>CM031239.1:397739834-397877273 GCA_018340775.1 Taxus wallichiana var. yunnanensis | reverse complement strand
TGGAATGCTAACATATTTTCAATTGCCTTTGAAAAATAGTGTAGCCGGTTACAAATATGAATATGAGCTTTTCAAAATTAGAGATTTTCGAATGTTGTCCTCTTTTTCTTTTTCCCATGCTTGAAATAATTGGATATGGATCGAGTGATTAATATCCTCATGCACATCAGCAACATGTCATTTTTGTAGAATCTAAAATCAATCGAGATGAACAAGTTAGGAAAAGAAATAGTACTACTACAATGCGCGAGAGGCCATTTCCACTAGAAAAATTTACAAAGCAAGCACAATCCTTCCCAAGATGAAGACCTGTCTGAAAAGCTTGATGGAGTGAGTGTAAGGTTGGAAGGCCGCTTGGTAAAATAAATGTCATTGAATACATAGAGAGGATAAAATAATAGGGGAGAGGGGCTAGTAGTGGTACACCCTAAGTTAAGGGGTCCATAAAATAAATTGTTTATCATATGAGATTGTAATTTTTTCACTAATATGTAGTTTAGATTTGTATTAGCTTATATTTTTCTTTGGAATGTTCAATTGGAGGGAAACCCATATTTTGAATTGATTTAAAATACTAAACTTGAGTTACACTACAACCATGGTGGAAACCAATACTTGAATATGGGTGAAATTGGTTGAACATTGACTTTTTTGTACTTGTACATGGGTGAGAGGTCTTACATGTCATGATGTGATTTGCTACTATACATAATTATTATGTCAAAAAAAAACTACTACATAGTACTATGACAACTATTGGGTATTGTGTGATCAATACTCATATCAACTATTGGACCTTGTTCACCTATTGGCCCCTCTCCCCTAGCATAACGTTTATACAAATGCTAACAATGTTTTCATAATAAGTCAGAGTACCTAAAGGAATACCTTCTATCATATCAAAATAAAATAATAATATGTCGACGATGCATGGATTTAATCCTACCCACCTGTGTCTTACCCGCTATTAAAGGGGAGCATGCACAAGTTCAGCTTAGCCCTCCCCACTCGACATCCAAAAATGATGTGGAAGGCGCAGTTGGAAATATTGCTTGCAGTGCATAGTCAACATATTCATATTTTATTTTGATCTAATTCCTCTATTTTTTCGTTGCCAAATTATTTTTAATATGGAATCGAGTATGATGTTGGATGGACTATCGAATCTATTCCACATCTTCAATAACAATGTCATTGTCTATCATGGGAATGATGCTACAAAGGTTATAGTGCATGTAATACAAGTGTTCAGAAGTAGAAGAAGAAAAATCAATACAACTAGACATTACACCCAAATGAATCACCTCCTACTCCTTGATCTTCTTCTTCTACATACAACAAACAAAAAAATGACAAGAAGTAGTTTCCTCTCAGAAAAATTGAACCCTCTTCGAGATACGATACGAGATCCGGATCGATCAATTTATATATAGTAAAATGAGGAGATATTAAGGTTACATATTTATTTCCCTATGCAGGAGTCTGATTTAACCCGTAATGATGCAAATTTTAGGATGGATATTAATGATAGATCCATTTAGCACAGGTTCCTGTAAATTATTGTTTATTTATTGCATTTAACTCTCTCTACAACTATCCAATTAATGCTAAATTTACAATGTTAACTTGGGTTTCAACGTGGTTAACGCCTCTCGGATCTCAAATAAAAGGAAAATGACAAGTCTGAAAGGCCGTTTAGGATGTGTCACTCTCCATAATGTTCTTTTGGTTTTCGAGAGCTTAACCCAGTTGGTGGGTTTGTTTGACATGGGTCTATTTTTCCCCTGTTAAATACATGGAGAAACAAACAACATATATGATACTTTTGAAGCTATATGATTCATATAATATCTTTTCAACTGGAATCTTATCACTTTAAGGAATATCTATATCGAATGCCCTTAAAAACAAATCTAAAATGTGTCCTAACTCTGCAAATCCTAAATTTCCTACATTAAACTTGTCTTATTAAGAAAATATTGATAATGGCATACAGGATGAGGATAAATCTAAAATATCTATAGCCTCAAAACCATAAAATTTCATAATTATACTTGTCATATCAAAGAAATATTGATAAAAAAGCATATAACCTTGCACTTTTTTCTATTTCTTATTTTATCCCTCTATAATTTATTTATACTGCTATTAGTTTTTACCATCTCTGCTGATCAGGGTTCTAAGCTGCAAATAAACACACACCCAGTAGTCCACATGTCTCACTTCAAATGCATGTCACGCCTTGTTGTAATGGGTCTCCCCTCTTTCTAGAATAGAACATTGGTAGGAAGTTCTTATGTTGGTCACCAATATCTCCATTCTAAACAATTTTTACATACTCTTTCGCTTCAATCAAAGAGACCAAGTGAATGTTAAAATATTTCTTCTAATCTATTAAACACGAATCTTCACCATTTCCTTCAAATGTAAGCTTTAATTGGCATGTTTCCATGTCATATTGAGGTATTTCATATATGTCAATGTTGTTTTATTGAATTTGAATCTGTATAGCCTGAATTAATATTGTTTAATTTTCAAGTCAGTAGATGTAAATCCACTCCCGTCGTGGTCATTTCGGATGATGGTCACATGTGATCACTATTTCAAATTTCCACCCGCTGTTTAAATATTTTTGTCGTCTAGTACCAATGATGAAATTATTATTGTTTGATCATAAATGTAAAGGCACGAAAAATTTATATATTTACACCGAATTCATGTTATAGGTTAATTGGGGTGGGGGGTGGTTTGATAGGTAACTCGGTGGCCTATAGTTCGTCGACATCCTCCACGGGACCACACGAGACCATTGGCTTGCATGTGTTGTATCTTTGGTTTCTTGAAATTGGCAATGCCCATTCAATCCTTTCATAAGCGTAGAAGAATACGACTAATTGGATTTAATGGATTTATTTTACTCTAATTTAATCGTTGTTGTCCTTTGAGGGGCCATTCTAAGGTCAATAAATTAAAATTTCTTGTGGGCAACAGAGATAATGATGTTAAGACAAGTTACTTTCAAAAATCTCAAATGTTAACATCTCGTCAATTTTATAGTTGTGTCCAAGTTTCCAAATCCCACTCCACTTTCACATGATGTATATGTTTTTCCTTCAACTAAAAATTGGGGGTATTTAACTTGGGAGACAAAATGAACATAGATTTTTTTGTGGTGGGATGAAATTGAAGAGCTTACACAACAAAAAAATTGAGAGTAACTATTAGCGTCTTATTATGCCATAAATTTTTCACCAAGAGAAATACCAAGTTAGCGGCTAATAGGTGGCGAGACACTCAGGAAAATATATCTTCTATTGTTGTTGTCCATATATGGACATTGAACAGAACCATATTAGCTCTCCATTCACTTCCCCTACTATGTTGACGTCACCTTTGTGAAACACATTTCGTTCATTCGTGCGTGTATGGACCACACAAGTGTCTAAGTAGCTCTCCTCAAAAACCTCACTATTTTTTCTTTGAAAGTGTTCGTAGTTGCAGTTTATTTGAGATAGGATGAAGAAGAAAAGGAGGAGCAGGCCTCATTGAAAGGTTTTTATTGACTAACAGGGATGCTTGCAAAAAAATCACTTTAAATGTCTATGTGGGATATTCCTCGGAGGATATTCGTACTTGCATTGCAAGTGGTTGGACGCGTTCAAGTTTCCATAGACGTAGGTGCTAGGAACTCTGAATCAAGGATTATTATTTTTGTTTAAATAACAAAGATGGGAAAAACATGATTTTAAAATAATAAATTTAAGCGAACAAGATTCTCCTCATCGCTACTAAAATGACCATCTTTTTCCAGTCTATTTAGTGTTTGATTATAGTGCCAAACACTTTCACATAAACTGTCGGGATGAAATGGCAATTCGAAACTCTTGCAAGGATAGAAATTCCACAAAGATGAAAGGGGACCATGTTACCATCATTATTGAAGTTTAGTATATGTAACTGAAATTCACCCCAAAGGTTTTAAAATCTGCATTCGAACAAAATACGGCTCAATGACCTCGGGAATGTTACTTAAATTTCATTAAAATATAAAATATATTATATCCTGGTAATGGTTTGTTTAGTTGTAGCAAAAACTAGTTTCTATTTTGATGTCTTGTGTTACTCATTACTTCTTTCATCATGTCCCACACTTGTTCCATGACTCAATACGAAAGTTTATGAGTGGGAACCTTAATCATGTTCTTGAAATCTGAAGAGAAACCATTATCATACATGAACATGAAAACGACAACATAATGAACCCTCAATGCAAAATTGCAGTTTCCTTAACAATTGTTGACTTCCACATTGAACAAAAAATGCAAGTTTTCCTTTAAACTATTCATTGACAACACCTTGCTTTCTAAGATATCTCCAGAATGTGTTTCCATGACGCCCTGCATGTCGTATCCCACTTCTCTTTCAAATAATTGACAAAAAATACACATGATACATATCTTCCTCCTCGAAAAAAATAGCTTCCACAAAATGGTCCCCCCAACATTATCCTCTCCCAATTCCTTCTCCTCCCTCTAACCCCCTCTTCTACAACCCTCTTCCTCCTTTTATGTTTTGGTCCCTCGAAATCAACCTCATTGTAAACTATTTCACGTGTGATTGCTAGTATACATACATATTGTAGGGGATTTTGGACGCCCTAATTTAGTATAAAATTAAATTGTTTTTCTTGCATGTTTGAGTTTCACTTTTGGTATGTCTTATAAATAAATAAATATTATTTTATGAATTTTTTTTTTTTGAAGTGCACTCTCATGTTCTTATGTATCATAAATATTTTCTTAAAGGCCAAAACTTTGTGACATGGAAATTAAATAGGAAACAAGAACAGAGAAATCTAAAATAATGAATCTAGTGAAACTCACGAAGAGAAAAATATAGAATATGTACCAGTGAAGATTCAAGAATATATTTCAACCCAATCAACTAATTCCACGAAACTAAGGTTGTGATAAATTAACTTTAGCTGTCAAAACATAGATTTCTTTTAAGATCTTACAGTCTGAAATCTGCTGTTTCGTCATAAAAAATAATCACCTATAGACAAATACCATTTATTCAGATTGAATGCGAGGTGATTGTAAAATTCAAACAATGAGAGTAATATTACTCACTCAAACAAAAAATACAATATGAGAAATGTTTTTTTGCAGGCTGCAATTGCAGGAAAATTGCCCTTCTAAATCAGATTGGGTTTCTTCCTTATGATACACTAATGTGTTTCTGTTTAAGTGTTTCAAGATCATTCAAGACCTTGGATACATCTTCCCTGGCCAAGGGCGGATCAATACTAAACTTATGAAAGACATGTAGAGCGTCCAAGGATAAACTAAGCTTAGGGTTCTTCTTTTTGCGAAGAGAAGACCTTTTTCTCTTTTGCCTCTGAAAAAGAGCATCGTTATTAACTTTCTTGTTTAAGATCACCATATCTTCAATAGCTTTGTGGTGTGAAATCTGATGTTCCTGTTCCTGTACTGCTTCCTCTGAAGTACAAGTGGGATATTGATTATGCTGCTTAGAAGTTAAACATATCCTGTTCATATACCTTATCAGGTTATCAATCTCAACCAAGGCAGCAGCAATATTCCTCTCCTCTTTCTATCTGGCATAAACTGAATTTGCATGTATGTCAATGGCACCAACTTTATTAGAAGTATTAATAGGGTGATCCTTATCCAGCACGCACAAACCACTAACCTCTAAAAAAAGCTCCAGCTCTTTAGAACTTTCATTTATGATGTGGCCAGTAGCATCTGAAGAACGTTGTGGCTCTTCAGAACTTTCAACCACGATGCCAGTTGCATCTGAAAAAGGCTCCAGCTCTTTGGAACTTTCAGCTATGATGCCAGTAACATCTGAAGAAGGTTTCCGCTCTTCAGAAATTTCAACCACGATGCCAGTAGCATCTGAAGAAGGCTCCAGCTCTTCATAACTTTCAGCTATGATGTCAGTAACATCTGAAGAAGGTTTCGGCTCTTTGGAACTTCGAGCCATGATGTTTATAACATTTGAAATAGGCTTCTGCTCTTCAAAAATTTCAACCATGATGCGAATAGCATCTGAAGAAGGCTCAACCTCAAGCTCTTTGGAACTTTCAACCATATTCGTGCCATTAACATCTGAAGGGGGCTTCTACTCTTCTGAAATTTCAACCATGGTGCCCTCTTTAGGAACTTCAGCCATCATGCCAATAGTATCTGAATAAGGTTCTTTAGAACTTTCAGCTAGAATGCCTCCAATAGCTTGAAGCTCTACAGAAGTAATAGTATTATCTCAAAAAGATTTGGCTTTTTGAAACTTTCAGAAGTTTCTGCCATGATGCCAGTAGCATTTGAAGAAGGTTTGGACTCTTCAAAATTTTCAACCAGAGCATGTGAAGAAGGCCGTAGATCTTCAGAACGTTCGCCTACGATGCCTCCAATATTATGAGGTTCTTCTTCAAAGGTAACAATAACATCTGGAGAATATTCTGTCTTTCTGGGACTTTGAAAAGCTTCCGCCATAATAACATCTGAAGAAGGCTGCTGCTCTTCAGATATTTCAGACATTATACTTTGAGGCTCTTTAGAGATAATTGGAGTTTCAAATACTACACTGTGTAAAATTACAGAACAACGTCAAATTCATGAGTTCAAACAAAACAGATTTTAATATCTCTACAATATAGAATGAAATTGTGGACAGTTGATAATCTTGTATTTATTCTTACGAACTTATCCAAAAAGAAAACAGATCCAATGTACATGTAAATAATCTTGTAATTATTCTTACGAACTTATAATTGAAATCTTTTAAGTAATTTTTCTAAATAAATATTCTTGTATTTCTTTATAGGAATTTATAACTAGAATCTTTAGGTAATTTTTGTAAATAAATATTCTTGTATTTATTTGTAGAAACTTATAATTGGAATATTTAGGTATTTTTAGAATTGAATTATATAAATATTATACATTTATTTATATTCTAATTTTTAGATTTTATTTGATAAAAGTTTTAATTGAAATGTGTGTGTGTGTGTGTCCTTTGGTCGCACAAATATCTAGATAAAATAATATTGTATATGAGTGAAATTAATAACAGAATGAGCAATCCATACGGATAAAGTATAATCAAACTAAAAATTACACTTTAATAAAAAAGCATGCAAAACTCTTAGCCAACCATTCATAATAATATGTTTATCAAATAAGCATGATACTTTAAGTTTAACTATTTTAATAAATATGGAATAAACTAGCAATCACATGTGGACAATGCAATGTGAACGCTGAATAATATATGTTATTAGATTTAGAGGGATAGTTATTACTTTTGTAGCTGATGTTGATAAGGATTGTATTGTTGTTGATAAGATAAATCTTGGACCTATATCCTTTTTTTTGTTCTATCGGACTAGGTGGAAGTTCATCACAAGATTAATACTATAACTACATTTATGATTTTCCATGTTAATCTGTATACGCCCATTAAAACAACCCACTTGAGACCCAAGAACAACCTAGGATTAGTTAGGAAAATTATGGAATAATTTTTTTATTAGAAGAATCTACAACCATGTTACAAAGCAAAGCAATTGTCTCTAACAAGTTCTGGAACAATTCAAATCTACTAGAGTATATTTTCTTTTTATTAATAATTATTAGAGGTCATAAGGTCCAAAATTTAGGGTTAGAAGTTTCAATTAGGTTCAAAGGGAAAACTCCTCACCACACCCACTCTCTAACAATTTTAAATTTTCAACTTGATTTTTCTCATACTTAACACATTCAAAATTTTCCTAAATCACTCCCATTAGATAGGAAATTTCCTCACCTTTCCATTGATACTGAGAAGTCCTCCTAACTCCTCATATTTTAAAATTTATGGGCAGGCGGGCCTTGGTGAAAAAATGTTCCCCAATGGTGGGCTGTGGGCCGGGGGTGAAAATTTTCCCTTGCGTGGGTTGGTGGAGCGGGAAGAGTTTTGGCCTTTTTTTTTCCTTTTTGGGGCAAAAGCGTGATTTGCCTCCGCGCGCCCACGGGCTGAAGAGGATACGTGTCGGCTTGGGAAAGCTCTAGCAAAAAGTCGGGCCGTCGAGAGAGATTTAAGGCATTAAGCCTTTTGGGTTGCAAAATGTAAGACGCAAACCTTCCCGCACACCTCCGCTTACTCCCGAGATGATGTCACGTGTCATCACCCTATTCATTTGCGGGGCGGGGGAGGCAGAGGAAACCAAGAAAAAATTCCAAGAAAAATTTTAAAAGTTCTAAGGTTGAAAAAGGTGTTGCGCCTCCGTCGTTGCCTCGTGAGACTACATGGCAGCTTCTAATTGGCTGCGGGATGGCGGAGCGGTTGGGAAAAGTTGGAAAATTTTCTGAAAGTGCCAAGTTAAAAGGATCCGCCCATCCGCTGACACCTCATGGTGCCACGCGGTAGCCTCTAATTGGCTGCGGGCTGGTAGGGTGGTGGAGAAACTTTTGAAAATTTTCCCAAAAATTTTCAAAAGTCCCAAGGAAAAATTCGGACAGCGGGCCCACCAGAAATTTTTTCCAAAATTTTCCGCCAAGCGAAGAAAAATTTATAAGGCCATAACTTTTAATAGAGAGCTCAGGTTTGGGCAAACGAGGACTTTCTGAAAATCTCTCGACGTCCTCTTTGCATAGAGCTTATTAATTTTTTGTTTTAATAAAGTTTAAGGGGTCAATATTAATAAAACGGCATGCAGGCTTTTTAAAAGCAAACTGGTAAATTTTAACTTATAAATTTTGTTCAATGTTTTTATTCTTTCTCCTTTCACATGTCAAATGAATATGGAAGATTGTTCTAAGAAGAATTTTAGGATGTATTGTAAGGTAATTTTGCTTGATTGATTTCCAATTCGAATTTTTACAACTTCAGACAACAAAATAACTATGAAAGGTTTGGGCCTGATTTTGCAATGTTTGAAGGATTTTTCCTTAAGTGTTTTAGTCCAATTGAGTTCATGTATATCATGACATGTTAGATTTCAATGTTTCAATGTTATTTATTGTTTTTGCAAGTTCAAACTGTTCATTTTAGATAAATTATTTGCCAGGATGAAATACAAAACAAAAATCAATTTCTAAAGGATTTATTTATCATTTTCACCTTCTAAGTATGGAGATTCATTTCCATTCTAGTATAAATAATTTAAGTGATTTAATCTAACCATTTAAGAATCAAAATACAAAGTCTGATTTCCAATGTTAACATATTTCAAAAGAACGGAGTTACATATATATCCTTCATACGTATTCCTCATTTCAATTTTCCAAATAGAGATTTCAAATCACAATTTGATGATCAATTTCAATACAACAATGTAAATTGATAAAGGTAGTGCAATCTTTTATTGATTTCAAATATACAACTTTACATTCTTCAATTTCTTGAATGCAAATAACAGATTTCAATTTCTTTCTTTCAAATGAACAGAACAAAGTACACACACACACACACACACACACATACATATATCTTTCACATTTTGAATTTACAACTTTCATAGCTCAATACAAAGTATCCTTCCATTACAAATAAAATACAGATCATCCACTTCAAAGTGGGAAGGGTTATAATGAGATTTCATTTCACAAGGAACTATCAAACTGTCTTTCTCCTCTACTCTAAAACAGCAACATAAATTTTATCCTATTGGATCACAACAAAGGTATGGGAAAGGCAACGCTCTCTACCCAACTAAGACACCCTATGAAAGGAGAAGTCATCCTTCTTCATTAGCCCCCGAGCCCCAACCATAATGCAATAGAAGGTGTGATTCAACTCATAGCAACAACAAGCTTCCACAAATACATGTGCAGATTGTCACATTTTAAACACGGTTCAAAATAGAATGTAGTTTACAACTACATTAAAATATACAAACAAGACTAAGGCTCCATCAAGCAAGCCAAATGAGAAAGGAACTATGGGGGAAGCTACTTATGCCTCCCAATGGGAAATGGGTAACCACCTTGTAACAACCCGCCAATATATATCATCTCACATATCCTTATGCCCCCACAATCCCTCCTTATGCCCCCCACAAATTTCCTTATGCCCCCACAAAGTAAGAAATGCAAGCTATTTCTTTTCCAAGGTGGAAACCCAATCCCAACTCCCTCCACAATAATTTTGATGCCACTAGAATTCCCTTATGCACCCCCACATGGATTCCCCATAGCCTTCTCCTACACCATTCCTAGGTAGTCTACCCAACCAGCCAACAAACACACAAAAAAACATTCACCATTTAATACATACATACACAAGAAAGAATAATTTTTAAAGAGTCAAGCTCCTACCTCTCCATGATGGAGTTTGTTCCAAGAACAACAAGTTGTCCAATGCTAACATACAGTCCAAGATCAACAACCAACAAGCATGCAATGGTCTCCAATCTACTCCAAAATCAAGAGCTCCAAAACAGCAAAATAATTCCCCAAAAAGAAATAAGCAAAAGTTCAACAACCCAAAACAAAGCAAGGAGTTCTAATTTTATAGAAGAGGGAAGAGAAGAGGATGAGGTGGATCTATGTAGGATGCCACATCACACATCCTCAACTCCAACACAAAATTCAAATTCATTCTCCAATGCACAATAAAGAGGTGGGTGAATAATATGACAATAAACATACACACTCCAAAATGTCCACACCCCATAAGGACTGAATTTAATAAAATGTAAGAAGAGTGCAATTAAAACTTACCAATAGTCATATCAAAAAGCATAAAGAAGGTCTAAATTCAACCCTCCAACCATAGGCATGGTTAGTAAATAAAATTAAGAGGTATGGGACAAGTTTTACTTGTCCCACAAGCCTCCAAAATCAGCCTCCAAGGACAAATTCGAATTTCCAAGAAGGTGGAGTGTTTCACACTCAAAAGTAAACTTACACATCACTTAAAAAGTCACTTACACATACTTACAACATTTAATACATGGCCAACAACTCTACAATTACTTGTTTATATCCCAAATTTGATTAATTTATTTATTTTAACAATATGATTACTCACATTAATTCTCCACAATTAAAAGAATAATGAAAGGGGTAAATGCATCAAAAAATAAACACATGCAAACAATAATAAAAAGGAACCACATTAATAAAATACACATAACCCCTTGGTCACATTCAAAGGTAATTCCCTCCATGGGAATCCCTAACAAAAATACAACACACACAACAATTACAATTGTCATGGTGACCTTCTTGAATTCATCTAAAATTCCAATGTGGTTGGTCTCGATCCCACGATGTTTGTTGTGATATTTTTAACCTGTACAATACAAATACCCCTTCGGCCTCGTGACCATATCGAACATCCAAATGTATATAATATAATTTCAAAATCATAAATATATATATGAATCCCAATAACATCCAAACAATCAACAATATCACTTATAATTTCATCAAGACTATATAATCATCAATTTTAAAATTCAATTTTCTCGGTCTACTCAATATATCCAAATATCACATGTCCTAACATAATATATATATATATATATATATATATATATATATATATATATATATATATATATATATATATATATAAATCATATCCAACAACATGTCAACATCTATATAAAATGGCTCTAACAAATCATCATGCATCATATATGAATCGAGTCAACAATAATCTATGATCGACATCTAACACCATACTAAATCAATACTATAATAATGTCCATAATATAGCGAGCAATATCATGGTCAATATCAAAAGTGTCAAAGGGAAGTGGGCACCACATTAACATGAATTAGGATCATGCAAGAAAAGCATTTAAAGAGAACCCAAACCCAATAAGCATATTATACTTGTCATTTATATGTAATTATAGTTTTTGAATGCATGGCTTCTCTTGATAATTTTACTGACCTCTTACAAAGAGTCTATGTTCTACAAAAATAATTACGAGAAAGACAACAAGGGTAGTAATAACTTGCTCCTTCATTGAGAAAAAGACAAAATAAGGCATTTCGATTAGTGAATGAATGTTGCAGGTTTTGTTTAGTATAGAGCACATATGTGGATGTGGTTCATTATAGAAAGTATTTAGGACTATGTCCCTGAAGTTTAGCCACCATGAGGGTAGGAGAAGGGCTTGTTCCATTGGCATTGTCATGATCATAGTGTCTTCTAATTTCATGGTCCTCCATCATGGCATCCAACATGGGAACTTTATCTTTCATCATCCATTTAAATTGATGGAGGCCCGTCACTTCATAATTGATGAAGGAAGAGGGTGCGAAGCAAATCATGCATGCATTGGTGCATATGTGATCTTATCTATGATGACATTAAAGACTGCTCACCCTTTATAATGTAGTACTTTTCTTTGATCTAAAAGTTGAAAATTGTATAACATAAGAGCACCCCTATGACTATATAGGCAGTGAACATACATTCTACAAGGCCAAGGAGGAAAAAACAAAGGTAAGTGCAATCATAGTGATCTGAGATAGTAGTGATAGTGAAGCTAATGCAGGAGGTGGCATTCTTGAAATGAAGGTGATGACCATAATCATTATGGTACTCTTAGCCGACCGTTCATAATAATATGTTTATCAAATAAGCATGATACTTTTAAGTTTAACTATTTTTATAAATATGGAATAAATAATGTATTGAATAATTTTTTTAAAAAAATAATTCATGATTAGATAATTAATAAAAAATAATTAAGTAAAAAATTTTAAAGTGGTGTTCTTGTTATGTCAAACTCCAATTTTCAATTATTTATATAATGAAGATACCATAAATTAAGATTCAAAAACATATTAATATAGATAAATATTATAGAAAGACATAGAATACTTAATTTAAACACATAATATGTATATGCGAGATTTAGAAAATAATAGTATAATTTTTTTAATATATATATTATTAGACTAAATTTACACTTTTAATCAAATTTGTAAACAATTGAAGTATTAATAAAATATTTAATTATAAAAACATTTTTTTCAAGTTATATTATATATACACTATATGTAAATATAATATAAATTATTTATTGAATAGAGATATTTCTAATAAAATAAATTGTGTTAAAGAGAAATAAATAAATAAAATACTACAAAGTCCTTTTTAAAATATGTAATTTAAATAAGGAATTTTTCTTTTCATTATTATGAAATAAAATTAATATTAAATTAAAATAGAATTGAAAATAAAAAAGAAATTATAATGTCCATTTTACTAGATAATTATATACAATGATCCACAAATCCAAAGGCTTTTAAGCTCAATATTACATGAGGATTACAAATAGGCTGACAAAAATACAAAGAATATTTAAACTTAAAATTAAATATTAATAATAAAATTATTATAAAGTTACAATTAAGGTAAGTAAGACATAATAACTATACAATATTAATTTAAAACTCTAAAGCGCATTGAGAAATTGTTTAAAGAAGGAAAATCTTGATGTAAAAAGTTCTATTGAGAAGTAAGTATTAATAATTTTATACAATAATTCACATTTCAGATGGAGTTAATACCTAAATTTGAAAATTAAAAATTCTATTTAATCACATATAAAATTTGCATATGTAACCTTAGACACACTTATAAATATCTATAACCGAGAGATCTTTGATTTTTCAAAACATAAAAATTATAAATTATATTTCAATACTCATGTGTTGAATAAAACTGTAATATAGGTTACCTAATATTCTTTGTACCATCGTATTAAATTAAAAAGAAACATAATTGTTATAACGAAAAATAAATGTAACAAAATTGTTCAGATGAAGATAAATAAATCTCTACGAACTCGCCTTTTCCTCCTCACATGTCTGTAGATGCATCTATCAGAATAAAAGAGACACATGCATTCTCTTCTCCCACTTCCAAATTAATATGCTGCCATGAGTTAGCACGACTCTGCCTTCACAGGCCCTATAAAGTTTGCAAAGATTATCTACTATTGTGCATGCAATCTGAACCGGAGTACATTTGCGTTGCTCAATTATTTAATATTTTTATGTTGTGGGATTCCATTAAATCTCTGTGTGTTGGATCATTACATTTTGTTTGGCTATGTTAGTCTTCCACAAAAAGTCAAGATACTTAGGATATTTTGTTTGGTTATACAAAACATTGGGAAAAAGATAATTAGCAATGGCACCTTTGGTAGTTAACATTCAAAATTTTTATTTTTTTTATTAACTATATCTATTAGCAATTGCATGTGTTTCATGCAATGTGAATGTCGAATGGTATACCTTATTTGATTTAGACGTATAATCATTACTTTTATATTTGGTATTTTGTAATGAAGTACTAATCTACAACAAAACACAAATATTATTTGAAGCATGTTGATTAATTATTATAGATTCTCGATGGGTGTCAAGTTGTATGCCAAATTATCCAAATATGTTTTGGAGTACAAGAATAGGAATATTTAGGTTATACTATGTGACATGAAGACATCAACTTGAATATGAACATCATCATGGTCATGGTAAATTGGCCAAAATAAAAGTTTTATGTAGTTTATATAGGATTTGGATTTCTTCATTATAAGAGTGCCATCTTGTTATTGTTGTTGTTCTTTAGGAAACATCTATAGTTAAACCCTTTGTTGCTTTATACCTAAGTGGATAAGGATTGTCTTAATAGGTTGGAGATTACTAACATATTAAGTGCATGCACCTTTCCTTCTATAAATGTGTATATTTTTGGACGTAGTACCTAGATAATAATGTGTTGGTCTTAAAAAAGATATATTGGTTGTGTACAAGGGGTAACACTAAGGTTTCCAACGTTTATATTTATGTATAGATAATACCTAAATGTAAGTACTTTAAACATGATGAAAAATGTAACATGAAGTTAAGACCTTCAAAATATTGCCTCCAAAATCCATCAAAAATTTACATTAAAAAATCAATAAATTCAAATATTTTTCGTAACATCAATCCCCTATGTGAGCATCCCAAGTCTCCTCCCTTGTTGAGAGATAAGCAATGAAATGTTTAAACTATATGTTCACTAGGAAAACTAACTACGCATATTATATCCAATTGAAATTCACTCCACTTGTCAACTTTCTTATTCGATGGAATGAATTTTCCATTGCCCAATGATTATGTATCAACATTATTTTCGGATTCACATATTTAAACAATTGTAAAGTAATTGGTTGCCTCTTGGATTCAAACTCATTGGAAATCGTAGAGAAAATTTAAGATTCCTTCAATAATTTAGATAGATTGTGTACAATGAAAATACAAAGTTCTTATACGTAAAAAGCTGACTAAAGTGTTTCTCAATAACCAATCTAAGAAGTATAATTCAAACTGGCGTTATTATACTAAGAACTTCGGTTCCATTGATGAAAGCAACACTTAACAACATATACAACATTCTTCTAGGTAGATAGTAGCATATTGAGCAAGTCAAATTATTAGAGATTTTAATATAGAAACCTACACAATTATAAACATGGAGGTGAGCAAAAATGAAAAAAATATTCATGTTATGGCTATCGATTGAGGCGATTAAAAGGAAGGATTCGAGTTTTAAAAGTAAAGCATTTACATCATATCAAAACAAAATCTCTACAATAAGACAAAAAATCACATATTCACGAAACCCAATATTTATAAACACATTACAAAATCGGCAATGCTTACAGGGGATATTGACTTAAAATTAGAGGATTTCAGACAATAATACACAAATTGCATACTTAGTGATGATGCATTCCTGTATTGTACTTACTTTTAGAGCCCACTTTGTAATTTAATAGTTGCAGCCACCCTAGCTGACCTTCGCAGGTAACTGTCGTAGGTTTATGGTAATGATGTTGATAATCTAGACTTTCTCGTTGGATTAATGGCAGAGAAAAAAATCAAAGGAAATCGGATCTATGACTCCCATGTACCTGCAATAGATGATTCATTTTGACCTTGATATATATGGGCTTGGTCGGCTCAATGATTTTCTATTTGTAGCTCTAACAACTCAACCATAAGACTATCTATTTTTATTATTAAAAATAAGAGAGAAAATCTAAAATTGTTAATTATTGAAAAAAAATTATTAATTAGCTCTAACAACTCAACTATAAGACTATCAGTTTTTATCATTAAAAATAAGAGAGAAAATCTAAAATTGTTAATTAAAAACAAAAGCTAAAATTTTTAATTATTAAAAATAAAATTATTAAAAATAGTAGAGAAAAGCTAAAATAGGCAGAAAAAGCACAAACGTCCATACGGCCATCAAACCGTCAAATTTAACACATATCATTGAAACGCGTTTGCAAGGGCCTTTCCCATAGGGGGAACGCATTCGGTGTGATTATAAATATTATTATTGGGAACAAAAATTATAAATACGAGATATAAAGTTTGTTAATATTAATAAACATTATTAATATTATGGATTTATGTCTCATATTTAAAATCATTAAATTACTATTATTATTATTAGAACTGCCTTTTATATTAATAAAAATAAAAGAGAGTTACATAGTAATGGGTGACCGGATAACACACGGTCCCACAAAATGCCACAAGGGTTACATTAACACGCCCATAGGGAAACTAGATAGCATAAAAAAAACCACCACCATCAAGCATACGTCACCACACTAGGAAGATGGGGAGGATCATCCTAAGGAGGGATGAAAGCTCCACTATTAGGCTCTGCCAAAGGAGGATCCACCTACCAACCATTGTGATTAGGATACTACATTTGTAATGGAACCATAATTCCCCAACCGGGAGGAGGTGGGCTCCAGCTAGGTCTAGAAGAGGACAGGGCTGAGGGGCGGCCCCAAGGGGAGGCGGAATGGTGGTCGCACAAGTAGCTCCTCTAACGTGGACTGTAAGAGGCAAGCATATCGAGGTGGCGAAGGCCAAGGTGGTGGAAGCTAAGGATTTGGTAGAACCCAACTCATAGTGTAGGGCACACTCCCCTAGTGGTCAAGAAGCTCTTTTAGATGATAAAACTCCAGGGAAACATTGGCGACTTGAGCTTGAATCTGTATGCACACAATAGACAAAATAATCACCTTGTCATTAGTGGAAAAAAAAATAACAGATTGAACTAGCTTGAAAATTAAATCATTGCGAGCTTTCCAAATATGAAATAGAATATATGCTCAAAACAAATGGAAAAGTGTATCAATATAATGGTGAAATCAGAAACCGATTAAATTGCAAAAAAGGCGAGCTTGCTATGATTTTATTAATATAAAATGAAGCATTACTGACCAAAAGAGAGAGCTGTAATATTTATAGATATTGGATAGCTTCTATCTCTTCCACAATACATGGAACAAATCTCCTAAACAAAGCAAATATGCAGAAATAGCATATTGCCCCTAAAAATATTCTACGTAAAATCATCCGAGAACAATATTCTAACTAAAGAACATCCTCCACGATTTAAGGGATGATAACAACTAAGCTAACTAAAGTAATTAAATAATTACTTTATTATAATTACACATTAATCCACATATGGTGAATTAAATGTTAGATTATTTATAACATTCCCCCTTTAATTCATCATATTCTAAAGTGAACAGGAGAGAAATACTCTGAATGCCTCAAATTTAGGACGTGCAAGAGATTTTGTGAAGATATTTGCACGCTGATGTTCTGTCGGGCAATGTTGAAGCTGAATGTTGTTGTTCTGAACTTGTTCGCGAATGAAATGTACCTGCACCTCAATGTGTTTGGTGCGTTCATGAAAAAATAGATTCCAAACAAGTTTTATTACTCCTTCATTGTCTACATGTAGGATCTTTTGATGATCATGTGGAATTCCCAATCCTTCAAGTATCCTTCTGAGCCAAATCGCTTCACAGACAGCTCCTCTTGCTGCGCGATATTCTACTTCATGGAAGACCTTGAAACATAATTTTGTTTCTTTCTCCCCCATGAAATAGGCCCAGATCCCAAAAAGAACACAAATCTTGAAGTGGACTTCCTATCATCAACGTTCCTGCATGATCTGAATCTGTATATCCTATCAAGAAGAAGTTATCATTCTTCTTGTATTCTAGGCCAAAGTCCATGGTTCCTCTAATGTATCTCAGTACCCTCTTTGTTGCTTTCTAGTGACAAACCCTTGGTTCTTGCATAAATCGAGAAAGATAACTGACTGCATAGCTGATATCTAGCCTAGAATAAGTTAAGTAAATGAGACTCCTAATCAACTGTTGATAAAGAGTAACATTTACTTGTTCTGATGGATCTGTGCGAGACAATTGAAGCCTTGTCTCCATAGGTGTAGCCATTGGTATACTATCCATCATTCTGAATTTCTCGAGCATTGTCTTGGCATATTTTAGTTGAGTAACAAAGATGTGATTTTCCTTTTGCCATACTTCAAGTCCAAGACAATAATGAAGAAGCCTAAGATCTGTCATGTCGAATGATCGATTTAGATCTTCCTTAGTTGTTTCAATCATCTTCACCGAACTTCCAGTGATGACTAGATCATAGAAATATACTATTATGATCACTATCTCCCCCTTGCTTTTTGAGATAGAGATTAGGATCATATGGACTTCTTTTGAATCCATGTTTGATGATATGCTCATCAATCTTTATGTACCATGCCTTGGGAGCCTATTTGAGACTGTACAGTGACTTTATGAGTCTACATACCTTTCCTTCTTTACCTGGTATGAAAAAACCTTCTGGTTGAGTCATGTAGACTTCTTCCTGTAAATCCCCATTGAGAAATGCACTTTTTACATCCATTTGATGAACTTTCCAACCAAATTGTGCAGCTAGAGCAAATATCATCCTAATTGTTTTGATCTTAGCTGTTGGTGTGAATGTTTCTTCATAATCAATGCCTTCTTTTTGTGCATAACCCTTAGCTACCAATCTTGCCTTGTATTTATCAATGCTTCCATCTGATTTTTACTTTGTTTTAAATATCCATTTGCAACCTATTTCCTTCTTCCCTGGTGGAAGATCTATAAGTTGCCATGTATTAATATTAATCAAAGAGTTGAATTCTGAATTCATAGCATTTGACCAAGGTTTTGACTGTTGGGCATCTTGAACTGTAGTGGGCTCACTTGATTCAATTACTATACTCATTAAGGCTAAGTTTACCTCATTTTGAGTCATACTACGAGTTCTAGGTCCTAAAGTGGATGTGTTAGGATCACTATCCAACTTAGCATCTCGAATTAGATTAGTATACCACTTAGGCATACATTTAGATGTTCCTGTAGATGGAGGAGTTGAATTATCCTCATCATCATTATCTTCATCAAGAACATCTTCTATATAAGTTGTTTTGATTTCATATCAAGTTTAGTTCTCTTTTTCTTGGGAATGTGCATACTTGCCTTGCATCCAAAAACTCTAAGGTGTTTTATAGATGGTTTGTTCCTGACCAAGCTTCCTATGGTGTTATTCCATCAAGTGCGAAAGTGGGAACTCTATTCAACAGAGATAAACTGTTGTTTTTACTATACACTTGAATATGTTTTACTCGGTCTGAGTCATCAATCATACACCTTACCATTTCCATTATAGTTCTATTCCTTCTTTCAACAACACCATTTTTTTGTGGTGTATATGGAGGTGCCATTTGCTGACGAATTCCATGTGTTTCTAAAAAATCTTTGAACTCATTACTGGTGTATTCACCCCCTCGATCTGAGCAGAGTGTTTTTATTTTCTTACTAGTTGCATTTTCACAAGCTACTTTGAATTTCTTGAAAGTTTCAAAGGCTTGGTCTTTGGTGCGAATGCAGTATACCCACATTTTCCATGAGTAATCATCAACAAAAAGCATAAAATATTGAAACCCTGAATGACTAGGTCTCATAGGTCCGCATAGATCGGTATGCACCAGATCAAGTTTACCACGGGCCCTGAATGTACTACTTTTCTGAAAAGAAGCTCTATGTTGTTTTCCTACCAAAAAATTTGTGCACTTGTCTATATTTTTCTTGAAATTTGGTAGTCCTCTTACCATGTTATTTTTTCGAAGTGTTTCAAGATAGCCAAAACTTACATGGCCAAATCTTTGATGCCACAAATGTGTCGATGATGTATCCTTAGCTACAAGGGCCTGATTGTTGGTTTGAACAAAATCCAACTGAAACATATGACCCACACTAGAAGCTTGTGCAACAATGTTGGAGTTTTTAGACTTATCTTTGATTAAACACATCTTCTTTCCATATATACAATCAAAATCCACTTTTAAGTTGTGCTCCAAAATATGACTTACTGAAAGTAGATTCTTTGTCAATCCAAGAACATATAGAACATCTCTTACTGTGCACTTTCTTGATCCAAGAGGTAAGGAGATGTTTCCAATTCCTTGTACTTTGTACGATGAATCATCACCCAATGAAACAGAGTCTTTGTTAGGTGTATTCTTTAACTCTAAGAACCAATCATTTCTCTCGGTCATATGTCTTGTTGCTCCTAAGTCAACATACCAAATTGCCTGTAGTGAATTGATTTCTTGAGTTGATTTTCCAGCAAATAGGAAGTCCTCATCTGGTGAGTTATCTTCTTCTTTAGCAATGTTACTGTGCTGCAGTGTTTTCTTTTTCCAGTTACTTTTCCTTTGTCCTTGTTGTTTGTTTTGATAACCCTGACTAGATTGTTGAAAATTTGGCTTCTTGCCACTAGATGAACCCTTCTGAAATGTGTTATACCAACAATCTTTTAAGTCATGTCCTTTTCTGCCACAAATCTGACACTGCTTTTGTTGAGTGTTCCCTTGAGTATTCTGTTGAGAATGTTGCTTGTGTTGCTTACCAGTTGTATGAATCTATTTCTTTCCCTTATGGAATGAAGAGAGGGCTTGTTCCTCATCTTCTATAGGTTTGTTCATGGACTCTTCCTATTGTAACATGTTCACTAACTCTTCAAAACTTGTATTTGGACCCATAATGTTGAGAGTTGTGACAAATATTTTGTATGAGGCTGGTAAAGCTCTCAATACAATAGGGACAAGAGATTCATCAGTGACCTCTACTTCCAAAGCTTGGAGAGATGATCTCAATATAGAAACATGCTTTAGAAAACCTTCAATAGACTCATTAGAATTCATTTTGAGACAATGGAGTTGTGTTTGTAATTGCAAAATAGCATTTTTGTTCTTAGCTTCATATACAGTTGCTAGTTTATCCCATGCTTCTTTTGTAGTTGTCGCTTGACGAATATGAGGTTGTACATCATCAGTTACACCAAACAAAATTATAAGTTTTGCCTTTTGATTAGCATGATCAAACACACGTTGTTGAGCAATATCATTTTCTGGTCTCGTTATCGAGCCATCAACTACACCAATTATGTCCTCAAATTCAAGTTGAGTTTTAATTTTCATTTTCCATGTAGCATAATTATCTCCTCGTAGGAGTTGTGAATCGGAAAAAATAATTTAGGTGCATTGTTGGCCATTTTTGCATGAAAGAAAAGAGAGATAGAGAATCAAACACGAAACAAATCCCCCCTCAAATTAGTACACCCCCCAAAATTGATTTTTATTGAGTGTGGGCTCCTTTTTGGCCTTTTACAATGATTTTTCAGCACTATCGGCCATTTTTACAAACATCTTGTAAATAGAAAAAGAAAATTGCACCCCCTTCTTGTTTACGAAAAATTAATATTTTCACAATTTTTTAAATTTTTGGGCACTTTGGCCTCTTTTCCCTTACAAATTTAGTTTTGGCTCTTTGGCCTCTTTGACTGGACAAAGTGTAGAGCTCGAAAAAACATATACTTTCAAAAAAACAACACCTCAATCTGAGGTACCAGTTGAAAGTTATGACCGTTTTAAAATATTTTTTTCCGGGCCCCTTTCCAAAACGGAATTTTTTTTTATTCTTCTGATTTTTTCGCATCGTCCAAAAAAGGAATTTTTTAAAAACCAATTTTTAATGCAGAAAACGTGGGTCTGACTTACGCATGTGTGCAACTTTGTTTCCTCCGTCGTCAACCTTGTTTCCTTCACCGCCCTTTCGCCTTAAAGGCTCTCTTACGCTCTGTTCTACAAGGTCGCACAGAATTGCTTACAGATTGAAGATGCACAGCCAGATCAGTATCCAACTCATTTTTTTCTTTTGTAGGTGTGAATCATCAGGTAAATCCGCAGGTCTGCAAGGTGAATTCACAGATATATGCAAATACCGCACTTTGCATACAAAGTTGCATAGACGTGGTGGATGTTTCTTTTTTAATTAAAAATGAAACCTACACACCAAACCCGAATAGTGGTGCCTCCAAAATTGGGGGTCCACTAAATTAAATCACACTAAACAGGATCTCTGAATTAGAGAAAAAGAAAAAAAAACAATTGTATATAGTTCATATGCAATGAACAGTATTAAAAAAATTTGATACAATCACTTTGTTACCAATCTTGGAGGTGTTTCTGTACTGTTGCTTTTGCTGCTTCTGGCGTGTGGAGTAGGGCAGGGGCTCTGTGAAGAGGCTGGGGGCAACTCTGGCTCCTCCTAGCTCAAGCTTCTTATTCCTCCTCCCTCAAAACTTCCTACACTTTTCCTTAGATCAGAATGTTGCTCGATACTAGAATGAAATCTGTAAACCAGATTAAATTACAAAAACAAGGCGGAGCTTGCTGTGATTTTATTAATATAAAATAAAGCATTACAACCAAAAGAGAGAGCTGCAATATTTATAGATATTGGATAGCTTCTATCTCTTCCACAATACATGGAACAAATCTCCTAAACAAAGCAAATATGCAGAAATAGCATATTGCCCCTAAAAAGCTTCTATAGGAAATCATCCGAGAACAATATTCTAACTAAAGAACATCCTCCACAATCTAAGGGATGATAACAACACACTAACAACTAAGCTAACTAAAGTAGTTAAATAATTACTTTATTATAATTACACATTAATCCACATATGGTGAATTAAGTGTTAGATTATTTCTAACAAACGGGCCAAGGAATGAAGTCACCAAATAAGGTAAGGCACCAAGGGAAGAAAATGGGTGATAAGGTTGAAACAAAAAGTAGATCCACCTCTAGATTGATTGAGCATAGGGACACGACTAGAAGATGTGTTTGAACGACTCGGTGCGAGAAGAAAGAGGACAAATGGGATTACAGATGCCAATATGACTAAGTCATTTTCCCACAGGTAAACCTTGGTAAACAAGACACCAAAGAAAGTGGTTAACTTTAGGCTCAAGAAGAGAGTTCCGTGCACGGAAAGCCAAAGAAAGCCAAGTTGAGTTTGCAAAGTGTAACCCCACCCAAAGATTTAGCTTATCAATCATCGGTGAGATCGCACTCAACAACTATTAAATGCTTTGAGTGTTGTATTGGAGAAAGGAAATTTCCTGATTCCACCTTCAACGATGCCACCAAGCTGCAAGAGGTTGGATCCCCAACTTGTGGAGCATAACATCTAGCAGGAGCTCTTGAATTTTTAGATAGACAAAAGATCTGAAATTTATAGATTGAATTTCATCTTGAGCTTAGGCCAAGGAATCCAATCTCTATAACTCACTAAATCTTGAATGGTATGAATGCCCTTGCAGAAAATCCAGATTGCTTTGATGCCCAAAGTTTTAGCTAGTGGAATATTTCCTTTTGTGGTGATAGGATACCACCAAATGTTCTGTGAATTAAAAGCAATCCCTATGTGAAAGTCATCTCTAATCCATCGCATTAATTAATGGTTTCACTGCTTGAAGGATTTCCAAATACTTTTGGAAACAAAGGTACTAGTAATTTTGATAGGAGCTGAAGTGATAATAATAGTATGCAACCCAATATTATTCCAACACTTCTTTTTATAAGGGGCTCCAGATTCAATACAATGGTGTAGAAGAATTTTCCCGACTTGATTATCTCGAAAGACACCAGATAACCCATTTGGCACATAAGGCCACTATAGACACCTATAATATGGATCAAGCAATTTAAATAATTAAATTGTGTTAATTGTACTATTTCTCACAAATTAATGACATATCGTCAATAACGCAGCATTTCTCCTCCACCACATGGATCACTAATGAAATATTAATCTCTTCTAAAGAAAACTTAAAGTGTGCTTATCCTAACTAACCTATATTTGTTATTATCCCACATGTAATAGGATGTAAAGCTTCTTCAAACCATTGGGTTATAAAAGGAACCCTCCTCCTACCTTTCTACTTACACCTTTGCATGCTTATAACATAAACTATAGGCATTTTCATCTTTGAGCATCTTCCATTAGTGTTGAGCTAGGTATCTTCATCTTGCATTCATCCATCCAAGCCTTTTTGAGTCATATGGAGAAGATCAAGGAGGTCTTGTAGCCAAGTCTTGATTGAGATCCATTCTCAAACCCTTGGGATCAAACAAACTATCACATTTTGATAGCTAAGGATCTACATAGGTCCATCTCTTGTTTATCTTTCAAAGAGTAGAGGATAAATGTTTAGCATGTTAGTTTGAGTTTCCTTCAAAGTTCTAATGCATAGTGTTGATATTTACTCTCTTTAAGCTCTTAGCATGATGATCTAGGTATAGTTTAGCTTTGTTTTGGAACTATTAGGTGTTAGTTTCAATTCTCTTTACTTAGCTAACTAATACATAGATACATATGGCACACCCAGTGGGACGGATTCATAGTCTCTTTGATTTTAATGAGTTTTACTAGTTTTTCTCAAGTTTTGCTAACCCAAATCATGCACATGTGAAATAGGTTAATATTCTTAGGTTATTTCACTAACTTTACATGCATTGAGTTTCTCTTATGGCATTTATTATGATGGGTTGTCATTGGATTTGAGATAAATTAGGAAATATTTCAGCTTTTTGAAGTTTTATGTCAGATTCTCGTGTTTTGATGTCATCTATAGGTACACGTGTAGGTCAAAATTTGCAAGGGACATGTACACATAAAAACTTGCGTGCATGTACAAAAAGGCTCACGTACACGCTATAAGTTACATGCACCCATTCTCAGAGTTACTTATACTTTGTGTCATTCTTTTTATGGCTCATGCAAGTGCATTAAGTGGTTCGCATATAAATCGTTCTTCCCGGAACATGAAATTTGCCCTCTGTATTTTTCTCTAGTATGCTCGACCCACGTATACACTAAAATACGCACCTAGACATTTATATCCATGCACACACACCTACTAAGCATTCTACATTGACCCTATCGATAGCCACATGTAAACATTCATAAGCCAACGTACACAAATCTCTAGTTGCATACACATTTAGTCCACTCAATTTTCCCAAAGGCTGGTACATATTGATAAAGGTGCACGTAAACACCCAAAATTTTGGGCAGGCATCATGTTGTCACCAAATCACTGCACCCTCCGAATGGCCAGGATGTGAATAGGACATTCGGTGTGATTGGGACACATGGGATCACCTCTCAAGTTGTGGGACTTGGGCTTGAGGTGAACCTCCGAGAGAAGGCCGGCTTCCTCTTCCTAAACTAAGTGTTGTACTACTCCTAGTGTAACAAAAATGACTATCTAATCCTATGCTAACATTTTCATGGGGTTTTAGGGAAAGAGATTTACAGAAATGAAACTACACTAGGGATGATGATGCACCAAATAAAGGGTATTTCCATACTCAGGAAGGGTTAATTTGAAGAGGGTGTGTGCACCACAGGTCAACCTCACCTACTGCAACTTAGAGAGGGTACATGATACCACAAACTAAGAGACACGCGTTCCCTTGGTTAAACTTTATTAGATCCAGAAATATACCAGTTTCCCAGTGAAGAAGGATGAACTCAAGAAGGGTGAATAGACACCACAACTCAACTGCATGCAATACTCCACCACTCGATAACCACAGAACTCCAAGAACCCGCAATAGAAACCTAAACTTGCACAGTGTACCTACAAGTACGAGAAAGGCAAAAAGAAGCACAGAAGGATGAAAGGACTGAGATTAGTCACAAAACACACACTTTTATTGCTTCAATAACATGCACAATGCATCATACATTCAAAAGAGGTAATAGTTTTCATTACAGTCTTGAAGAGGAGGCTTGAAAGTTCTCTCAACACACAAGAACAACTTGCAGAAGAGAGAGGACTCTTGAAAAGTATACACTCGCCTAAGATATCTAACTATCCAACTTGTCCAATTGTTGAAACCCTTTGAACCGAGCTTCCAACTTACATTTATAGAAGAATATGTGAGAAAGAAGATGAAATGTCATAATTACATTCCTAAATCAAGGCCCATGATGTATTTATTACAATTAGTTGAACCACCCGAGAAGGTTCCATCATGGTTCATTGATTTCCCGATGACCTAGTCTTCTCAATTAATTAAAAGAATATTTAAATAAAATATTTAAATAATAATAATAAATATTATTATTAAAATATTTAAATAAAACTAGTAATTTAATTAACATAATGTCGGGACCCCCGTTGACCCATTTGATCGGGAAGAGGAGGGGGTCCATATAGATAGAGTCTGCACAAATCCCAACTCGGTGAGTTTCGAATCCTCTAACTTAGTGTGTTGCAATCGATTTTGAACCTAACACTAATTCTTTCCTTTCCTTGGCAATCGAGCTCTTTTGCATTGAGTCCTTCGAATGGTGAGCTATCAAATTCGATTCTCATCATTTTCCTTGGTTAACTCGAGGCCATTTATGCATTCCACGTTCAAACTTCATGAAACAACACCACGAGCTCCCTGCGAAGTCACCGAGCTCTTCATCTAGCAAACGATCTTACCTTTCCTGGGCTCAAACTCACTTGAATACCGAGCTTAACCCAACATTTCTGAAAAGAATGGTTTTACCACAATGCTCAGGATTCTTCCTCATCATATAACACTTGTAGTAAAAATGTTTTGGCTTTGCCATAATAAGCACAATTGTACCTTCCAAACGATGAGAAAATGCCATTACCAATAAAGACCTAATGCTGCCATGATGATGACCCAGGTTCATGCCCATAACATGTCGATAGACACCCTTAAGACTGATTTTGGGTCAAAGAGCCCTTCAAAAAAATGCATTGAACAATGGGCAACCAAGAGGACCTTGGAAAAATGTACAAGTAACAATCATATGAATTTTTCTTAGTCGTGGATCAAAGCTAATAGAAATAAAGCTAGATAAAATTAGCTTGAAACTACGAATAATCGTCCATTTGTAAAAAACAAGTTTCTCTGAACCTGGTAAAGGAATACTTTTTATTGTCTAATTGGGCATATAAATATTGCCTATTACCCTAAGAGTTTCTCAAAGAGACCATTTACGAGTAACAAGGATGTAGCATGCAAAATGGCCAACCGTATTTTGAGTGAGTCCTTCACATTTAATTCATTTCTAGGAGAAAACATGTTTGAGCAATATGAATCATTTCATTCTCGCACCGTAATAAACCTTCATCTCATGAATCGGGAAATTTTATGAAGCCTTGAATAGCGTGACTCCAATCCATCGTACATGGCAGTGAATATTTGTTTCCTGCAACTGCTATTCGATCTGAGTTCAGAATAAGGATAAGCCTACGAATTTGAGGATGCATTCGATACTGAACAGATAACAACACAGTTGGACAACCTACTTGCTGGAAGCATTCAAAAGAAAGGCTTCTACTGTAATGCAACATGCCTGCTTCGCTGTGCGTGGTATTTTTTGCCTCGCGACCACCGAATGCTCAGAGCCTAAACGGGAGTTGGGAGAAGTATGCTTGAAAAGGTGAACTGATCAGGTCGGACATCTGTTTGTTGCTTCGTGAGGAAACCTATGTCTTCTGTAAGCTGTAATTACGGTATTCCATGAGAAGGCATTTCTTTCTTGTGAGCCTGAAACTAGATACTTTTTCAATGTCGACCCATCTTCAACCATCTTGCCATCATCCTCCCTTATCGCTTGGAGGATTACTCGCCACCCAATTTGCAACTGCCACTTTAACTCTCCTTGTGACTCGCACAACGTGCTCCGATCTTGTTTACACGGCCCGTGCGGAAGTATCATGTTGGATAGCCATCGTAATATTTCCACGCTTGGCAGTTTGATCCGATTTCTCCCATTCACGGAAGTTTGATCATGGTTTACCAAACCAATATTTCCACTTGGCGGTGCTTGCCCCGAGTTCCCTATTCATACCTCGGTAGCGGATTAACAAATTGGCTGTCATCATCAAATTTTTCACCTCGGAATACTAGCTACAAATCCCCACATAACGGCTTGGAAACATTAATCCACGGGTCTCGACCTCAGCTTCGCGCAAACTTGGCAAGTTCGTTCCTTATCTCCATAATTCCCACCAGTAGCGGGATCCCCATGATTTTTCTCCCTTGCCCGAGCTTTTCCTTCATCGATTTGAGGATAACATCAAAATCTAAGTGTAAACATTTCAGTTGTAGCTTGTAAGGTGTGATAATTCCAATAGAATCCTTTATGCCTGCCAACTTAGTGACTCATTGAAGATGCTCATATAATTGCAAAGAAAACTATGCCTCATGAATATTCTGATATGAAACAGTTCCACCTCTATGAGATTCTCCTCTATGAGTTACATCGTAAAACCAGTAAGGTCTCGATAGAGAATCTTTGTAATAAATTTCCTCAGGTCTCCCGATAACACTCTCACTGTCACTTAATCGATTTTCATAAAAAATATCTTGAAGGAAAATCCCGAATTTGAAGATGCATTCGATGCTGAACAGATAAAAACATAGTTAGAAAACCTGCTTGTTGGAAGTGCTCAAAAGAAATCTTACTATACTGCAACATGCCTGCTGCCTGTGCACCGAATACTCGGCCGAGGAAGGTCTGAACACCATTATAATTCACAGCTCTTTTTAAGATGTCGGTTTGACTCAATTTTACATTGGTATTCGATGGTGCTTATACTATCTTCCTAGGTTGATAGAATTCCTTCCATTATGTAATTACAAACCCGAGATTCAATGATGTTGAACCTCCCATATCTGCATAATTTCATATCATCTCGGTCAAACAAGATAATTCTCCCAAGTGGTTAGTCGAGCATTGTCTTAATGGATTAAACCTGGCATCATGTTGACTTTGACTCTCCCTGACTTGGCCTTCAGATCTTTTTGCATTGATCTCCACCGAGATCCTTGTACAATTCCTTTCATTCATCAATTTTCAACGAGCTATATTTTGCATTAACAAGACCATCGTCGAGCTCTTACAACTGAGAGTCTCTACCGAGATGATTTCTGAGATGACTATCAATTTGACACCGGATTCTCTATCAACTCGACCCCGAACTCTTCACTGAGTTGAGATAAACTGGGTGCCTTTCGATGCTAGGTGATCTCTCATATGCAATTTAAGAATTATTTTTAATTTTTGTATCTTGATAATAACCAGAGATGGGTTCCTGGGACTACTATTTTCATTTTGAACATGATAGGACCCTGTTGTCCAATCTTGCCATGTGTGCAAAATTGGATAACACATCACATTACAGATCTGAAGTTTACTTTAAAGTTTGTAAAATCTTGTTTTCTTGATGTGCTAACTCCTTGCAGGGTTTATCTGAGTTTAACTTTTGTTTTGTAGGGAATATTTGCATGTTTTTTGCTAACTTGGTTTGTTTAAGGTTAATGGATGTTGTTTTTTGTTTATGAGATTAGAGTCGTGTATGCTCTTCCCTCACACCTTTTAGGTGATCTTGGGAATTAGAAACAATTTCTATATCTTTTTCATGCTTTGAAAAACATTTCATTATACTTATTTGCTAAGGGAATGAATGTCAAAATTGGTTAAAATGAACTATCTTACACTCTAAATTTTGCAAAGTGTTTTCCATTTCTTATTATAGTTGGGTTTTTGTGTTGTGTATGCTCTTCCCTCACACCTTTTAGGTGATCTTGGGAATCAAAAACAACACTTAAACCCTCTTTCATGATATTTTGATCTTGTGGAAAATTACTAATCTTTCGTGTGTAGGACCTAATTCACTTGTCAAAGAAAGGAGGTTCGAAACACAAAACTACTAATACACGTGTGATTGTAGGTTTCCAAATGGTGAATGACTAAACCACATTAAGTCTAAAAGATAAAAAAAATCCACAATCATCACATTGTATTTGCAGGTTTAGATAAGGGTACGCCCCATCCACTTTAACAAAGTGTACCTACAAGTACGAGTAAGGCACAAAGAAGCACGAAGGATGAAAGGACCGAGATTAGTCACAAAACACACACTTTTATTGCTTCAATAACATGCACAATGCATCATACATTCAGAAGAGGAAATAGTTGTCATTACAGTCTTGAAGAGGAGGCTTGAAAGTTCTCTCAACACACAAGAACAACTTACAGAAGAGAGAGGACTCTTGAAAAGTATACACTCACCTGAGATATCTAACTGTCCAACATGTCTGAATTGTTGGAACCCTTTGAAATGAGCTTCCAACTTACATTTATAGAAGAATATGTGAGAAAGAAGAGGAAATGTCATAATTACATTCCTAAATTGAAGGCCCATGATGTATTTATTACAACTAGTTGAACCACCTGAGAAGGTTCCATCATGGGTCATTGATTTCCTGATGACCTAGTCTTCTCAATTAATTAAAAGAATATTTAAATAAAATATTTAAATAATAATAATAAATATTATTATTAAAATATTTAAATAAAACTAGTAATTTAATTAACATAATGTCGGGACCCCCCCGTTGACCCATTTGACTGGAAGAGGAGGGGGGTCCATGTAGATAGAGTCTGCACAAATCCCAACTCGGAGTGAGTTTCGAATCCTCTAACTCGGTGTTGCAATCGATTTTGAACCCCACACTAACTCTTTCCTTGCCTTGGCAATCGAGCTCTTTTGCATTGATTCCTTCGAATGGTGAGCTATCAAACTCGATTCTTATCGTTTTCCTTGGTTAACTCGAGGCCATTTATGCATTCCACGTTCAAACTTCATGAAACAACACCACGAGCTCCCTGCAAAGTCACCGAGCTCTTCATCCAGAAAACGATCTTACCTTTCCTGGGCTCAAACTCACTTGAATACCGAGCTTAACCCAACATTTCTGAAAAGAATGGTTTTACCACAATGCTCAGGATTCTTCCTCATCATATAACACTTGTAGTAAAAATGTTTTGGCTTTGCCATAATAAGCACAATTGTACCTTCCAAACGATGAGAAAATGCCATTACCAATAAAGACCTAATCTTTGTCATGATGATGATCCGTGTTCATGCCCATAACATGTCGATAGACACCCTTAAGACTGATTTTTGGTCAAAGAGCCCTTCAAAAAATACATTGAACAACTGGGGCAACCAAGAGGACCTTGGAAAAATGTACAGGTAACAACCATATGAATTTTTCCTTAGTCGTGGATCAAAGCTAATAGAAATAAAGATAGATAAAATTAGCTTGAAACTACAGTATAATCGTCCATTTGTAAAGAACAAGTTTCTCTGAACCTGGTAAAGGAATACATTTTATTGTCTAATTGGATGTATAAATATTGCCTATTACCCTCGAGTTTCTCAAAGAGACCATTTACGAGTAATAAGGATGTAGCATGCAAAACGGCCAACCGGTATTTTCGGTGACTCGCACATTAATTTCATTTCTAGGAGAAAACATGTTGAGCAATATGAATCGTTTCATTCTCGCACCGTAATAAACCTTCATCTCTGAATCGGGAAATTTTATGAAGCATTGAATAGCGTGACTCCAATCCATCGTACATGGCGGTGAATATTTGTTTCCTACACATGCTATTCGATCGATTTCGAGAAAAAGGATAAGCCTACGAATTTGAGGATGCATTTGATATTGAGCAGATAACAATACAAAGCAGACAACCCTTCTTTGGAAGCGTTCAAAAGAAAGGCTTCTACTGTACTGCAACATGCCTGCTGCTGCCTATGCGTGGGATTTTGCCTCGCGACCACCGAATGCTCAGAGCCCGAACGGGAGTTGGGAGAAGTATGCTGGCAAAGGCAAACTGATCAGGTCGGACATCAGTTTGTTGCTTCGTGAGGAAACCTGTGTCTTCTGTAAGCTGCAATTACGGTATTCCATGAGAAGGCGTTTCTTTCTTGTGAGCCTGAAACTAGATACTTTTTCAACGTCGACCCATCTTCAACCATCTCGCCATCATCCTCCCTTATCGCTTGGAGGATTACTCACCGCCCAATTTACAACTAGCCACTTTAACTCTCCTTGTGACTCGCACAACGTGCTCCGATCCTATTTACATGGCCCGTGCGGAAGTATCATGTTGGATAGCCATCATAATATTTCCACGCTTGGCAGTTTGATCTGATTTCTCCCATTCATAGAAGTTTGATCATGGTTTACCAAACCAATATTTCCACTTGGCGGTGCTTGCCCTGAGTTCCCCTATTCATACCTCAGTGCGGGATTAACAGCTTGGCCTGCCATCATCAAATTTCTGACCTCGGCATACTAGCTCCAAATCCCCATGTAACGGCTTGGACACATTAATCCACGGGCCCCAGCCTCAGCTTCACCACGCAAACTTGGCAAGTTCGTTCCTTATCTCCACAATTCCCACCAGCGCACGGGATCCCCATGATTTTTTCTCCTGCCGAGTTTTCCTTCATCAGATTTGAGGATAACATCAAACTCTCGGTGTAAACATTTCAGCTGTAGCTTGTAAGGTGTGATAATTCCAACAGAAGCCTTTATGCCTGCCAACTTAGTGACTCATTGAAGATGCTCATATAATTGCAAAGAAAACTGTGCCTCATGAATATTCTGATATGAAACAGTTCCACCTCTATGAGATTCTCCTCTATGAGTTACATCGTAAAACCAGTAAGGTCTCGATAGAGAATCTTTGTAATAAATTTCCTCAGGTCTCCCGGTAACACTCTCACTGTCACTTAATCGATTTTCATAAAAAATATCTTGAAGGAAAATCCCGAATTTGAAGATGCATTCGATCTTTGAAGTATAAGAACATAGTTAGAAAACTGCTTTGTTGGAAGTGCTCAAAAGAAATCTTACTATACCTTTATGCAACATGCCTATCACCTGTGCACCGAATACTCGGCCGAGGAAGGTCTGAACACCATTATAATTCACGGCTCTTTTTTTTTAAGATGTCGGTTTGACTCAATTTTACATTGGTATTCGATGGTGCTTATACTATCTTCCCCGGGTCGATAGAATTCCTTCCATTATGTAATTACAAATCCAAGATTCAATCATGTTGAACCTCCCATATCTCAGCATAATTTCATATCATCTTGGTCAAACGAGATAATTCTCCCAAGTGGTTAGTCGAGCATTGTCTTAATGGATTAAACCTGGCATCATGTTGACTTTGACTCTCCCTGACTTGGCCTTCAGATCTTTTTGCATCGATCTCCATCGAGATCCTTGTACAGTTCCTTTCATTCGTCAATTTTCAACGAGCTATATTTTGCATTAACAAGACCATCATCGAGCTCTTACAACTGAGAGTCTCTACCGAGATGATTTCCGAGATGACTATCAATTTGACACCGGATTCTCTATCAACTCGACCCCGAACTCTTCACTGAGTTGAGATAAACTGGGTGCCTTTCGATGCTAGGTGATCTCTCATATGCAATTTAAGAATTATTTTTAATTTTTGTATCTTGATAATAACCGGAGATAAGTTCCTGGGACTACTATTTTCATTTTGAACATGATAGGACCCTGTTGTCCAATCTTGCCATGTGTGCAAAATTGGATAACATTTTTGGCAACCTCTCAGGGATGATTGCCTGCTAAGCATGATTCCAGTAGCCTTAAGTCATCCATTGGGCATGGAGTCTATGTTGGAATCTTGAAAGTAGTATGATTTTCTTTGACACATCCCGAAATCTCCTTGAGCATTGTCGATATCCTGGGCCTCCCTAGAATGCTAAGCATGAAGTATATTGAATCTATTGAATGCTTGACATCCATGGAACACTGCAAAATTTTGAATGAAGCAGATTTTGAAACTCTTATGGAAACCTTGAACCTTCTTCTCCTTGACACCTTCCAATGGTGAAACAATGTGCAGAACAACACAAAACACAACAACAAGGAAAGAAAAACAACAACACACAACAATGTGCATAAGCACTTGGAGGAAAACACCTAATTTAACTGTACAAGGGGTGGAACGCTTCTAAAAAACAAGCTTTGAGATGTATCCCATTCACATGAATGGGAAGTTCTTCTCCATTGAGCCTAGATAGATGGAATGAATTTTCCTCTTTACAACTTGTGATGATGTATGGCCCACTCCAGAGAGCATCAAACTTGGCATGCCTGCCTGGTTTGGCCCTGTCTTCATCCCATTTGAGAACTAAATATCCCTCTTGAAAATGCACTCGCGACACCTTCTTGTTAAAAGATTTCTTAACTTAAGCCCGATGCTGCTCCAAATTTTTCATAGCCTTTTCTCGTACTTCCTCTAACTCCATGAGTTCAAAAACCTTCTTGTCGAGAGGATCACTTTCTATAACTTCAAGTTGATGAGCTAACTCCAAAGAAGGTAACTCCAATGAGAGTGGGAGTTTTTCCTCTCTTCCATATACAAGAATGAAAGGAGAATTTCTGATGGCCCTTTTAGGTGTGATCCGATCTGCCCATAAGGCGGTCTTAAGTTGTATGCCAAGTCCTCTTGTTAGTCTCCATTGTGCACTTAATAATCCTTATGAGGTTTTTGTTGCTAGACTCAGCCAATCCGTTTCCTTGAGGATAGTAATTGGACAAATTTTTGAGGTATACCCCATTTTTAATAGCCCATTCACTCAATTTCATACCAAGAAAAGCTAGCGCATTGTCTGAAATGACTGTAAACGGAACACCGAACCTCGTCATTATACCCTCCAAAAAATCTAGAACTACCTTTTCATTGCTCTCTTTTAATGCTACCGCCTCTATCCATCGAGTAAAATAGTCTGTTGCGGTAAGGACCCACTTATGTCCGTCACTGGATGGAGGATTAATCATTCCGATGAAGTCCAACCCCCATTGAACAAAGGGTTGATCCACTTGAATTGGATACAAGGTGGAAGAGTTGTCACTTACTTACCAGTGAAAAGGCACATTCCTTACATTTCCTTACCCAAAGATGGGCATCCTTGAATAAATCCGGCCAATAGTAGCCAGCTCGCATGATCTTGGTAGCTGTTGTTCGTGTGGAATAATGTCCTCCAGATAGGCCATTATGAAACTCTTCTAGTATCTTACTGACCTGTTCTGGTCCTATGCACCGAAGGAGGATGCCGTTCAAATCTTTTCGAAAGAGAATGCTATCTACCAAAACATATGGGATAGATTGAAGACGGAAAGTTCATCTTTGGTTTTTATCCATGTCTACCGGATATGCTCCCGAGAAGAGGAAACTCTTCATTTTGGATAACCAGTCAGCTTGATCAACATTCTCATCAGTATTTAGGAGTGTCACGTCCTCATTACCTTTTGATTCCATGTCTGCAGCAAGTTGCTGACATAAACCCTTACCTCTGACAAGTTTAGTGACTTTGATGTGCACGTCATACTCCATTACCTTCGTGATCCATCCAAACACTTTTCATTCATTTATTTGTTCAACAAAAACTCCTTGACACCTGGATGAGACACCATCAGATGAATCTTGTTGTTGGACAACATGTGCTTGAATTTCTTCAAAGCTCGAATAACCGCAAAGACTTTCTTTTCAATGAATGAGTATTTGAACTCATAGTATTTGAGGGATTGACTGAAGAAAGCAATTGGTTGCTCCATCAGGTTGTTGTTTTGTTGGGTGAGGATCCCTGAAATGCTCTCTTGACCTGCAAAAGCATAAAGGATAAAATCTTTGTCAAACCAGGGTTCACCAGCGTGGGAGCTTGAGAAATGGTTGTTTTGATGGCTTTGAAGCTTTCTCGTCCTTCCTTTGTCCATGAGAATGGCATGTTTTTCTTCAGCATGGTTGTCAATGGTTTAGCCAATGTCGCGAATTGAGGGATGAATCTCCGCACGAAATTTATGGTTCTCAAAAAACTCTGGAGGCCCTTCCTGTGACTTGGGGGAGATAAGGACATAATTGAATGAATCTTGGCTGGATCGATTGATGATCCTTCTGCTGAAACAACATGCCCCAACAATTTTCCCTCGTGTCTTTGTGAAAATACATTTCTTGGGGCTAAGTGAAACCCCAAATTCCCTACACCTTTGGAAAAATTTCCTTAGATGCGTGATGTGATCTTCTGCATGCTTAGAGTATACAATTATATCATCAAGGTAAACCAAAATAATATCGTTGATTAGTCCCTTAAATGCCATGTCCATGGCTCTTTGGAAAGTAGCCCCGACATTGGACAATCTGAATGGCATTTTATTGTAGGCATACGTGCCCCACTTGGTAGTGAAAGTCGTTTTGAATTGGTCAGATTCTTAGACTAGGATTTGATTGTAACCTAAATATCCATCGAGCAAAGAAAATATTTGAGCTCCTGCCACCATTTGAAGGATCTGCTCCATCGGTGGAAGAGGATAATGGTCTTTTAACGATGCACGATTCAAATCCCTGAAATCTACGCATAACCGGATCTCTCCGTTCTTCTTCCTCACGGGCACCAAATTAGCTACCCATGAGGAATGCTTGATGCGAAAAATTATACAGGCCTCGACGAGCTTGGTTAGCTCCTTTCTCATTAGTGGCTCAATTTTTGGATTAATTGGTCTCTGTTTCTGACAAACTGGCTTAGCATTAGGATCCAGTTCGATGGTATGTTGTGCTAGACCTCGATCAAAACCACGCAAATCTTTATAGCTCCATGCAAAGATGTCATGATACTCTTGAAAAAGTTTGATGAAAGCTTCTTTCTCTTCAGAAGTACACACTTTTCCGATCTTAAGAAATTTTTCATTTAATACTTCAACTTCCTCAAAATATTCTTCTCTGACCACCATGTTAGGGCTTTGTCTTGTGGATTGGTCATCTGAATTGAAAATGGACTCCAAAGTGACTAAACCTTTTGGTAACTTGTTGCTTTTCAATTGGATAATTTTCTCACCATATGATTACTACAACTTATCTTGATTCTTTGCAAAAAACTCTGCCTCTTCTTGTAGGAAGAGGACAATTTATTTGTCACTATCAAACACTTGCCAACTACTCACATTATCAGGGGCTGTTGGTCGAACCACCCTTTTAACAAATTTTTTCCCTTCTTTCATGACATCAACTGGTATGTTGTATTGTGAACTAATTGTAGCAAGCCTATCTGCATCTTGATTTTGATCTCTAGGGATTGCATGGATTCCAAAAGCTTCGAAATCTTCAATCAGGTCCCAAACTCGGTTCTTGTATGATCTTAAAAGATCATTTTTGGATGCACTACGTTCCGAAACTTGATGAACAACTAACTCATTGTCTCCAAAAATAGTCAGGGCCTTGATTCCCTTCCTTTGGGCTAGCTGAATTCCTTGCACAAGAGCCTCGTATTCAACAACATTATTAGTGCAACTGAACTACAACCGGAAAGATGAGAAGTACTTATCTCCCTCTGGAGAAATTAACATAACACCAGCACCAGATCCATTCTTACTTCTTGAGCCATTGAAGAACAATTGCCACAGTCCTTTAGAATCACTTGGTGTTTTGACAAGTTGTGGTATGATCGTATCTTCTTCATGGATACAGTAAGTACCTAATCCTGTTTCTTCCAAGACTAGCAAACCAGCTTCTTCTTTTGCCAATACATCAACGTAGGGATCATACTGATGATCTCTACTTACTTCATCTAGCAAAGTATCAGGGACTTCTTCAACAAGGGTGGTTGGTTCATGATTGGCATCTTCCTCTTACGGATCACTTGATGGTGAAATTTTCATTTATGGGACTAGCGATGTAGGGTTCTATATGATTATGGTAGATTGGTTCTGCCCTTATAGTTACTTTGGTTCCGTATCAAGTCCTGAGAATCATATGCGACCAATCGGCTGATAGGTAACCGCCCATCTTGGCGGTGAAATCCCATGATAGGCAGATGGCAAAGAGGGGAGGGAGATCAATGACTGATATATCTTGGGTGAATGACAAGCTTGGGCATGCGTGGATGGTAAGTTGAAGTCCTTTGATAACCCCAACAGTCTTAATAGTTGTGCCATCTAGCTGAACAACCCCTCTTGCAACTGGCACATATTGTATGCCTAGTACATCTGCAATTTGTTTAGGCATGACAGAGCTACTGGCACCAGAATCGATCATGCAATTATGTACCAGGTGGTCACCAATGATCAGGGAAATGTAGAATGGTGGTGGTTTGTTTTCCGTAGGAATGATTTTCCCTTCCAGTTGACAAAAACTTGTAGCATTTGTCACTCCATGGCTTGGTGATCCGCTGGTTGTACTAAAACTGCTCGTGAGCTTCTTGCAACGTGGTTTCTTTGAGAAGGGATCGAGAGCACGTCCCCACATGGTAATGCTCAAACTGGTTATCTTCATTTGTTCTACTATGCTGAAGGGAATCGCTCCAACTTTGATGACACTTTTTTGGGCATTGGGGTCCTCCTTTGGAAAATGTTTGTTGGGTACCGTGATGCCTGGAGAACCATCTTTCCCTACGGCGTGGCTAGCCGGTGTTTCTGGTGATTTCTTTCCCGCATTTTTATCAACTACCATTTGTAACCCAGGTTGAGAAGTGGACGCTAGATCAGCTTCGAGAGGTTGAGGCTCCATTGCTCTCTTTTTGGAACGAGTGTTTGCTGCCACTGATGAAGAATCTATATTCAATCCGCAAAAATATTCTGCTTGCCAGTTTAGCAAAGCGGATTCTTCAGGTGCCTGCGGTTGATCTGCTACTTCTTGCGTAGATGAATTGTTTGTTAACTCTGAAGGGGCAGATACACTTTGAACCATAAGGGCCTGGCTAAGAACCCCATTGGGACAAAGATTTTGATTGTGAGGTTGAGAGCAAGGATAACACCATCCATAGTCTTAAACTAGATTATTTTGAACAGTACTATAGCTCTAGATGAGCTAGGCTGTAAGAGGGTTACGAAAGTTCAAGGGCCTCGACATTTGCAACTTGACTTGTAGTTTGATTTCAAGGCTAATTGTTTCCTTGAAAAGGAGGATGGTTAGCCTGATACAGACGATTGTATTGAAACTGTTGCCTTTTGAGTGCAACGATCTCATTTCCAAAATTTTGCAGTAGCGACTTGACTTCAAATAGGTCATTAGAAGAGGTAGGGGAAGATTGATATGGTTGCTTGGAGTCTACTAGAATAGGAGCAATGATAGGCTGATGATTCGTAAGATCTGGAGAAAAGGGCACTGGTTGTCGTGGAGTTATCTTTCCATCATGAATCAAAGAATTCTCGCACTTATGGCAACTTCGTAAGCATCGAAAAGTGTAGTCCCTTCCATAGACTGGATCATAACTGCTACATCACTATTCAAGGCTCACAAATAGTACAAGAATGCATTATGTGCGTAAGGCTTTACAAGCACTTTGGAATCCTATTCCAAGTCTGTGGAATCGGAAGTTGAAATCACTCGTGTATTCTTGGGAAGCTCTCTTTATGGTAGTAAGTTGTTCCAAAATTTATAGGTGATCACTTTTGTCTTTGAATTGTTTACATAGCTTTTCTCCCATTCGTCCCAAGTGGTTATAGTGCCAACACCTAACCCGCAAAACCATTGAAGTTTTTTTCCTTGAAAGAAATAGCAAGAAGTCTAACTCGCAACGTTGTCTTTGGTGATATTATGTACTTTGCATAGATGCTGGCTACATCAAAGATATGCTCCACTGGAGTAACGTGAGTTTCCCCCGTGTAGAAGGATAAACTTTTGAGTGCCGCAATAGGTATTAGGTCACATTGAGCCAACATAAGAGGACTGCTTGCATTGAAAGGGGGAAAAACTTGGTTCCTCGCCATAACAACGAAAGGTTGATTGTTCTTGGGTGGAGGAAATCTTCCATAAGGAGGAGTCGAATGACCCCTACTAGGTAAATTTGTAACTGGGGATGTGGAAATGCCTCTTCTTCTTCTCTTTGGAGGAGACAAGGAAAGTTTGATATGCTGATAATTTCCTTTCTTTGAAGAAGCTCTTGTCTGAATTCTTTGCATAAGTTACTGCACTGAGATTTGGAATCCAGAGATATAGAGTCACCAGGTACTTTGACTTGTGTAAGTGAGAAGAGAAGTACCAACTCTGTCCCACCGGTGTGCCAAAAACTGTTGTCGCCAAATCACTGCACCCTCCGAATGGCTAGGATGTGAATAGGACGTTCGGTGTGATTGGGACACATGGGATCACCTCTCAAGTTGTGGGACTTGGGCTCGAGGTGAACCTCCTGGAGAAGGCCGGATTCCTCCTCCTAAACTCAGTGTTGTACTACTCCTAGTGTAACAAAAATGACTATCTAATCCTATGCTAACATTTTCATGGGGTATTCGGAAAGAGATTTACGAAATGAAACTACACTAGGGATGGTGATGCACCAAATAAAGGGTATTTTCAGACTCGGGAAGAGTTAATTTGAAGAGGGTGTGTGCACCGGAGGTCAACCTCACCTCTTTGCAACTTAGAGAGGGTACATGATACCACAAACTAAGAGACACGCGTTCCCTTGGTTAAACTTTATCGATCCGAGAATATACCAGGTTTCCCGGAAGAAGGATGAACTCAAGAAGGGTGAATAGACACCACAACTCAACCGCATGCAATACTCCACCACTCGATAACCACAGAACTCCAAGAACTCGGAAATAGAAACTTAAACTTGCACAGTGTACCTACAAGTATGAGAAAGGCACAAAGAAGCACAGAAGGATGAAAGGACCGAGATTAGTCACAAAACACACACTTTTATTGCTTTAATAACATGCACAATGCATCATACATTCAGAAGAGGTAATAGTTTCCATTACAGTCTTGAAGAGGAGGCTTGAAAGTTCTCTCAACACACAAGAACAACTTGCAGAAGAGAGAGGACTCTTGAAAAGTATACACTCGCCTAAGATATCTAACTATCCAACTTGTCTGAACTGTTGGAACCCTTTGAAATGAGCTTCCAACTTACATTTATAGAAGAATATGTGAGAAAGAAGAGGAAATGTCATAATTACATTCCTAAATTGAAGGCCCATGATGTATTTATTACAGTTAGTTGAACCACTTGAGAAGGTTCCATCATGGGTCATTAATTGCCTGATGACCTAGTCTTCTCAATTAATTAAAAGAATATTTAAATAATAATAATAAATATTATTATTAAAATATTTAAATAAAAATATTAATTTAATTAACATAATGTCGGGACCCCCATTGACCCGTTTGACTGGAAGAGGAGGGGGGTCCATGTAGATAGAGTCTGCACAAATCCCAACTCGGTGAGTTTCGAATCCTCTAACTCGGTGTTGCAATCGATTTTGAACCCCACACTAACTCTTTCCTTGCCTTGGCAATCGAGCTCTTTTGCATTGAGTCCTTCGAATGGTGAGCTATCAAACTCGATTCTTATCATTTTCCTTGGTTAACTCGAGGCCATTTATGCATTCCACGTTCAAACTTCATGAAACAACACCACGAGCTCCCTGCGAAGTCACCGAGCTCTTCATCCAGCAAACGATCTTACCTTTCCTGGGCTCAAACTCACTTGAATACCGAGCTTAACCCAACATTTCTGAAAAGAATGGTTTTACCACAATGCTCAGGATTCTTCCTCATCATATAACACTTGTAGTAAAAATGTTTTGGATTTTCCATAATAAGCACAATTGTACCTTCCAAACGATGAGAAAATGCCATTACCAATAAAGACCTAATGCTGCCATGATGATGACCCAGGTTCATGCCCATAACATGTCGATAGACACCCTTAAGACTGATTTTTGGTCAAAGAGCCCTTCAAAAAATACATTGAACAACTGGGGCAACCAAGAGGACCTTGGAAAAATGTACAGGTAACAACCATATGAATTTTTCCTTAGTCGTGGATCAAAGCTAATAGAAATAAAGCTAGATAAAATTAGCTTGAAACTACAGTATAATCGTCCATTTGTAAAAAACAAGTTTCTCTGAACCTGGTAAAGGAATACTTTTTATTGTCTGATTGGACGTATAAATATTGCCTATTACCCTCAGAGTTTCTCAAAGAGACCATTTACGAGTAACAAGGATGTAGCATGCAAAATGGCCAACCAGGTATTTTCAGAGCTGACCTTCACATTCAATTCATTTCTAGGAGAAAACATGCTGAGCAATATGAATCATTTCATTCTGCACCGTAATAAACCTTCATCTCCTGAATCAGGGAAATTTTATGAAGCCTTGAATAGCGTGACTCCAATCCATCGTACATGGCAGTGAATATTTGTTTCCTGCAGCTGCTATTCGATCTAAGTTCAGAATAAGGATAAGCCTACGAATTTGAGGATGCATTTGATACTGAATAGATAACAATACGGTTGGACAACTCTTGCTTGTGCGGAAGCATTCAAAAGAAAGGCTTCTACTGTACTGCAACATGCCCGCTTTGCTGTGCGTGGGATTTTGCCTCGCGACCACCGAATGCTCAGAGCCCGAACGGGATTTGGGAGAAGTATGCTTTGTGAAGGTGTACTTGATCAGTCGGACATTTGTTTGTTGCGTCATGAGGAAACCTATGTCTTTTGTAAGTCAGTAATTATGGTATTCCATGAGAAGGCGTTTCTTTCTTGTGAGCCTGAAATTAAATACTTTTTCAACATCGACCCATCTTCAACCATCTTGCCATCATCCTCCCTTATCGCTTGGAGGATTACTCGCCACCCAATTTGCAACTGCCACTTTAACTCTCCTTGTGACTCGCACAACGTGCTCCGATCCTGTTTACACGGCCCGTGCGGAAGTATCATGTTGGATAGCCATCGTAATATTTCCACGCTTGGCAGTTTGATCCGATTTCTCCCATTCACGGAAGTTTGATCATGGTTTACCAAACCAATATTTCCACTTGGCGGTGCTTTCCCTGAGTTCCCCTATTCATACCTCAGCAGCGGGATTAACAACTTGGCCTGCCATCATCAAATTTTTGACCTCGGCATACTAGCTCCAAATCCCCGCGTAACGGCTTGGACACATTAATCCACGGGCCCCGGCCTCAGCTTCGCCGCGCAAACTTGGCAAGTTCATTCCTTATCTCCATAATTCCCACCAGCGCGGGATCCCCATGATTTTTTCTCCTGCCGAGTTTTCCTTCATCAGATTTGAGGATAACATCAAACTCTCAGTGTAAACATTTCAGTTGTAGCTTGTAAGGTGTGATAATTCCAACAGAAGCCTTTATGCCTGCCAACTTAGTGACTCATTGAAGATGCTCATATAATTGCAAAGAAAATTATGCCTCATGAATATTCTGATATGAAACAATTGCACCTCTATGAGTTACATCGTAAAACCAGTAAGGTCTTGATAGGGAATCTTTGTAATAAATTTCCTCAGGTCTCCCGGTAACACTCTCACTGTCACTTAATCGATTTTCATAAAAATATCTTGAAGGAAAATCCTGAATTTGAAGATGCATTCGATGCTGAATAGATAAAAACATAGTTGGACAACCTGCTTGTTGGAAGTGCTCAAAAGAACTCTTACTATACTGCAACATGCCTGCTGCCTGTGCACCGAATACTCGGCCGAGGAAGGTCTGAACACCATTATAATTCACAACTCTTTTTAAGATGTCGGTTTGACTCAATTTTACATTGGTATTCGATGGTGCTTATACTATCTTCCTAGGTCGATAGAAGTCCTTCCATTATGTAATTACAAACCCAAGATTCAATGATGTTGAACCTCCCATATCTGCATAATTTCATATCATCTCGGTCAAACAAGATAATTCTCCCAAGTGGTTAGTCGAGCATTGTCTTAATGGATTAAACCTGGCATCATGTTGACTTTGACTCTCCCTGACTTGGCCTTCAGATCTTTTTGCATCGATCTCCACCGAGATCCTTGTACAGTTCCTTTCATTCATCAATTTTCAACGAGCTATATTTTGCATTAACAAGACCATCGTCGAGCTCTTACAACTGAGAGTCTCTACCGAGATGATTTCCGAGATGACTATCAATTTGACACCGGATTCTCTATCAACTCGACCCCGAACTCTTCACTGAGTTGAGATAAACTGGGTGCCTTTCGATGCTAGGTGATCTCTCATATGCAATTTAAGAATTATTTTTAATTTTTGTATCTTGATAATAACCGGAGATGGGTTCCTGGGACTACTATTTCATTTTGAACGTGATAGGACCCCGTTGTCCAATCTTGCCATGTGTGCAAAATTGGATAGCACATCACATTACAGATTTGAAGTTTACTTTAAAGTTTGTAAAATCTTGTTTCCTTTGTGTGCTAACTCCTTGCAGGGTTTATCTAAGTTTAACTTTTGTTTTGTAGGGAGTATTTGTAAGTTTTTTGCCAACTTGGTTTGGTTAAGGTTAATGGATGTTGTTTTTTGTTTATGATATTAGAGTCGTGTATGCTCTTCCCTCACACTATTTAGGTGATCTTGGGAATTAGAAACAATTTCTATATCTTTTTCATGCTTTGAAAAACATTTCATTATACTTATTTGCTAAGGGAATGAATGTCAAAATTGGTTAAAATGAACTATCTTGCACTCTAAATTTTACAAAGTGTTTCCCACTTCTTATATTAGTTAGGTTTTTTGTGTTGTATATGTTCTTCCCTCACACCTTTTAGACGTTCTTGGGAATCAAAAACAACATTTAAACCCTCTTTCATGATATTTTGATCTTGTGGAAAATTACTAATCTTTCGTGTGTAGGACCTAATTCACTTGTCAAAGAAAGGAGGTTCGAAACACAAAACTATTAATACACGTGTGAATGTAGGTTTCCAAATGGTGAATGACTAAACCACATTAAGTCTAAAAGATAAAAAAACACCACAATCATCGCATTGTATTTGCAGGTTCGAGATAAGGGTACGCCCCATCCACTTTAACTGGGCCATAACCCCTTTGGCATAAGCCTTAAGCTGAAATAATGGGGGTAGTCCTAGGAACCCTAAAGTATTCCACGCAAGAGGGAACCTTGTGGATGAAACAAAACACACTCCACTTACACACTTCACTAGTTTTACCTTTGTGAGTTAGAGTCAAAGTTATTCATATCGCAACCCCAGTGAGAACACACAATGAACGCATTTATTTCTCACTGTGTTTGAAGGGGGTAAAGTAAAGCTGAGATACTCCAAGGGTAACTCCTTGGAAAATCACACTCGCATTTAGATAACTTGTGACACCTAGTTGAGCGAACCACCTAGGAAGCTATCTTGACTTGGAGCCAACTTATTTATACCAATCATTGTGAGAGCCTTCGCAAAGGGAGAAATTTCTCGAGTTGAATTTTTTTTTATTAAACAGAGGGAGAGTCCATTAAAGTTAAAACTACATGTTATTCATCAAAAAAATTGTGTGACATTATTTTTCCTAGTTTTTCCCTCGCCGTAAGACGAGACAAAACTCTCCAAGTGAGGCCAAACACTTTTCAACCCCACTTAATCTACTTCCTTTGTTTTCTTTTGACACTTTGTTGATCAAAAGAAGAACAATTATATGTGTTATCAATCGATTGTGTTCACCACTTTTATGTCCATTTACGCTCATCCATGTTTGTGGTTGAGTTGTTAAACATCTAAAGTGTGTGGGTGTATTTTTACATCATTGATAGCCATTTGATCTTGATACCCAAGTCAAGATCGTCATTGTAGTTAGGCTTGTTTCTTCACTTGATTCTCCTTTGAAGTGTTACGTTGCTTGTATTGTATCGCAACAATTTCAATACTTACGTCTTGTTTCTTGCAAACTTGACCTAAGTGTTTAGATTATAATATTACACTATGTGCATCTTAACAATTCCTTGGTATAATTTAGCCTTGGTTTGCTTTTAAACATTACCTCGATTTTGAAAGGTGTTTTTGTTACTTTGTGCACATCGTACTAATATTATTTCAATACTAATACCTTACTTTTCTGCAAATTTTGGTAAACATGTATTAGTGAAATTATTACATTGTTCATATTCGTAACCCCCACTTTTTGAGATATAGGTCTTGTTTGGACTTAAAATCACTTTGGGTATACTTTGTTTGGGAATCACTTCAACTTCTTGTTATTACTTACGCCTTGTTTGTTTTTGAACTCAACATAAGTGGTGACATTTCATTGATCATCTTAAACACCAAACTACCATTTGGAAAAACAACTTAGGAAGTACTTCATTGATTGATTGGTTTAGAATAAACCTTGTGTGATTGTGTCTTATGATTTATTCATCACTTTGACTTACCCATTTAGGAAAATCACTTTGATTCTTTGACCTTCATTATTCTTTAGACATTTGAAATTCTTTGTGCGACCTTAGAAAAAATATCATTCTAGGTCTTCACTTAGGTTTGATTGTACTTTCAGACAAATTCAAACAAAACACCTTAGTGAAACTCTCATTGGCCATGGCCCCCATGAAAAGAATGGGATCCAAAAGACAAGCATGGGAAACATCAACCAAACAAGGGTCAAATCCCTTTATTGGTAATGATTTAGGACCTATATTTTTTGTAGAGAAAGAAGAAGAGGAAATGGTAGACCATAGTGGTGATGAATTGGGATCACCACACATGGAGTTCAAATTTGACCTCACCCAATTAGATGAGTTCCTTTTTTAAACAAAGATAGGGTACTTGCAAGAGTTATGGAATTAGGTGCTAGAATGCCAATAGAACATGAAACTATTCCACCTACAAATAATGCTAATGAGGAAGAACACCCCTCATTAACATGGATGACATTTTAGGTCATGGAAAAGCTTCCACATCAAACACTCAACATGACAACATAGGTGGTTTTAAAATTCCACTCATAAGAATTCCACATAGGATAAGGGTGGAACATGAAAACATGGAACAACCTCCTCAACATGAAAATGAAGAGGAACCTCCAAATGAAGAAATCACTATACAACAAAAAATTCAACACCTTAGTCAACAATTAGCTTTCCTAGCATCCCATGTGTAAAAAGAGACAAATAAAAACACGCATCGGGAAAAACCTAAGGTTATAAATATTGAATTTCACACAAAATATCAAGAGGGAGATGTTAGGAAATAAGGGATAAAATATGTGGAATAATCCCTCACAAAATCACAATAGTAGAAACTAATATGTAGAAAATATTACAGATCTCAAATAAAAGTCCAAAATAAAATAAGACAACACAAAGAGATAGTATTTGACATGGTTCACCCAATCCAAGACTACGTCCACCAAGAATCACTTTCTCATAATTTATTACAAGCCACCACTCTCTCAATACAATACCCAAATCTATTTAGACCTATGTTGAACAAACACTACAGAATTCACACCCGAATTCAAAACAAACATCTGTAATGTTATATATTCTTTACCATATGCATAAAAACATATAAGTAGACAATCGCTTAAGCGTGATACAAACAAAGCATATCAAAACCATGGGCCGAAACCATCCCATAAACTTGTGGGTCAAAAATCCTGCCCATACAAGAAAAAATGTTTCCCAGTATATCGGGCACATTTAAGGCCAAGAAAAACAATTCTCGGGGGATATCACCCCAAACCCTGCTACTAGGGCTACTTGCCCTTGGAACCCCACTGGGGCTGGTCCACCCCAAACCCCGACGAGACAACTATGGAAAGTGTATATTAATCTTAGTCTACATTCTTCAACACTTACACACATGAAAACAGGCTCCACAACCTAACAATCTCCCACTTGGAGACTAGTTTTCCTCTGAGAAAGCTCCTCAACCCTTCACTAGTTTCCATGAAGACCAACCAAATCTATACACAACTTAGATTTTTACCTTGTGACCACCTTGGTCATCATGTCACCAAGATTCTAACTGGTATGAATCTTATCCACCTTCAACTCCTCTTCCTCCAAAGTTGTCCTAATGAAATGGTACCTTAACTATATATGCTTCATCCTAGAGTGGAAAGTAGAGTTCTTAGCTAGGTGTATAACACTCTAACTATTGCTATGCAACTTTCCTTCCTCCTTATTATTACCCAACTCATAAAGTAATTTTTGTAACCACATCATTTCTTAGCTTTCCTCTATGGTAGCTACATACTTAGCCTCCGAGGTTGACAAAGCCACCATCTTTTGTAGTTGTGAAATCCAACTTACAGCTGTCCCACCTACATTGCAAACATAACCTATCATTATCCTCATGATGTCTACATCTCCAGCCATATTTGAATTTACATAACCACACAAAGTGGTGTCTCGATCCATCAGTAGCACAAGATTGTCCCCATGGTCCCTCTCAAATCATCAAGGATCCACTTTACTTCCCGCCATTGATCTCTGCCTTGATCACTCATAAATGTACTCACCGCTCCCCCACCGCATGGGAAATATCGAGCCTAGTGTACACCATGGCATACCTCAAACTATCAATTGTTGATGAGTAAGGTACCTTAGACATCTAGTTTCTCTCCTACTCTTTCTTGGGACACTGCTCCTTTGATAACTTGAAATGGCCTACCAAAGGAGTCCCAACCGGTTTAGCATCCTACATATTAAACCTCTCCAAGACCACCTTAATGTACTTTTCCTGAGATAAAGTCATCTTCCATTCCTTCCTATCTAGAGATATCCTCATACCAAGGATTTGTTTGGCTTCCCCCAAATCCTTCATAGCAAAGGATTCACTTAGTTGCTTCTTGAGTACTTTTATTTCTTTCATGCTTTTACCTATAACCAACATGTCATCCACATACGATAAAGGATAATATAACCGCCATCCCAAAATTTCTATGTGTATACACATAACGGTCAAAGTGACATCTAATATAACAATTAGATGCGGTCAACCTAGTGACATATCCCACAACAAAACCTTTTGATGACAACACACCTAAACCTTCATGGTATAAGGAGCATGAGTATTGTGATTTTCATTGTGTAAAAGGACATAAAACAGATAAATGTCTAAGACTATGCCACTTCATCCAAGATCTCATTGATAGTGGGGAGATAGAAGTTGATTCACCAAAATCGAACCAAACACCCAATCAAAAGATGGGTATATTTAAGGAGCCTTTCCCTAAACATGGTAAACTGTGCAAGAAAAATCCAGATCAGGTAGATTCTTCCCAAATTTATAAAGCCACAAATTATGTTTATACCAAAAATGATAACAATCAATATGATTCATTAATTGGATGTGTTCTCTCTTCTGACGAGCATATCAATACTATTAGGATCAAGGGTAGAGATTGTGTTATGGTAACAAGGCACACTCATCTCATGATCCCAGAACCTCCTTTGTCTACTCCTTAAGATAGTTAGTATAATATCATATACCAACTTGAGAAGACATCTGTTAAGATTTCAATCTTAGACCTTCTTAAGATATCAAACGCACATAAGGACATTCTATATAAAACTCTCTATGGGTCAGGAGTGTCAACAGAGGTAGATTCCTATCACTTACACACTGTGGTGGAAAATATTGCACCAAGTGAACACATTTCCTTCAACCACAAAGAGATCCCTAATGAATACTATACACATAACCTTCCTCTTTATATAGAATTATTTGTTGCTCACCAAAAATAAAAATGGTGCTTGTGGAAAATGGGTTAGGTCTAAACATATGCACATTGAAGTTAATTAAACATTTGGGACACACATAAGAATATCTAGAGTCCCACATCATCACCATAACCGTATATGACAACCCGGAAAGGGAATCAACGGGTATAATAACACTGCCGATGGAGGTAGGGCCCACTTGTCACAACATGAATTTTCATGTCTTAGACTTGGAACTTTCGTACAATATGCTTTTGGGACTCCCATGGATTCATGCCATCCAAATCATACCATCAACATTTCACTAGTGTATCAAATTGAATCACAAGGACACAATATTACTATTGATAGAGATCCGTAACCCTTCGCTAACTTTATATCTCTCAATAGCTTTGTGTGTAGGGGTGCATATGAATTTCCCTCTGTAGATATAGTTGTCCCCATTCAATCTAAAGCTCTTGAGTCATAAATAGATTCGGACTCGCTAAGTTATTATGCTCACGGTGCTACTACTTCTTCCTCTCCCTTTGATTCATGGGAGATGAAAATTCTTGAGTATGGTTGTGGAGAATACAATATCCAACAGCTCTCCTAGTCTCATATTTGTCCTTGTCACCTAAAACTAGAGATATACCTAGCTATCATTTTAAATGACCTCGACATGAAGACACTATTGGTACATTCTTACCTAGTGGTGTGCATTCGGAAGTGAAAATTTTGGTCCCACCTACAACTTGGCTCCCCGAAGACACTAGGCCTATCTTTTATGAAACACTAGAATATAAAAAGTCTAGTAGAATGATGTACTCCATGGGTTACAAAGGCCTTGGATGTGGAAAATTTGAACAAGGGATGAGGGAACTAGTCCCACTTCCACATTTTAAAATAGAGAGATATGGTGTTGGCATTTGACCCTATGGATCTCACCCCATGGATCAAGATGCTACCTTCTCTAAATGCAAGGATAGATCTTTTTATTCATAATACAACACATATTCCCATCATATCCAATAAGAGGATCTTGCCTCCAAAACCTCTTCATGGATACAACTGTCCTTACCATAACCCCCACCAACCCAACTATTGACCTTGTATACCCTACCCTTGTCGATTGGGACCAACAACATCACATGCCCCTAGATCTCTTTGAGAACGATGAGGCTATTGCAGAATTTATGGGCATACAAGATACTATTCCTATTGGAGATCACAAGAAGGGTTTCTTCATTGACATGGATACCTGTGCATACTATGGAGAGGAGGCTGAGCTTCGTGGTCAAAAAAATTTAAGAAAAAATTGAGGGAAAAATTTCTTCTACAAAGCCTCGGCAAAAACATAAGTCCAAGTCACACAGTGAAAACCTCTTTGAGGCATTAGCCAATAAACAAATACAAAAATCAATGGACAAAAGAAGTGACCACACTGAGGGTGAAAATATCATTGAGATGCCCTTAGAATAATATCTCAACCTTCCTCCCAATCCTACACGTATGAAGGATATTTCAAAATTTCTTGTGGAAGAAACCATTGATGTAAACATCGAAACAGAAGAAGAACAAAAGGTAGTCAAACTAGGAACTTCACTTTCAACACAAGAATAGAAAACGTTCACTATGCTTCTAAGGGAATTTTTGGACATATTTGCATGGTCTTATGCGGATATGTCGGGCTTAGATCCATCATTGGTGGTGCACAACTTAGTTGTGCATCTAGATGCAAAGCCCATTAAACAGAAGCTAAGGAAAATGCATCCATGAGTGGCCCTTCTGGTCAAAGAGGAGTTAGAGAGACTATTAGTAGCAAGTTTTATTAGACCCATTGACTACTCAGAGTGGATATCAAACATAGTTCTAGTTCAAAATAAGCCTATTGGAATCAAAATTTGCACTAACTTTTAAGACATCAATAAGGCATGTCCCAAAGATGATTTTCCTTTTCCTAACATCAACATGATTTTTGATTCAACTGTAGGCTATGAAATGTTATCTCTTATGGATGGATTTTCTAGTTACAATCAAATTAAAATAGCAGAGGAAGATCAGCACAAGATGACCTTTACAACCCCTTGGGGAACATTCTATTACCAAGTAATGCCCTTCAGCCTTAAAAATGTCATTCCAACATATAAAATAGAAATGACCATTACATTCCATGATATACTTAATGACATCATGGAGGACTATGTGGATGATATCCTAGGAAAATCAAAGACAAGAGAAGACCATCCTAAGGTTTTGAGGTGCATTTTTAGCATCTTTGGGAATATAAAGTATGGTTAAATCCAAAGAAGTGTGTTTTTGGGGTGTTATCGGGGAAGTTATTGGGATTCATTGTATCAAGATGAGGGATTGAGGTAGACCCTACCAAAGTAACACCATTACTAAAATTCCTTTTCCCAAGAACATCAAATAGTTGCATAGCTTACAAGGGAAAATACAAGACATTCACCACTTCATCTCACAACTGGCTGAAAAGTGTCATTCCTTCACCCATTTTCTCAAGAAGGATGTTGACTTCATTTGGGGACTAGATAAAAAACAAGCCTTCACATTTCTCAAACAATACTTGGTAAATTCATCAGTCCTCATGCCGCCAACCCTAGGCGAGTCACTTTTGTTATACATATCTACAACCCAATTTTCTATTGGTGCTTTACTTTCTCAGTATGACCTAAGCTAGAAAGAAAAAGTAGTGTACTATCTCAGTCGTACTCTAATTTCCTATGAGCTCAACTATCCCCAAATTGAAAAAGCTTGTTTGGTTGTTGTTTTTACCTTCCAAAAAATTCGCCATTATCTGTTGAATAGTAAAACCAATCTTATATCCAAATTTGACCTGCTTAAATATTTGTTTTCAAAACCCACCCTCATTGATAGAATGGCTAATTAGAACATTCTACTCAAAGAATTCAAAATTGAGTACATACACCGGAAAGTCGGTAAAAAGGACAAGAGTTTGCAAATTAGCTTGCAAAAGCACCATTACTTGGAGCAGAATCGGTGTGTTTGGACTGTTGGGATGCATCATTAATATACATTGAATAATATTTCATGTGGCAAGTGCATTTTGGTGGATCATTTACTTTCCATGGTTCAGGGTAGGCGTAGTGTTAATCACTCCTACAGAGACCCCAAATCTCAAACATTATCTCTTGGGTTTCCATGTACAAATAACATAGTAGAGTATGAAGTGCTCATCACTAGGATGAATCTAGCCATAAAATGGAATATCCACCATCTTAAATGCATTGGTGAATCATAATTGGTTATCAAAAAAGTCAATGATGAGTATATGTTCAAGGATTACAAGCTCATCCCCTATAAAAAGTTGGTGGAAAATCTAAAATAATATTTTGTGCACATCACCTTTGAACATATTCCAAGGGCCCAAAATAGATATGCATATGAAATGGAAATAGTGGGTTCTTTGCTATGGATTCCACCAAAATGTAATGATATAACATTTTTTTGAAAATATACTTTAACTGGATATGACATGTTGGAATCATTCCTAGTTGTGAGATTTTGGTCCTTTTTCCCCATGGTATGAGCCCATATTTAATTATCTCAACAATGGTACCTTTCCGCCCCAATATCACCCACTCTAAAAAGTAAATCCCTATCCATAAAATAGCCTATTACACCCTCCTAGGAGGAACCCTCTATCGTCATGGCTATGATGGGAACTTGTTGTATTGTTTATATGTAGTAGAGTCAATACAAGAAATCAAAGAGGTACACGAAGGAGTATGTAGAGCCCATACAAATAGGATGGTTTTAGCAAAAAGAAGTTGTTGAGGGTAGGCTATTACTATCCTACCATGGAGACAGATTGTTGTAATCATGTAAATAATTGTGTGTTATGCCAAAAATATGGGAACTTCATTCATGCACCATCACAACCTCTATAGCCGATCACAACACCATGGCCATTCTCTAAATGGGGATTAGACCTAATAGGGAAGCTCACCCCTACATCATCTAATGGTCATACCCACATCATAATAGCCACAAAATACTTCACCAAGTGGGTGGAGGTTGTTCCATTAACATATGTTATAGGTTCCCAAATATCGAAGTTCATCATGAATCACCGGTCATCTATTGCTATGGTATTTCAAATGTATTATTCTTGAAAATCGAAAATCTTTCAAGAACAAGACAGTAAAATCTCTATGTCAGCGCTTTCAAATATGATTAAAGTGGTCCATGCCATATTACCCTCAAGGTAATGGGAAAGAAAAATCCACTAATAAAACACTTGTTTGAATCATGGAGAATATGGTGAGTAAAATAGGTCGTAATTGGAATTTACAAATTCACCCTACCCTCTGGGCTTATAGGACCTCCATTCGCACCCCTACTTGGTGCGACACCTTATTCCCTAGTATTTGGAACTGAGTCCATCATCCCCTATAAATAGAGCTTCCTCCTTGAGAATATCTCTTAGGGACTATCTAGATAAAGATGAGGATTACAAAGTGGCTAGACTGGCAGAATTGGAACTCCTAGATGAAAGGCACATCCGTGCACTCAACCATCTTCAAGTGTATCAAAAAAGAGTGTCACATAGCTACAACAAGAGAATTATACCTATTAGTACAGAATCACAACACCCCGAATTGCCTTAGTGTGAAGTGGGGCATTCGGTTTGATTGCACAACATGGGACTATCTCTTAAGCTATACGACTTGCAAAACTTAATATGGCCCTCCGTGAGAAAGCTGGTTCTTTCTTCCTAATCTACCTGCCACAAGCTACTCCGGTGCAGCCTTTTAATGAACCTAATCCTAATCTAAGCTGTTCCAAGGGACATGGAGATAGAGAGAGATCGGTGAAAGATCCTACACTAAGTGGTGATACACCAGAAATGGAAGTTGCAAGATAATCTATTGAGGGGGAATGAACAAGGAAAAGGAGACTGACGGAGGTCAGATAAAAGTGACATAGACCCAGATCTAAATAAAAATCTACCATCGAAACTCCATGAAGCATGACATCTTACACCTGCAATGTGAAATACATACACAGGGAGAAAACATGAGATAGAGAGGCACAAAGAAACAACAAAATGATGCCAAGGGTTGAAATATGCCACAAAACAAAATTTTATTGCTCTATAAGGTGCAAAGACTATTACATGGGTGCTCAGAGGCACAAATACACTCTCTATGCGTAGGAGAAGGTTTACAGCTCAAATGGAGTCAGGAAACAACTTTGACAGAGTTTCCCCACATCCTAAAATGTCTCTCTCTCCCAAGTGAGAAATGTTTACAATATATAGGAGATGAAAACAAGAAAAATAGAGGAGAAGCTCGATTCTTCACTTAAAATCCAACAATCAACCATCAATGCCCACCATGAATCCATCCACCATCTCGTAAAGTTTTGTTCCCTATGTCTGTTTAGCATGTTGAAGAAGGAAGAATGATGTATCAAATCAAATAAGATGTGGTAGTTGAAGCAATCAGATTCTACATTGATGGCTTGAAATACATTTTCCCATTTTTCACCTACCTAACCATGTCAAAGTTAAAGTTTCAGTCTTCCATGGCATAGACGAGGTTGAGACCTTTCCAACGGTGCCAATTTTTTAAATTTCAGTCACTATATCAAAAGATATGTCCATTTGAATGCTCGAGTTGGGTTCACACAAAAAATGCAAAAAGCAATTTGCGAAACAGCTCAGTGGGCCTGAAACTCACTTTGTACATTTTGGCACCAAAAATACAAAATGCAAAATTGTTCCATGGCCCCGTAATTTATTTTGCCAAAAAAATCATCTTTGGGCCCATCGGTCCACATTTTCCATTTGGGTGAAAAGTTCTCCCGTGCCCGTCGGCACACTGCTTCGTAATTAAGGCTTGACACGTGGCTTTTTGGGCATCAGCGGAGTTGCAGCTCATTTTTTCACTTTACGCCTTCTCGGGAAAAAATTTTGAATTGCCTCCGACGACCCACCTTCCCACTTTGACTTTTCAACATGGCCACATGGCGAGCTAGCGCTTGTTTGGGGACCGCTTTTGGTTTATGTTTTTGAAGTTGCGCCTTGAGAATACATGTGGCACCTTCCACGGTGTTACCCTATTTCCTTATGTTTTTGGCTAAGTCCTTTTGTTTAGCAAGAACATATGACTGACTGGGACACATGAATACTTAGCACTCATTTGAAAACCCACTCCGAATTTTACTTTTGAAGTAGCATCGAATTGACATGTGGCTCCTTCATGGCTCTGCCCCATTTTGACTATTCAACTCCCAAATCTATCTCCTTTGTAACTGGGACATATGGAAGGCCCAAGCTTGTCTCGAGTCTCCGCTTTAGGTCACACCTTTGAATTTTTGTTGATGCAACACATGTTGCCATCCGCGGCTCTCTATACTAAGTTGTTTAGGGTCTGCTCCCTTTTCTTTTGGTCCCTAGACACGTGAAGGCTAGACACTTGTTTGGGTCTCTGGATTTGGCTTCAAACCTTGAAGGTGTATCATTTGGACACATGGTAGCTTCCGCTGGCCTGTGACTTTTCAATTGCTGATTTGGGCCTGCTTTGTCCCACTTTTTAACTTGGACTACGTGGAGACCCCACACTCATTTGGGAGCTGCTCTTTGGATGCATCTTTTGGAATTGTGCCGAGCTAACACATGGCACCTTCCGCAAGTCCTGTTTATACTTGGGTGGTTCCAGCCTTGAGTTGAATCGTATGTGAAGTCTGAAACTTCAAGCCCCTTGATTCAATCTTCTACTATCGAGCTCTGATCTCTCTTGACGCCATTCAGCCCCCTTAGCTGATCCTGCTTCTCCATTTTTGAGCCCATCTGCAACCTGATCATTATATTTGAAATGTGGGCTCGTGCGATGGAAGTGACCCTTAGATTTCTTCTATGTGGGGTCGTTTGATCCTTCACAGACCCTACTCCTCCATTTTAGAGTCTTGTTGTTGCCTGATTGTTGGATTTGAATGTGATTTCTCTGGTTTCTTACATGCAAGGTTGTGTTTGAAAAATTTTACCCGGGGAAAATTGGGATAACAATACCTCATCAATTTGAGGTTGGAGATCTGGTTATGAAATAAAATCAATTCAACACAAGGTTGGAAAGAGAAAAGAAAGGAATGTTCGAATCGCATTGATTAGGAAACTATGTCATTGTTGCCAAATTTGGGTTAGGAGCATATAAAATTTCCCATGCTAACGGAGATGAGTTGCAAGATCCCATGAATGACATACACCTCAAGTGGTTCTATGCTTGAAAATGGTGCAAAAATCGAGAACAACCAAAAAAATTTAAAACTATAAAAATTACAAAAAAATCAAAAAAGGAGAAAAAGAAAAGAGAAATAGGTCATCCAAATGTGAAAACCACGTAATTTTGGCACTTTTTATTGGTCCCTTGGTGAAAACCAATTTCTAGTTCCTTGGGAGGATTCCTTGTTCACAAGCATCTTATGTCTAGGGGGTACCTTTGCTTAGCTTTGGGATAGTTCCACCCCTGCATCTAAGATTCTTTGTGAGCCTATCATGTTAGAGCCTTGACCTTGCTAGTTCTCCTCTTGTTTGTTTGTGAAGGGATTGCCTTTGTAATATTCCCATCTCATGTTGGGGGGCATCTTCATAGCTTCATCTCCTTGTATATAACACGTGGAATTTTTCCCATGTATATTCACATCTAATGTTGGGGGCATCCACGTTTCTTGGTTTCCTATAAATAGCTTCAGAAAACTATTAGAAAACATAAATACATTCAAATAGGAGTGAAAAACGCCTAAAATTTTAGAACACTAGAAAATACAAAAACAATATAATTTTGTTTCTCAAAACTCCCAAAAACAACACAAAAGTGCATCAAAAACAATCTTACAAAAACATAGTAGTAGTTTGCTTACTTTTTCCTACTTTGTTCATTTGCTTGTCCATGGTTTATATAGTTTTGCTTGCTTATAGAGTGTGTTTCTTAAGCATGCATTTTAGATTGGTATTTTCTTACTTAAATTAGATTCATTCTTATTTGTACATATTGAGTGTGTTTGGCATGCTTGTGAATAATTTGTACTTAGTTGCATTGTTAAGTTGATTAGTATGTTTATTTGGTAGATTTGTTACTTTTGTGCTTGTTTGTTTATTACTTGTACATTTTTGTTATCATATCTATCATATATCATCCATATCATCACATCTAACCATCATTTATACATCATATATCAATAAAATGCTAAGTCTACATCATACATGTATGCTAAGATAATCATCACATATCGTATCATCAATGGGGGCAAGAGGGGTCGCAAATATCAAAATCTATCCCCACCCCAACCAATATCATCATATCATCTTGTCCACTAAGCTACCACATCACATGTACAATAAAAATGATATAATCTACAGATCTATCATACAATAAAAAATCTGATATGTTATCCACATCCATGATGATACAAACATAAGAGGTAACATCATCATCCATAACCATAATCATCATCATGAATCATATAAATACATGGAAAGTATAACATCAAATGTCCATATACATGTATATAATGTCTATCTCATAAAGATATCCATCATCGATACAAAATCTACCATCAAGGGCATGAATCAAAAATGCCTTCATCACGAGGCATAAATCAAAATGATACATCAATACATCATCAATCAAAACTGAGCCTTCATAAGAGGCATACATCAGTAGTAAGTAAATATGTGTCTAATCCAACAAGATTCATGTCTGACTTGATCCCTCATGAGGACTCAAAGGCCTATGATCTTGAGGAGGGAGCATCACATGTGTACTTTTCTCTCCTATCTTCCACCCTGCCTTGGGATATCATGGCTTCTCCATAGATCTAGCTGATGCATCAATTCTATGTGCTCTCTATGACCTTACCATTGACTTCTCATTGAAGTTGGGTACTCTATGACACTCTGGAACCGCATCATAATATAGGCCTTGTATAAGGAGGCCCTTCCATTAGCTGTAGTCAAGTCCATATATATCTTTGGTGTCATAGTGGCTCCATCAATCCACCAGAAAGAAGACACCTTACCTATAAATAGCCAAGCTCAACTTGACCCACTTTCTTCTCATCTGTTAATCAATCCCTCTCGGTAGTAATATCCTGCACTTGTGCATGGGACTGTTGTAATAGGCTCGTGATCTGTGCACTCTACATAGCCAATTGTTGTGTCTGCTGAAACCAGGTGGCTCCATCTCTGTGACCTCCCTAGCTAGCTTGCACTTTGGCCTGGTCTCGCTCTGCAGTAAGGACCTATATCTGATCTTTATCCTGGTTCCTCTCACCTAACACTTGGATCTAGACATTTATGGCCCTCACCGTAACTACTTTTGTAGAGAAACTATCTATCCTCCATCTCCCCCATCACCACTATCATCTCCACCCTCCACCTCTCGGTGGGATAGGTATCAATCCTTGCTTATAAACCTAGCCACGAAGGAGGACCCTATGGTATTGCTCCCTATGCATGCACCTACTATAATGGAAAATGAGCACCATCTAGTATGCCCACTCGAGCATTTTTATATGTCTAACGAGAGGGACCTGCCTCTATAACTACCTTTTTAAGGGTGAAGCACCATGTCTACCACCACCATCATGACCCATGCCATCAAAACCATCATCATTATCATTATCCTCATCATTTTCATCATCACTATCCTACTAAGAAGCTTACATGACTCCAACATCCTGTAAATCCTGTGGGAGTATTGTGGCGGCACATTAAAACTATCAATTACCAAGGTCCATACTCGGGAGTGATGTCAAGATCTCTAATCTATCTTATAGGTCCATCTATCTCTTGTTTAGCTTTCAAAGAGTAGAGAATAAAAGTTTATTGTGTTATTTCAAGTTTCCTTCAAAGTTATAATGGAAAGTATTGATATTCACTCTCTTTAAGATTTTAGCATGATGATCTAGGTATAGTTTAGCTTTGTTTTGGAACAATTAGGTGTTAGTTTAAATTCTCTTTACTTAGCTAGCTAATACATGGGTACATCCACACTTTGTCGATGAAACATCAAAGATCTCCATACGACCTTGATCACAAGGAAGGAAATAGACATCCCAGAAAACTCGTGAAAACCATCTCGAACCGAACTTTTACACCATATAAAGTCTTAAAGCAACTTGACAAATGAAGTGAAAAAATTGCAAGAATGGCACCAACACACGAGTAATAAACATGCGTATTGGAAAGGATCTTAGTGAAAACTTGGAATTAACCAGCCAAAGATAAGGGTTTGGAATACCATTTGGCAACTTTCTACTCCACCCTTTTACTTACATAATTCCAAAAAGTCACAAGAGTCGTTATCAAAGGAAAAAGGAATGTCTAAAAATATGAATTTCTCCCCATGGCTAATCCATTTCTAGGGATAGACCTTCAACCAGCCCATTGGAGAAGAGGAAAATAAATTTTTTGATAACCCAAGGTTTTAGCCATTTGAATACTGGAACATGAATCTAAAGAAAAAGTTTCAAGGCATTCAAATTCCCTAACAATATTATGCTCAGATTTAGTAAGAGTTAGAAAGGAATCATCAGAAAAGTGGTCATTGATAAGTTAAGTCGCATGATCCAGAATACAATCCCTAAATGTGACCTTCATCATCTTCTTGGGAAATTAAATAACCAAAGGCATCAGCGAAGTATAAACAGTCTGGCATAAGAGGGCACCCCTGTATGATAGAGTGGAATAGGCTGATGGAAGTGGATTGGTGACCATTAATGGCAAGTTGGGAAGAAGAATTTGAAAACAATTTTTTAACGTATAATTGAAACAAATTCTCAAAGCCAAGGGCTTTAAGCATGGAAATAATGAAAGGCCACTCGATGTGATCGTAAGATTTCTCCAAATCAATCTTGAGGAAGAGGTCTCTCTAAAGAAACCCGCACCCATTCCATGCCTTCCCAAACCATAAGAAGATTATCCAAGATGCATTGGCCTTTGAAAAAACCATTCTTCTTAGGCCAAATGATTTTAGGTATAAGATCCGTAATGTGGAGAGCCAACACCTTGGCAAGAATCTTGTAAGAAACATTCGACGGCAGGATCGGTCACCAATTATTCAATTCTTCGATTTGCCTAATTTGGGAATGAACTTGATGTTGTCTTGATTAATGAAACTCCCAAGAGAGCAATTTTGGAAAGCTTCATTGTAGACAGGGAGACTTGTCATCTGCAACATAGAGAAAATATGCATGGAGCTCCTCTCGAAGTGAGAGGGGCATCACAAAGTGAGCACAATCTCTCGGGAAAACATTTATTAGGAACTACAATAAATTTCTACACAACAATAACATGCTCAAAAGAATCCTCTTGAGCTTGAAAAACCAGATGGTATTGCTTGAAAAAAGCATCAGTGATCTCAAGGAGCTAAGTAATTCATTGGTGAGAATCATAAATAGGTTTGATATGTTAATGAGCATGCTTTTCCCAGAGGTATTTGAAAAATATTTTTGAGGCTTTATCTCCCACCCTAAGCCAGTGAATTCTCAATCAGATCTACATACCACGGGCCAAATGGGATTCAGTAAGTTTAAGCTTGTGTCAAATACCAACAACATGGAACTGAAGGTGAGAGTCAAAAGGATTGTAATTGTTAAGAAGAGATATCCTTCTAGATTCTTTGTGCAAATCTGAATCATCCCACCTACGAAATCATGCCACATGTTTATTGAGCTGCAAAGTAATTTGATGATACGGTGAATTACAACCTCCCACCACGAAATCCAACTGGAATTAAAAGGAAGACGAGATATTCCAAATTTTGGCAATGAGTGGGATCACTCCACGATGACTTAGCAGAGAAACATTAAAAAGAATTTATTTTTAGGCACCTTGGGAGGGTCGCCCTACCAAACAACCTTAAATTTGATCGAATGGTGGTCTGATAAAAGAACTTCTAACCAAACCTTGATAATGGAGGATCCTTGCATGTCAAAATCAAAATAAGGTTGTTGTGAAAGAAGTGCATGGTCGAGGCATTTTAAAACCTGATCATATCCTTCTCAAATATTGGTCCAAGTGAACCATTCTTGGTCTTTAAATTTCTGTTGTTGTCTGAGAAAAGGATCGAAAGGCCCCAATGGATTTTAAAATAATACCATGCCAAACATTTACCGATACACCAACGCATAAGAAGAGTGTCGTATTTATCATCTAGGTTTTCCACCATATTAAAGTCACCACACACCAACCAATAAGCAATGGATAAGTTGTCACCTAACCATTTCCATAATATTGTTCTTTCAGGACCTTCATTAGGGGTGTAAATATTAGGAATTCCAAAATAAATATCATTAATACTCATAATAACCAGCACTGACCCTATTATTGGGGTCCTTTCTGAGTTAGTGATTAATGCCAAAAATTCAGCTCGATGGAAATGCTAGCACCACCTCTACCTTCAATATGTTGCATGTGGAAATGCGTAAAATATGGGGCAATATAATTCAGAGTAATCTGAAGTAAAACACGAAATCTTGATTTCCTATAAACAAATCACATCTAAATTGCTAATTAACTAGAAAGCTAAATGAATAGAGAATTTTTGGGAGGGATCTGTTAGACCCCAAACATTCCATGACATGAAATTCATGAAAAATCAAACATATCAAATTCCCCTTCCTGTCAAGAACTCCATCCTGAGACGAGAATGGAAAAAGTGTTGGCAAGAAGAAGCTAGTCTGAATCATTATTCTCAACATGAATGGAGCTACGCTTTGCCCCATTTACTCCTCGCACGCCACATGAAACCTCTCAAGGTAGACCGTATGAGCATCGCAGAGGCAGAGGTTGATGTAAAATTCTCAACATTCTTTGAATTAGACTAAATAACCGAGTCTGCGAGGACTTGGAAGGAATGGAAACTAAAGGGTTGTGTGGTACCACTCTTGGCTCATCCCTAGACAGGAGGATGGGAAGAAGATAGAGGTAGAACTTCAACGAATGTTTGACCCCTGGAATCTTCTTAGAACCAACTGCAATCCAAACCATCGGTTGGGAGTCAACTTTAGACTTCGAAACGGTGGGTTGTGTTGGGATGGCTTGAACGGGCCAAATGCAAACAGTCCCAAATGTGATGGTCTAGGGCCTGACAGCAAGTAAAGCATGCGTTGGGGAGGTTAAAATAAACCACCTTTTGAGAGATATGTAGGGACCCAACATCAAAATCCAAATGGTCCCATAGATATTTTGCAAGATCCACTTTGACACACACACGCTTGTCGGGATGAGGAAATAAAAATTGCTCTTATTCATGGAAAATCACCCTGCCAATGGGTTTCACAATCTCTATCAAAAAGGACTAGAGATGAATAGGAAGGCTAGGAATATCGATCCAAACAAGGATTTTGAGCGAGACTTGGCTACTAGGATTAAAATCCTAGGTCCATGGAGATAAGCACAAGCAAGGTATTACCTAAGTACCAACATGCCACCTTAAGAAAAAGGGCTTGAAGCTGAGAAGGCTCACAAAGGAAAACAAATAAAACCCCTTAGTGAGGTTATGGACACCTGAGACCAGGATACCGTTAGACTCCCAATGGTTTTTCATCCAGATTCTGCAAGTAGGTTTCTGAGGGAATACAACCACAGAAATAGGAAATAAGGCAATGGTTTTGATACCACTTGACAATATGATCTAAACATTCATAAGAAATTATAACATCTGGAGAGGATTCAAATTTCATACATCAATGTAGACTTTAAGGCACAAACTTCCTTGCAGCTTCTTGAGATCCATTTCCACATGTTGTAACAATTGTTGCAGTGGGAGGCGAGTTAGCCATTTATAAGTGTGGCACTTTGCTTTAGTGGTGAGAAAAAGATAGAAGACACTATGATAGGACCAAGGGGAAACCACTAGAAAGGCTATGGACACACAATTTCCGTAGTGAAGTATGGCAAGTAAAAGCATGAAAAAACCCTAGCGAGACCAAGTGAATTTCTTTTCGTAATTTCCACGAGAACAAAATTACTATTATTAAAAAGTTAAAAATTAAAATTAGAAATAATAAAAATTAATAATTAATAATTTAATAAATTATTTTAAATCAAAAAGTATTAACAATTAAAAAATTACAAATCAATAATAAATATTAAAAATTAAAAATTAAAAGTAATTAAAATTAAAAATTAGTAAAAAATAAAAGTTAATAAATATTAAAAATTAGGAAAAAGTATTAAATTAATTAATAATATAAATTAAAAATTAAAAATTAATAAAAAAACTAAAAATTAAAAATATAATATAATTTTAATTTTTTATTTTTTATTTTTATTTTAAAAATTTTAATAACAATTTTAACAACCATTAAAATCATTACTAAAATTTAAAATTAATAAAAAAAAAATAGGAATAAAACTTAAATTACGTATTTCTTTATTAATAAATTAATTAAAAATAAAAATAATTAACTTTTTATTTTTTAAATTGTAATAAACATTAAAATCATTATTAAAATTTAAAACTAATAAAAAATTAAAAATTAAAATTAATTAAAATTTAAACATAAATTTCATAAAAATTAAAAGATTATAATTAACATTGCCAATACATTTAAGCCTTAAAATTTAAATATTTAAACTCACACATGTCAAATTATAAAAACAAATAGCTTGGTTCACTTACAAAATGTCAATCATATTATTCAAACATAGTTACAACTTCTCTAATTTCACACTTGTTTGTTTACGTTCATAAATGAAAACTAAAATGTTGAGCTCCCTTGAATAAAAAAGGTCATCGCATATGATTTCACACATAATCGTGACGCACTAATGAGTTTGTAAGACACCATGAAATGTAAAAGAGTTCATATTGTATTAAAGAAATTAAATGTATACAAACATTAACTATAAATATGTAGAAATAAATGTGAATTTAAAAAATCAAAATCTATGTTACACATCATCGATTTAACGTCGAGTGTATTTTCACTAATTCATGTTCAGAAAATTGATATCCATACGTCATTAAAGAAAATGACATAAAATACACAACTATCAATATATCGGAAAAAATATATTTCACTACTCAAGGATGAGCAACTAATGTTGTTAGAGCTGATGTTTGTTCACATTTCAATAAATGAGCTTCCTCCCTCTACTAAGAGAAACATATGCACTTGTCCTTCATCTTAGAATAACACTCATAAGAAAAAGGAGAAGATATGTGTTATCCATCAAGAGACTTGACTCTTGATATCATCATGAATGTCAACACTTGTTTCTCCATCACATCTGTCATGTCAATTGTTGGTCCATTGAGAGTGATTCCTTGTGACTTGTGAATCGTAAGAGCCCATGACATCTTCAAAGGAACTTGTATGTAACGTCCCCTCAATACTTGAGGGACAGTACATACTTGGGGTGACTCAAATCCCATGGGATGCTGATGTAATTTTGAAACTCCACGACAACAAATATTGGCAGATCCGGAGGATTCATCCTAGGAGAATACACTATGTGAACCTCACTGTCTAAGAGATTTGTTAACCAAACCCACCTCCACCCGCAAATTACACACCGAAATGACATTTTGACCACTACAAAGAAACACCTCACTCTCCAACTGGTCATCATCACTTTCTCCATATGTTACTTTTCTCACATAGGTTATAATAACTCATGCCACAAGAACATTCAATTTCTTAAGCATCTTCTTGTTGTGAAATTTCACTTGGACATTCGTCACAAAAAAATGACTAGAAGAGTTAAACATGGACCTTTCCTCTATACCAAAGAACAAATCAGGTTATGGACATTAACAACTATCAATCATCAATGGTGGGATTCACATTTCTCAAATTAGATAGCAAGTTACGAAACTTCACCTGATCTACATTATCCCCTTCTTGACAAAAATTGTGTCCATAGTCACAACACGAGAAAACAATTCCCATAATTTTTTTCCTTCATGCTTCCCGCATACATCGGTATGTCCTTTACGGGGAGTTGTGTAAGGTAACCAATGAGAATTATAGATCTACCTCCAAAAATGATGTTCTCATGCAAAGGTAATGCTTCTCGCAAGAATCATATCCATTTTATTCAATATTTTTGGACCCATAAAACACATTCCATTAATAAGAATGTATCTATAATGTCTCATCTGCTCTTGAAATATAGCCAATGCTTTCTTGTTTAGAGGTCTTATGTTGCACAATGAAATTCTCATAAACGTATGTATTATTATACCAAATATGTTGAAAGCAAAACTCCCATCGGCGCCAAAAGAAGCAAAGGACTCTTACCTATTATAATACTTTTTTCCAAGACTTCTTTAATGTAATTAATAAGGAAATATTTCCTTGTTCCAGGTGGTATCATGTATTATAATTCTAAGCAAAGCTTCCTTGGGGTCTTTTCTATAATGTTTGACTATAGTTTCTAGAGAAATATGTTGTTTTATCGACAACATGTCCATATTTGAAAGAGAATTATCTAAAGCATCTACCACATTTTGCATGGATTTGTTTGTTTCTATAAAAGTATGCAGATGCATCCTATAAGTCCTCGTCCTCTTCTGTATCCTAAACATGGTTCAAATCAAAATCTCATCTTCCAAGCATATGAAGATCACTCAAATTCACATGATTGGGAGGAACAATGCAAGAAATAAATTCCCACTCATCCATTCCATCCATTCCAATAAAATTTTATGTTTCATCATTATCAGTTTCTTTTATCTCTTCTTCATCCATTACATCCTACTGGTCAACATGCCACACATGATACATATTCTTAATTATCTCCTAATTTCTGAAAATTATTCTCTTGTAATACCTATGTCCCTATGTACATCACAAAAATGTTTTTATAACTCACTCTAAAAAAATTCTCATGATCCTCTTAACCACTTTCAAGAACAGAGAAATATTGGGGCCATACAAGTATGACAACAAGTATGTCCCTTAGCTTCCATTTGTATTTCTTTTTATTCACGTTAAACGACCATGATCCGGAAGCATCAATCAACAGATGGAATCCAAATGTATTGGGCGACCCTTATATGCATCGATGAAAAATGATCCATTTTCATCCTTTTAAGATGTCATACTCACCTTGCAAAAATCCTTCCACCAACATTCGAGTCACAAAATACAACCGCACTAAACCAACGACAACTTTAATAGTATGTGGCATTATTTTTGTGCCCCAATATCAAGTTCTATAATTTTTCCGTCAAAAACCTCGTAGATGCACAATGTAGACTCTTTCCCCTTTATATCATCTGATATCCTCATTAACATGTCATGAAAGATCTCGACCTCTTTTTTTCCTTTGAAGCATATTTTTCTATATACTTTAGTACTACGTGTCTAGAAACAATGGGTTGGAAATCCACATTTTCGCGCCATATGACCAACATGTCCGAGTTGTGAAGGTTCAATCTCACATCATTGCAGAAGGTTCAAATCTCTTGTGACCATCTCGTATTAATAAACAACTCAATCATGTCAAATATCCCACTAAACATTATAACGACAAACCATAGATGATCCTTTCTTTCACAAATAAGACATCTCACTACATTTTGTGTGCCTCTAGACATGGTTGACAAGTTCTTCATAGTCATGAAGTAGGTCATGCTCTAATATCTACAATGGTTTCATCAAGAAAGGATCTTCATCTTGGGATCGAATGACCATTACATTTATCTGATGGCTATCATGGGAATTCCATGAAGTAACGTATCTATCAAAAAATGATCTCTTAGTCACAATCTAATTCTCATCCATCCAATCCAATGTTTCCATGCAGGGGCTACCGAGCACCCACATGAATCCATGTACATGTGTAGATCCTTGATGTTTCCTTTAATTCATAATATCAACCATGCATTAGACCGAAAACATTATTGTGTAGATTCAAATAAATTTTAATCAAACAAGAAAAATACAAACAAACCTACTAGTAATCCTTTGCACCAATTAATTTTTGTATCACCTCTTCAAAAATATCTCAAATGTTGTATGCATGTAAGACACAACAATAAGAGGGTAATCTATAAAGTTTTCAATCTTCCACCTATAAGCCCTTGAATAATTCAAAGGAGGTTCGCCATGCATCATCTAGTGCAAATCAAACCACTTTGTTTCCATGGTGGTAATTGTGAAAAAAGAGTCATGCTACCCAACCGAGTAATCATCTCTGTCAACAAACTACAACACAAGTACCAATATGACATAGTCCCACGAATATTTTCTTTGAAATGCATTACATGTTCTTCAAACTTATCATCAATCACATTATTAATGTGACAACCCAAGTCTTCGATAGTTGTGGGAACATTTTCCTCTAAAATTTTTTTGACAAAAACTGAAGTTGTGGCCTCAATACGGTGTTGTACTTGTTTATTATGTGCACAATATCAAAATAAGGGGTGCCTTCCAAATCTATTTTCATGATACCTTATCAAATGCTTCACATAATCATGAAATTATACTCGTTTAATCCTTGGTTGCAACCATTTAGCATCTCTTATAGGGAAGAGGGTAGGAAATGCCATGGATAATAAACCCTATGTGTTGTATTCATTGATCGACAAAAATACAATCGGGGGCCAATCGATAGCATCAACCAACCTAAAATTTGTATTGTCAACAAACAATCAGACTTCCTCCATCTCCCTTTGTAGATTAGGTAGTCTGAAAGAAAACAACGACTGATGATTCTCTATTTTTTGTTCTTTGACACTTGTTATATCATGTGCTCCATCTCTTCCGACATGCTCACCCATCCCATCTTATATCTCAGATTCTACACAACGAATTATGTCTAATACATCTCCCTCTTCTTTTGAGAGTTCGTTTAATGTTGTATAGTCTATCTCAATGTCTTTGTACTACCTATCAGTACAAATTTTGCAACACAAAGCATCAAGAACATGTGATTGACTAACAATACATTCGTACTCCCTCTTCCAATTGTTTTGTCTTTTAACTATAATAATATCCACATCCTCCACTCAAAGGCATGGAATGACTCTTGCAATAGAATATATGTCTTGGGAAAGAAAATTGTGTTTCACTATACATGTACTCACCACCGTGTGCATGAGTTACCTGAAATATGGGATTCACATGCGCTATCAACATTTCCTCCACCTTTTTCAATGCACGTAACAATTTTGGTTGATCCCTACAATCCATATTATTCTATTTTGAAAATGGTTGACCTCCCTACTCACCCTTGCATCTCTTGCAAATAGGGCATTAGACCGAGAGTGTCACAAATATACAAGGGTACGAATCTTTTCATACACCACACATTTGAATAACAGTCATTGCATCAATTATTTTCCAAAATTTATGATGAGACTCAAGAATTTTATTCAAATGCACATCATAATGTGATGATTAAAACTATGTATAACTTTGATTTTAGAAATTATTTACACCATTTATGAAAAGAATGTATCGATATCGAACATCATGTTTCGACTCAACATCATATGCACTATCCCTAGAATAATGGCAATTGTTGTTCCCTGTTAATGTGTTGCATGACATTCTACATTTCCCCTATTCACATACCTCTTACCCTCATCACTCACATGTACAAAATAATTCATATCATTCATTTTCCCAAAAAAATTGATTGCACATGTCTATGGTATTCTCCACATTCTCATGTACGTCACTTCAAATCCTGGTATGTAATTCATGTGCACATGATGCTCTTCGACATGTTCTATCTATTCCATTCCCTGTCGGACTTCTAAATGAGATATCCCTCCACAACCTACGCATAAAATACCAAATTAGAAAAAATAAAAAATTAACAATGCACCATCTCTGACATCACATCTTGTTTTAATGTATAAATTTTAAAAAACATCTCACAAATTAAATTTCACCTGCACTTTGGTTCATGAATGAGTTATTATGTTGTTGTTACGAGATTTCATTCAACATCGGATCAGGAATATCATATATTCCAATAGAAATATCTTGCAATGACCCTCTCCCATAGCTACATCCACTCAGTCCTACATTTCTCGGAGTGTGCATCCATGTCAATTCAATAGGCACGGTGCCTTTACGGTAAATGGTTTAAATTAGCTAACGCACTTTTTGCATGCAAATAGTGATATATTTTGTGTCTTCAATCTGCAAAGTGGACCATCTTGTCTTCAAGTCGTAGGTGCATATCTAGAATGACTCTTCATCGATCTCATGATGGGGAGAATTGTTCACAAGATTCTGCTCCTAGTCTTAGCTTGTTTAATATTTTTAATTTGTGGGATTCCATTAATTTATATGTGTTGGACCATTACATTTTGTTTGGATATGTTAGTTTTCCACAAAAAGTGAAGATACTTATGAAATTTTGTTTGGTTATACAAAACATTGGGAAAAAGATAATTACCTTTGTTTGGTTTTTTCGATAGACGTATAGAAATGGAAAGGTTATCTACTAGCAATCGCGTATGCAATGTGTGATGGAAACACCGAAGGGGATTCATCGAGGATGTGAAATTGGAGGATCCAAAACAATGGAAGAGGAAGAGAGGTGTTGAAGAAGGGGTTTGAGGGAGGTGCATTTTTCACGTGAGTGTAATTTGTGGTTAAAGGGGTCCAAAAATGGGGAAAATCCAATAGGTTCTAGGTTTGAAACCCAACCATCTGAATACAAAAAACCTTGTTCTTTGTTCACGGCTTGGGGAGAAATGGAACCCATTTCTTTTATCCATGGGCACTACCTATAGTTTGATTGGTAGGGAGGATAACCATTCTCGGCATTTGCCAAAGGTTTCATCAATGAACACTGACATCAAATGAGATTTTCTATTTTATTTTTTCAATATTTAGGTTATTAACTCGATGGAGTTTGATTTGTTAGATAGGACAAAGACTCTGAATGAAATGTTAGAAATACAAAGGTGGGAATTAAATACCTACATGTCCCACACCTATACCAAGACTCAAAATGTCCCTATGTAAAACTATCTGTTATACGTGCTACACTTTATCGTCTCAATCTTACTTGCACTATTCACATGAGCCCAATATGCGTTTAAAGGGGCCAAATAAAAAAGGGGACAATCTAACATGTCAAAGATTCAAAACCCAACCACACTGTTTATTTTTTCAAGTAGTTTGTAGGTCCCATTTTCAATTTTAAACTCGAGTAGTTGCAAGAAAACATGGAATGCATGAACAATCAGCAACAATTGAGCCCCTCCAACAATAAGCCATATGAACAACAAGTAGACCTTATCTATTGATTGACTTCGTTATTTATTTTTAATCTATTATTCGGCATCAAAGTCATCGATTAGATGGCATTAAAGGATACACATATTCTGGTATATATTAATCTAGACGTTTGGATGCCCAGTGTGTTTCATGATACTTCTGCCATCTTACTTATGGGCCCCACATTAAATTTAGGTGTTACCTACTAAAGTAAATATTTTATGCACTAATCGTGCCTTTTCCGTGATTTTTTGAAAGGTTGACACGTGGGAACCACTTGTCCTTGGTTGTGTCCCTTGCGTGTGTAGGCGAAGGAAGAAAAGTGGCGAGGCAACACCTTGAATTAATGTTATCATCCCATTCCCTGAAAAAAAAATGGGGCATTAAAATTGGTAATGTTATTCAATCCAGAGGTCACGGGCCTATGAAAATCATGAAGGTCAATGGAGAAGTAATGAAGGTTAAGGCACATATAACAAAAGAGGAAAGTCTAAAGGATTATCCCCACTATTTCATATCACATTAGGAGGAAATTTGTGTGAGAGCAATGCCACTGAATAGATCTGCAAATATAAAGGCTAAACACCTCTATTTCCTTGTTAAATTGCCGAAGCTGGAGAATTATCAGAGTGGGCCGCACAGGGTGCATTTTGGAATGCAAAGTATAATCTGGAAAGCATGGTTTTGTCATGCAGGTCCATCTCTGATATTTTTGTGATGAAATCAAATCATTATGGGTTGTCAGATGAGAAGGGAGAAGATCAGAACGAAGGTTTTCAACTCAAAGTGTGTCTGACTAGAGCTCAACATCAGTGTAATTAAGCTATTGCATTTTAGTATATGTATTCCCAATAAAAATGAGAAAATATTTTTAAAATATTATAATTATTTTTAAATATGCTCTTCCACGCCATTTCCCATAAAATTTCATAAGCGTACAAAAATTTACTAAGAAAATCACTATAATATTTCTTAGGCGGAGATTCTTTATAATTTTGAGGATGCCTTCCATGGTTTTGCTACTCGTTTGAATGTCACGCAGGCCCAAACATTGCCACGCAGGCCCAAACATTGGAGAAAATGGACGGTATTCTTATCATTTATCTGGAGACTATCTACGAGCTGCATATAACCTACAACCTGGTGTTTCTCGGGTTGGATGAGGTCATCTTGAATAATGCAAGTGAGATCAACTTGATAAAGAGGCACACAAATAGAAAATTTAAGGAAAAGTTTTGGTATATGTAAATATTTATATTTCAAATTTTTATTTCCAAATTTAGCTACGGTATTTTAAGGAATTTATTTTTCGTGTTTTTTTAAAAATTTATTGATTTTTTCATCTAATCTAACAAATGCAACATCATTCAATTGAAAACCTTGTTATTATTTGGAGTGGGTTTTGATCATGAAATCTATTGGATTTTTCCATTTAGTATTTTATTCCCTTTAAGGGTAAATTGCACTCATGTGACTAATACGATTGAGATCGATACAATACAATGGAATGCAACTAACATATGTTTATCAATGATTCTTTACACCTTGCCTATTTCCCTACACCTACTCGAGCTTAAAACTGTAAAGGGGAACTACACAAAGACAATAAAACCTGGAAAAAAACTAAGATATAATTATTGATGATTGCTTTCACATCACTTATTTCCTTACATCTTTTGAGCTTACAATCGTAAAGGGGGACCGCAAACTACTCAAAGAAGCAAGCATTTCGGTTGGGTTTCGAACTTGAAACTTACCGATTTTTCTATTTTTATTTTAGCACCTTTAGCGTAAATTAAGCTCACATGAATAGTGAAAACTCAATTATCAATGATTTTCCACACATCTTATATTTCTCTTCACTTACTCGAGCTTAAAATTTTTAAAGGGGGCTACAAAGTGCTCCGAAACAAGCATTTCGGTTGGATTTCAAATATGGAAGCTATTGGGTCATCCCCATTATTTATTTTGTCCCGTTTAAGAATTAATTACACTCACATGAATAACAAAATTGAGATAGAGTCGATAAAGCATAACACAAATAACAAACAATGTTTCGGTCTTATAATTTTAGCCATGGAAAAGATGCAGTACATGCAAGCATTTAATTCTCACTTTTTTATTTCCAACTTTTCATTAATGTCTTCTAAAAAATCAACCAATTAAAAATATTGACATCATTTTCATTTCAGTTTTGACCCTTAAATTTTTCAGATTTTCCACTTAATACATGTCTTAATATAATATTAATCTTACTACTCATTTGGACTTTGACCTTAAGTGTGACATATAAAGTGACACTACATGTGATTATAAATCTAAATTTAATTGTGATAGTAATCGACTCAAATTATGACACTATCTCTTACTTAAATTGTGACACTTCATCTAACTTAAATTACAACACAAGATTCATTTTAAATTTTAACTTTATTGTAACTACAATTGTGACTTAATGATATCATTATTTATGACTTTATTCTCACTTAAATTGTTACTTTAGTGTGACTTCAATTTCAAATTATGTATGAATTCAATTATGAATTGATTATGACTTCATTGTGACTTAAGTCAAACTTGTTTTGTGACTTTTATAATTAAAATGATCTAAAAATATATAATGTTTTTTTATTTCATTAATTATAAAAAAATTCCATTGCATTATACAATTTTAGTTATAAAACTTTGATTTTAATGTTAATTATAAACAAATTGAATTGGAGCATATATTTAAAAAATAAAAAATTGAATACATATATTTGTAAAATTAAGGAAATAATAATAAATTAAACATGATAATCAAACCACTCAATAATAAGTTGAAAGTCATGATATACTAATAGTAATAATAGTTATATAGTCATACTATCATGATTGATCCTATATAATACTAGGTTCAATATCATCGTAACAAAGTCAAAATATTCAATTTTAACCTTGAAAACTAGGGTCCTCATCTCCATGATCCCCGTAAGGATCTTGAATAAAATCACCTTTAACTATAATATCGGAGAAACCTCCAAAATCTTGTCCTACTTCCAAAACCCCAATAGCTCCAATGCCTAAAGCATTTTCTAAATGAGAACCCTAGTAGTGATGTGGCTCTCATTTATTGCATGAGGCATATTTCTATTTTTTCTTACAAACAATATTGTGTGTCCCCTACATACAAGAATAATAAGACACTGTTAAAAATCTCATAAAATTAATAAACGAAAAAATAATTTGAAAACATATTATAAAATCAATTTAAAAAGTTTACCTATAATGGTTGGACAAGATTGGCATCCATTTCCTTTTTATAGAAACATATCCTTAACTAAGGATATGATATGTATGCCAAGATTCAATAGGTTTCTCATAGTCCTCATATTAGAAAATATAAATATAATATTTATTTATATTTCATTTAAAACAAAAAATGTGAACACTTATTAGTAGAAACTAATTTATGCTACAATACTTAAGAATTGATCCCGTGCTCTAGTGAAGCCTATAGGATTAGTGGGATTTGTGACCATTTTTCCATATTCTAATAAGGCATTTAGAACTTATTGTTGTTGGCTTGGCTAACATAAATCATAACCATCACAATAGTCAATCAACCTACATGATGGTTCGAGGTTTGTACCTTATAGGCTGCAAATAATTTAGAAGTACAAACTTGGTTAACATAATATTTATAAAAAACTAAAACATTTATAAATAAACAACATTTATTGAAAAATATTAAAGAAAATATTTTTAATTAGACATCAAAATTTAGCTCCCTCTTTTTCCACTCATCATGGTCATAATACATCTTTAAATTTCTTTTCAAATTATCTCTCTCTCATCACATGTTGTCATGTGGTGAAAGCTAATTTTACAAGGATCATCTGCTCCAAATTTAAGGCAATTTGGCTTGCCGAGTCACCAAGAAATGCAAGTTTATTTTGAATTGTTCTAGAAAAAATTGAATTTTGTATTGCCCACTTCCCTTTGACACCTTTTGATATTGATCATGACAACATTGACTATATCATGGACATTATTATAGTTTTGCTTTAGTATGATGTTAGATGTTTTATCATGGATTATTGTTGACTTTGATTCTTATATGATGCATGATGATTATTAGAGATATTTTATATATTGTTGTTGATATACTATTTGACATGGCTATATTATAGATGTTGTTTAGACTTGTGATAATTAGATATTTTGAGTAGGCCTAGAAAATGAAAATTGAATTAAAGCGATGATGATATAATTTTTGATGAAATTATAAGTGATATTGTTGATTGTCTTGATGATTGTTGTGATTCACATATATATTTATGATCTTGAAACTATATTTATATTGATTGGATGTTTTGATATGGCCACAAGGCCAAAGGAGGTATTTGTATTTTACAAGTTTAAAATATCACAACAAACATCGGGGATTGATGGCAAAGAGAGAATGTTTATTCAATGCATGAGTAAAACAAAATGGAAAATCCATATATATGCTACAAATCGAGAGAGGAAGAGAGGAACAGTTATAACTATATAACTGTCCACTAAAAAACAACTGTATTAACCTAACCTAATGCTAACATTCCCCCCCTTAATACATTGTTTTTACATATGTACCCCCTAAACAAATCAAAATTCACCTTTCCGAGAGGCTTGGTGAGAATATCTACAACCTGAAAATCAGTAGGCGATCTTGGAGCTGAATTTGGTGGTTCAAGACCTGTTCATGAATGTAGTGACATTCGACCTCAATATGCTTTGTTCATTCATGAAAAATAAGATTCTTCACAAGTTTCAACACACCTTGATTGTCGTAGTGAATGATGGGAGGTTTCTCTTCAAGAATCCCTATATCTACAAGAATGCGACGTAACCAAATCACTTCACACATAGCTCCTCATGTGGCGCGGTATTTAGCCTCAGTGGATGAGAGAGCAACAACAGTTTGCTTCTTGCTAATCCATGAGATAGGTCCAGATCCAAGATGAAAAACATATCCTGAAGTGGATTTCCTGTCATCAACGGATCCTGCATAGTCCGAGTCTATATATCCCTGTAAGAAGAACTGAGTGTTCTTTTGATACTCTAGACCAAATTCAACTATACCTCAGACATATCTCAACACATGCTTTGCTACTATCCAATGACATTTCTTCGGCTCCTACATAAATCTGGTGAGATAGCTCACTGCAAAGAAAAGATCTGGCCTGGTATAAGTCAAGTAAATGAGACTCCCCACAAGCTTCTTGTAGTGAGTGCCATCTACCTGTAGTGAATCCTGGAATCTAGATAATTGCAAACCTTTTTCCATAGGTGTGGACATTGGTTTACAATTTGACATTCCATACTTCTCCAGGAGAGTCTTGGCATATTTCATCTAGGAGACGAAGATATGATTCTTCCTCTACCATATCTCTAAGCCAAGATAGTAGTGAAGTAGCCCCAAATCATTCATGTTGAAGTATTTCTTCGAGATCATTCTGTACATCATCCAAAATATTGTCAGAACTTTCTGTGATCACAAGATCATCTACGTACAAAACCAGAATAAAAATCTCTATTCCTACCTTCTTGATATACAAATTTGTATCTGAGGGGCTACAAGTGAATCCATGCTGCAATAGGTGATCATAAATTTTTATATACCATTCCCTAGGTGCTTGTTTAAGTCCATAAAGTGACTTTATCAGATGACATACCTTGTGTGGTTGATGTTCATCTACAAACCCTTCAAGTTGGGCCATGTATACTTCTTCTTTGAGATCACCATTCAAAAAAGCACTCTTGATATCCATCTATTGAAGTTTCCATCCATTTTGTGCTGCCAATGCACAGACAACTCTGATGGTTTTGATCTTCAAAGTGGGTGCAAAGGTCTCTTCATAGTCAATTCCTTCTTGTTGAGCATAACCCTTTGCAACAAGTCATGCTTTGTGTTTGTCAATTGAACCATCTACCTTATATTTTGTTTTGAAAATCCATTTACAGGCAATGGAATTTCTTACCTGGAGATAGATCGACAAGTTCCCACATCTATTCTGAAGTAGGGAATCATATTCAAAGATCCATGCTTTGTTTCCACTATGGTTCGTCTAATGCTTCATGAACAGTGTTAGGTTCGGTGCTATCAACAACTGAACTCATGAGTGCAAAATTTACCTCATGTCTGGCTTGACTTTGTGTTCTAACTCCCATAGAAGTTCCTAGAAGTGAGTTCAGGTGTGCATCCCTAATAGTATTCATGCCCACTTCGGATGTTGGTGTTATTGCTTCTTTGCTGATGTGAAGATGTGTTGTCCGGTGTGCCTAGATCAATGAATAAGTCTCCACTCAGCTCTTCTTCTCTCGAGAAGAATCATCTTGCCCATCATCTAGATGTGTAAGCAATCTATGTGACGAGATTGTATCTTGGATCTCCATTGTGTGGCGGGAGTCAAAGGATGACTCATCACACACCACATCTCGACTCTCGTAGATATTCTTCATCTCGGGATCCAAGAGACGATATGCCTTTGAGGTAGTACTTTACCCCAAGAAAAGACATGGCGGTTCTTTGGATCGATCTTTTCCTTTTCTCATCCGGAACATGCATATATACGGACAACTAAAAACTCTCAAATGATGGATAGAAGGTTTACGACCAGTCCATACCTCGTCCTAGTGTCATGTTCTGCAAGATCTTCGTGGGTGCTTGGTTGAGTAGATACACTACTATCTGGACTACTTCTACCCAAAACTAATCCTCCAACTTGGCGGTGGAGAGCATACAATGAGCCATCTCCATGACAGTCCTATTGTGTCACTCGGAAATCCCATTCTAATGGGGAGTGTAGGGTGCGATCGGATGTTATTGAATGCCATGTTGCTTGGTATGATAAGAAATTCTTTGATATCAAATTCCCAATCGATTTGGGTGGAGGAGAAAGAAAGGCTTCCCAGGCTACCCGGTGGCTTCTTTGGTAAAGGTTTGGAAATTGGTAAATACCTCACTTTTCTTCCGAGAAAATATACCCACATTTTTCATGAGTAATCATCAATGATTAGCTGGAAGTATTCAAAACCTTGAAAGCTAGGCGGCAGGGGTCCACACAGTTGGTGTGTGTACAAAGAAGATGCTCCGTAGAATGATAAGAGCTCTTTGAATTGACCTATGTGTTGTTTTCTGCAAGACATCTTGAGCAAACAGGTAAGGAATGGGGGAGTGGAGGAAGCCCTCTTACCATTTCCTTGCACTGAGGCCGATGCAGAGCCCCGGCATAAAGATGACCATATCGAAAGTTCCATAGTGTAGTGGATTTCTTCATTGAGGCAGAGAGAGCAATGTTAGATGAAGTGACCGCATCCAATGTAAATAGATGGCCCTTCATAAATTCTCAAGCAATTACTGAGTCTCCCTAGGAAATGATGTAGGACTTGACCTATTTCTCAACAAAGAATTCAACTCTGCATTCGATGATTAAGAAGGTGACTCACGACAAGAGATTTGAGGTCAATCCTAGAACATATAGCACCTTCGTGAGTGTACATATTCATGTCCCAAGAGGAATGATGACATCATCAATCCCTGTCGTAATATACTCCTAATTATCTGCATGGGTGATTTGATCTCCAATGGGCCAGTCACTCGAGTATGGAACAACTTCTTATTGTCATTCATGTTTTTATTGGTGCCCAATCAATCGACCAGGCACTTTTTGATGGTTGTAAAGTCCGTGAGACTAGGACAATGTCTAAGTGAGTTTTGTCTAGAACCTCTTCATCGAGGTGGCATCTTGTTAAGCAGCAATATGACCCTTACGCCTCGATTACAAGCATGCCATTAGGATTTCTTGGAATATCCTTGTCAGAAGTGCTCTCTTCACCGAGTTTCCATACTTGCTTGTGTTGTAATAATAGTTCACGATGTGTGTGTATCCGTGGAGAAAATGTGGCACCATTGATCCACCTTGTTGTTCTGCTACTTCTGGGGTGGCCGTTGTGGTGGCCGCTGAGAAGGTTGCTGCTATGGATGTTGTTCTAATTTTGGGGGCCTGACTACCCTTTTCGAGACTTGTTGCTATGCTTTTGCCTCGTGATGAGAGTCTTGTCTTCGAAGGCTTCTTGAACATTCTAAATGGCATCTTCTTCTACGGAGATAATTCACCAGTTTGACAAAACTCACCTCCTATTGAGTGATGGTCAACGTGGTGATCATTGTCTGACCCGGAAGGAAGAGCTTGCAAGGTGAGCGGGGCTAGCAACTTGTCATCCACCGGATCACCGAGAGCAAAAATTTCTGCACGTAACTTGGCCACACACCGCAAGAAGGCTTCTACTGATTCACCATCATGCATACTCAATGTGTGAAGCTTTTTCTAAAGATGCAGCATCATCGTCAAATTCTTGGCTTCATAGATGGTACACAATGCGGCCCATGCCTTAGAGGAAGTGGTTGCTTCCCAAATGTGAGGTTCAACCTCATCATAAAGGCTCAGAGTGATAAGCATTAGTGCTTTTGCATCGGCCTTTTCATACTTAGCCAACAGATCAATGTCTGTGGGAGGGGCATCCATGCCAGAAACGATCCCCCAAAGATCTTCAAACTAAAGAATCATCCGCATCTTGGTTTTCCATGCGGCAAAATTTGGCCCTTTTAGCAACTGGGCATCCGACAACAAAATTCAAGGTGCAGACATTTTCAAAAACTCAAAAATTTGTATTTTATTTATTTATTTTTCAAAAGTGGTTAAAATACTTAAAGGAACCTATCTCAAAGATGGGTTCTATAGGCTCATGCAATGAAATGAGGACGCTTTTGTGGGCATTCTACTTCACATTCATCATTTACATCATAGCCACATTCAACTTCTGCATGAATCTGCCATGCTTGACATCGAACCTCAAACCAAAAATCTGCGATTTTCCTCGGCGCACAAGATTCCCGGTGTTGCGGAGGAGGTTGACCAAAGAAAAGAATAGTCCAGTGGTGTCTTCGTTGTCGCTCAATGCCCAAACATTTGGTCCATTGCTCATAGTGCTTTTTACATCCAAAATTTGTGACATACTCGGGCTGGCCTCATTTCGAGATCGTGTGTGTACCTCAGGAGAATGGCGACATAGGTGGGGATGCTTTGGAAACCACGAGTTAGCAATGGAAGGCTCGGCCTCCTTGTTTGTTACTATTTGCAAATGCTACAATTATCCTCTACCACAATGCTACCCAATGCAAAGTGTTACGCAGGTTTCCCCCCTTTCGCTATCCACGCACAACACAAGTACTTCTATGGGCTTTCTCTAAATGCCAAGGATGTTAACCGCCACGCCTGGTCAACTCTAACGCCAAGATGACTCCAAATTCCACGCAGGTTACCTTTGGCGCTAGCTTGGGCTCCTTCCACGGATCACCTTCTTCCCGTTAGGTCTCGCATCAATCTCCACCATGTTTCCTCAAGCTTTAAACTCTGCAAAAACTTCTTTGGCGATGGAGATCCAATACTTCACACCCCGTGCTTCTAGAACACACCAACGTCCACACCACTCTAATACTAATGATGGAAAAGAGAGAATGTTTATTCAATGCGTGAGTAAAACAAAATAGTAAAGCCATATATAGGTTGTGGATCGAGAGAGGAAGAGAGGAACAGTTATAATCGTATAACTGTCCACTAACAAACAATTGTATTAACCTAATCTAATACTAACAGGATTAGAAACCAATCACTTTGGAATTCTATATGAATTCAACAAGGTCACCATGGCAACTTTATTTGTTTGCACGTGTGTTTGATTGTGTTATGGATTCCCATGGGGAGGATCACCATTAAATGTGACCAAGGATATTATGTATTTTGTTTTATTTGGTCCCTTTGTTAATGTTTGCATGTGTTTATTTTCGGTGCATTGACCCTTTTATTATTTATTAAATGGTGTGTTAATATTATGAGTAATCATTTTCTTAAGTTAATTAATTAAAATATATCATAAGAAAGTAAATAATAGAGTTGTTAACCTTGAATTAAATTGTTATAAGAAATGCGTAAGTGATGTGTAAGAGATATATGTAAGTTGATTTTGGAGCATGAAACACTTCAACTTCTTTCAAATTCGAATTTGTCCTTGAAGACTGATTTTGGAGGCTTGTGGGACAAGTTAGACTTGTCCCACACCTCTTAAATTTATTTACCAACCTTACCTATGGTTGGAGGGTTAAAATTAACCCTTTATTATGCATTTTTGTAAGTCATGTTGAATTTTTATTGCACTTTTCTTACATGTTTTAATTTCAGTTCTTTAGGGTATGGGTTTGATTTGAGTGTGTAAGTAAAACTATCATATTATTCACCCACTTATTTATTTTACATTGGAGAATGAAGTTGACTTGGGTGTTGGAGTTGAGGATGTGTGAAGTGGCATCCTACATGGATCCACCTCATACTCTTGTGTTCCCTCTTCTATAAAATTTGAATTCCTTACCTTGTTTTGGGTTGCTTCACCTTTGGATACTTCATTTGGGGAGAATTTCTTTTTGGTTTGAGATCTCTTAATTTGGAGAAGTTTGAAGATTGTTGAATGCTTGTGCTTGGTGGATATTTGGATTGCTTGCATTGGAATAAAGTTGTTGTTTGGAACTTGGAACAACTCCATCATGGAGAGGTAGGAGCTTGGCTCTTGAAATGCTCCTCTTTTATTTATGCAAATGTTATTGTTGTGAATGTTTTGGCATGATTGTGGGTTGTTGGGTAGATGGAATAGGAATGGTGTAGGAGAAGGATATGGGTATATTTTGTTGGAGGCATAAGCATTTTGGGGAGGTATAAGTGTGGAGGGAGTTGGGATTTGGGTTCCACCTTGCAAAGAAATAGATTACATTTCCTTACTCATTATGGGGTGCCATAAGAGGTTGGGGAGGCATAAGAAAATGTGAGGAATAAGAGGTACTTGTTGGAGGCATAAGGGCATTTCGGGGTTTTGATATATTTTATTTTGGTGGTTTGTAATCGTGTGGTGATACCCATTTCCCCCTTAGGAGGCATAAGTAGCATCCCCCATAGTTTCTTGCTCCTTTGGCTTGTTTGATGAAGCCTGACTATTGTTGTGTGTTTATCTTGTGGTTGCTAAAACTATTGTTTTCTATTGGACTATGTTATAAATATGATATTTACATGTGAGATATTTCCTTTTTGTTGTGGAAGCTATTGTTGCCATATGTTGAGTCACATTTCTTATTGCAATGTGGTTGGGGCTCAGGAGCTAATGAAGATGGTGGATTCTCCTTTTCATTAGATGTCTTGGTTGGGTGGAGAGCGTTGCCTTTCCCTAGCCTTTGTTGTGATCAAATTGGAAAATGGAGGATCTTCATGTTGTTGTATCGAAGCGAGAGGAAAAGATAGTTTTGACAATCCTTGTGATATTTCTTTTTATACAACCTTTTTCCCACTAGAAGTGGATGAAAATGTAATATATTTTGTACTGAAAAGTTACTATGGTTGGTAATGAAATCCCCTTTTGAATGTGAAAGAGATGTACTCTGCTTTCTATTTTTGAATGAAAGAAAAGAAAGAATTGTATTATGTATTTTGGAATGAAATGGAAAAGAAAGTTGTAAAAGAATCATTCAGATTCAATAGAATTGTTTTATTTACCAAAAATGATATTGTGTTCCTTAGAAACATGTGTTTGAAATGTATTTTAAAATCTCTCATTGGAAAGATGAAAGGGAATACATATGGAGAAATGTCATAATGCTCTGCATTACGTAGAAATGGATGTTTTGAAAATCGAAGTTGTAATTCGAATTTGAATACCTTGCTTGAATCAACTTAATAGGATAGAGTGTTTTGGAATGAATTTATTGTTGAAGTTGGTAAATGTAAAAAAAAATTGAAGTTGTAGAGCTCATTAGAGAATTTTTCAAACTAGAAAATATTTTATTGAAAATATACATAATGACCCTATAACAATGAACAATAGAATGAAACATTAAATTGAACTTAATATGACCAAAATGACCTCAAATAGACCTTACCACTTAATAAATTTTTATAGAACCTTTCCAAATCAGGCTCAACCTTTTAGCAGTCATTTGTTGTCAAATTGAGAAATTTTGAATTATCTTAAATCAAACAAATTACCCCTTTCTATCCATCCTAAATTTACCCAATTACATTCCTCCATGTTTTTTTGCATGTTGGGAAAAAAAGAATATTGGATTAGAACACTTTGTGCAAGCTAAAAATACAAGTTCACTGTTTAGTGACAGAAAAACGTTTCCTCAAAATCAAACCTTAAAAAATTATCCAAATTAAATTTTTAAGTTTTTTGTGTAAAGAGGACATCGAGAGAATTCCATAAAGTCCTTGTTTTCTAAAACTAAGTTTCTATCAAAAGTTATGGCCTCCTAAAGTTCAAATAAGAGAAACAATTTCTTTTATGCCCGTCTTTTGTGCCTAGGAAAAAAGAGTATGTTCCGTGCCCAAGAGAAAAGAGTCTCTTTCGTGCCCATCTTTTGCACCTATATTTCATGCCCGAGATAAAAAGAGTCTTTTCCGCACCCGTCTTTCACAGCCGGAGAAAAATATTTTCTTTCGTACTGCCTTTCTCGCCTTCAGAGAAAAAGAGTTTCTTTCATGCCCATCTTTCATGCCCGGGAGAAAAAGAGTTTCTTCCATGCCCGTCCTTCTACACTTGGGAGAAAATTTTCTTCTCGTGCCCCACAAGAAGATAATCTATCTATGCTAAGGATGAATTTCACTCTCTTAGTGTTTTGTAGGATGATTTGATAACTATTGTAATGAACTCTAGAAATTTTGTTGGGAACACTTAAAAAAAATTCCTTAACTTTTCCTAACTAAACCTAGGTTGTTCTTGGGTCTCAAGTGGGATACTTTAGGTGGCGTTACACTTGGTATCAGAGTCATGGGTTCAAAAATTGGACCCTTGGGCACACTAGAAAACTTGAGACACGAACTTTAAACCTAGTAAAATATTAACCTAGCACACTTTTAAATCTAGAGAACAACATGGTTTGAAATTGTATATTTAGTGAACATGAAAAAATGAATAAAACTTAGAATAATGAACTAACTCTTGCATTGGTCGGTGTAGGAGGTGTAGATAAGACGAGGGTCTTTTCACATAGAAATAGATTTGCCACCACCAGATCATGTTGTAGCAAGAGCTATCCTACCACATATTTTACAAACACTCCAGGATGTTAATGTTCCTCTACATGGGGGACCGTAGGAGCACGTCCAAATCGGACATGGTAGGGTGACATCCATTGAGGCTCATGCATCTCCTCGGTATAGAAAGGAGAATAGAGGAGAGAACTCCCACATGGATTCGATCAAAGCAGAGTCATCACGAGAGGGGATGGGGAGACCGAGTTTTAAGACACAAACATAGGTCTTGGAGCCCTAAGCTTAGAGATGAGCATGTAGGGAGGCCTAGGGATCATCGACTATAGCTTGAGCCACATCATGGAGATCATAAAGCTACGGCCATCACATTATTCTAGTGACATAGGTGGATTTTAGGAAAAGGCCTGGTTGGTGAGCTTAGTGGATGCTTTAAGCTCTGCCCTTGTTACCAACACGAAAGCTTGTGTTGCGAATCCATCTACTTGAGGGATGGAGCTGGTGTCCAGTGGAGGATGGAGGAGAAAAGCTTCCATGTGGATTCTAAGACAATTACCTGGAGCTCTTTGAGGAGTGTTTCGGAGAGAGGTATTTGTCACGGAGGTTCATACAACAGAGGATGGATGAGTTTCATGACCTCGGCGGGAATCTCTTACGGTGGTGAATATGAGAGCACATTTCTAGATCTACTCCATATGTTGATTACATGCTAGATGAGAAGGTACGGATCCAAAGATTCATCCGGGGCCTAAATTTTGACATTGGAGGTGCGATTTGGATCCATTGTCCACAGACATTAGATGAGGCTGTTGAGAAGGCCTATATAGTAGAGGAGACTAAGGGAAAGACCCGGCGAGGCTAGAGGCCGAGGTCCAAAGCTACATCCAGCAGATGATGTAGGATAGTAGATATAGGGGGTCGAGTACCTCCTCCTCGTGGTGGATAGGGTTCAAGCACAATCATCTTTTATACCACAATGCAGTGAGCAAGCAATAGTAGTCCCACCCACCTTATAGACCTCCACAGAGATTTGATGCAAAGAGGGGTCAGAGTATGGGGCCTCCTCCTAGGGGTCCCATCAGGACACAGGGGTGCCTGAGAGCTCGACCAATAGGAGCTCAGCAAGAGAGACCTCATCATACCACATCGGATCATCAGATCCTCACCACGAACCTCCAAAGTACTAGTCGGACCTACTACACATGGGAGAGGATCGGCGGTTGTTTTGGTTATGGCATTGATGGAAATTTTTGGAGAGATCGCCTCGAACCCTATTAACAAGGGTAAGAAACGAGATCTCGAGATCCTACCATTGGTGACACGGGACGTAGTCATCGATCTATGTGCGGTCAAGAACCACTAGGATAAGCATCAGTACCATGATTGAGACCACAGTAGCAGTGGTGGTATTCCTACCTCTATTTTGTTTTATTATGGTTCTTGATTCTTTTATTACACCATATTTAGTTGAGCGATGCAAGCTGGTGGCGATTAGGCAAGGTCTTAGTTGGGACATTGAGATGGCTTGGGAACCAAGATATTTGTAGACTTATTAGTAAAGGAGTGTGTAGTGGATTTGGGACCTTTTACCACTACCTCGGATCTTCATATCCTTACTTTGGGCTCGTATGGAGTCATCTTGGGTATGGACTAGTTGTCTGCACACAGGGCCAGGATGGATTGTTACCATAAGTCTATATCTTGTGTAGATTATCTAGGTGTTGAGTCAGTTATTTCAAGGGTTAGGATACATATTTCCATTCCCACCATCTCCACTATGCATCTTAAGTGGTGTGTATGATGGGGTTGTCGGATGTATGTTATTTCGATGATGACATATCATAGGATGGGTCTAGTGGACCATTGATAGATGACCATCCCATTTTGAGGGAATATTTTGATGTTTTTCCAGGGGAGCTACCAGGTTACCACCCCCATGTGAGATAGATTTCCATATAGACCTAGTTCCGGGAGCGAGAACCTATCTCACGAGAACCTTATCTCGGATGACCACAATAGAGCTATGTGAGATCAAGTTGAACTTGAGGGCCTTTTGGAGAAAGGCCTAATTGTGTATCCTAGTGATTTTTGTGAAGAAGAAGGATGGATCCCTACGGTTTTGTATTGATTACCTTCAATGAACAAGGTAATGATCAAGAATCATTATCCCCTTATGCACATAGATGATTTGTTTAATCACATGAAGGGATCCACAATTTTCTCTAAGATTGATCTTATGTCAGCTATCATCGATCGAGGATTACAAAGGAGGATATTCATAAGACCGCTTTCAGTACAAGATATGGTCACTATGAGTTCATAGTGGTGCCTTTTGGTTTGACGAATGCCCTCGCAGTGTTTATGAGTTTGATGAATGGGGTGTTTAGTACTTTTCTTGATCACTTCGTGCTCATCTTCCTCGATGACATTTTGATTTACTCACATACGTGTGAAGAGCACGAGGGCACCTTTTCAAGTTCTTCATTTTCTTTGTAAGCATTAGCTTTACGGAACTTGGGGAAGTGTACCTTCTTTTAGAAAAAGGTGCGATATTTGGGCCACATCATTTTACGGGAAGGTATCGATGTTGATCCTTCCAAGATTTGAGCTATTATGGATTGGCCAACACCCACTACTGTGATAGAGGTGCGTAGCTTCATGCGGGTTAGTAGGTTACTATAGGAGATTTTTCAGAATTCTCTTAGATTGTGCACCCCATTAATTCCCTTCAGAAAAGGAAGATGTTTTTTGGTCAGATAGATGTGAGCAAGCCTTCAGGACACTAAAGGAGTGCCTCACAACAGTACCCATTCTTGTTGTGCCGAATCCACAAGGTGAGTTCTTTGTTTGCGTGGATGCTTCTTTGGTAGGACTTGGAGGTGTATTGATGCAGGAGGGCAGAGTAGTGGCTTTTGAGTCTCGCAAACTCAAATATTATGAGCTTAATTATCCAACTCATGATCTTGATCTTACAATAGTTGTGCATGCCTTGGTTCAATGGAGACACTTTCTTCTTGGTCGAGATTCACACTCAGGTCAGATCACTTGAGTCTTCGCCATGTCTTCACACAGCCCAATCTCAACGCTCATCAGCGGCGTTGGATGGAGTTTCTTTGTGAGTATGATATGGAGATAGAGCATGTGAAAGGGAAGGAGAATGTGGTTGCAGATGCTCTCAGCAGGCGGAGACATGTGGTTATGCCCACTTCAAGAGTAGGCACATATTTACGGAGTAGGATTCTACAAGCTCTCCCTCATGACAACTTCTACATTGCAGTAATAGCAGCGAAGATCAAGTCTCGAGACCCTCAATGGAATTTTGATGGTTTATAATTAGAGGAAGATGGACTTCTTAGGAACATAGTTCATATTTATGTTCCTAGAGATGGAGGCTTAAGACAGGACATTTTGACAGAGGCTCATCATACACCTTATTCAATACATTCCAGGGTGAAGAAGATGCACACCAATTTGAGATAGTTGTACCATTAGAGAGGACTTTGTATAGACATGGCTCAGTTTGTGTCACAATGTTTAGAGTGTCATAAAGTGAAGGTCGGGCATCGGCATCCATCTAGCCTTCTCTTTCCTCATTCTATACTGAAGTGGAAGTGGTACACCATTTCCATGGACTTCATTATTGGGATACCGACATCGAGATACCACCACGACGCCATCATGGTCACGATGGATAAATTGAAAAAAGTGGCACACTTTTCTCCAGATGAAAACCACTTATATAGCTAGTGTAGTGGCATGAGTTTATCTGGATGAGATTGTCGGGTTACATGGGATTCCATGGAAAATTATTTATGACCGCAATCCTTTCTATACTTCCCATTTCTGGACTACCATGCAGGCATGCCCTCGGGATAAGGATCAATTTCAGCACAACATATCACCCCTGAGATAGATGGGCGGATGGAGTGGGTGAATAAGATTTTAGAAGATATGCTCAATATGTATGTTATGGATCATCGATCGAGTTGGGAGGAGTACCTATACTTGGTGGAGTTTTCCTACAATAATAGTTTTCATAGTTGTATAGGCATGGCTCCTTTTCGGGCTTTATATGGCGAGAGTGAAGGATACCTCTTAGGGACAGGTTAAAGGACAAGGTTTCTCTTGGACCAACTTTGTTTCAGGACATGGTGTTATGTTTATGGAGCCTATATTCATGTTAGGGTGTGGTACACCTTCCATGTGTTACACTTGGGTATTTTTACGGTGGTCCCGCTCGCCGGTGAGCGGGTCGGGGGGTTTGGGGGGTTGAAGCCCCCCCGATTGAAGGGGGTTCAGGGCGAAGCCCCGAAGCAAATTTTCATGGGTGGTTTATTAACCCATGGGTAATGGGTAACCGTTATGGGCTATTTTTGGGCCCATGGTTTTTCGGTACCCATTGTTTTGTAAAACCACCTCTTTGGCTACCCATAGGTTTATGGGATGGTTTTGTTTTTGCCCATTGTTTGATACCCATGGTTTTGTAAAACTACTTAAGTAGTTGTCTATTTATATGGTCTTATGCATATGATAGATAGACAAGCAAATGTATTGCAGATGTGTTTTGAATTCGGGTGTGAATTCTATAGAGTTTGTTGAGCATAGCTCCAAACGGATCTAGGTATTGTATTGAGAGAGTAGAGGCTTATATTAAAATCTGAGCAAGTGATTCTTAGTGGATGTAGCCCAAATTGGGTGAACCACATTAAATCTTGTCTCTCTGTGTTGTGTTATTTATTCTACACTTTTATTTGAGATCTGTAATATTTTCTACATATTAGTTTGTACTGTTGTGATTCTGTAAGGGATTATTCTACATATTTTATCTCTTATTTCCTAACACATGGAGCAGTAGGTGGTTTTGATCAGACAAGGACTACAGGAGGCACAGGAAAGGCAGAAGAAGTATACAGATCAGCATAGGGCTGATCATAGTTTTGATGTGGGCGGGAAGGTGTTCCTTCATGCCACGCCACATAAGATCCCTATCCGTTATGGAAAAGGTTCTAAGTTAGCTCCTAGATTCGTTGGTACTTTTGATATTTTGGATCATATCACCCCTTTAGCCTACCATCTAGCGTTACCACCTAGCTTGTCTCACGCGTACATGATGTGTTTCATGTTTCTGTTCTTAGGAGATACGTTGTTGATCCTTCTCATGTGCTAGATTGGACATCATTGTAGGTGTAGGATCGGGGCGTGTAATGATGGAGCCCGTTTGTATTTTAGAACACAAGACCCTAGGCCTTCGAGGTAGAGAGATGATCGGTGTGTGAGTGCAAAGTGGGACAAATATATGATGAGACTGCAGCCTACTCGGGAGGATGATACATTGTTAAGGGTTCGGTTTCCACATTTATTCTAGTGACTTCCGGGAGGAAGTCAAGTCTAAGGGAGAGGGATGTAGTGTTGACTTTCCTTTGACACTTTTTCATACTGATCATGACACTTTTTGACTATATCATGGACATTATTATAGTTTTGATTTAGTATGATGTTAGATTTTTATCATGGATTATTGTTGACTTTGATTCTTATATGATGCATGATGATTATAAGAGACATTTTATAAATTGTTGTCGATATACTATTTGACATGGTTATATTATAGATGTTGTTTGAACTTGTGATAATTGGATATTTTGAGTAGGCCTAGAAAATGAAAATTGAATTAAAACTGATTATGATATAGTTGTTGATGAAATTGTAATTGATTATGTTGATTGTCTTGATGATTGTTGTGATTCACATAAACATTGATGATCTTGAAACTATATTTATATTCAATTTTATGTTCTGATATGGCCATGAGGATGAAAGAGGTATTTGTATTTTATAGGTTTAAAATATCACAACAAACATTGGGGGATTAGAGACCAACCACTTTAGAATTCTAGATGAATTCAACAAGGTCACCATGACAACTTTATTTGTTTGTGCGCGTTTGATTGTGTTAGGGATTCCCATGGGGGGGCTCACCTTTAAATGTGACTAAGGGATTTTATGTATTTTCTTTTATTTTTCCCCTTTGTTAATGTTTGCATGTATTTATTTTGTGATGCATTGACCCTTTCATTAATTATTAAATGGTGTGTTAATATTGTGAGTAATCACGTTAAGTTAATTAATTAAAATATGTCATAAGAAAGTAATTAATAGATTTTTGGCCTTGAATTAAAGTGTTATAAGAAATGCGTAAATAATGGGTAAAAGATATGTAAGTTGATTTTGGAATATGAAACACTTCATCTTCTTCAAATTCGAATTTGTCCTTGGAGGCTGATTTTGAGGCTTGTGGGTCAAGTTAGACTTGTCCCACACCTCCTAAATTTATTTACCAACCTTACCTATGGTTGGAGCATTAAAATTAGCCCTTCATTATGCATTTTTTTAAGTCATGTTAAATGTTTTATTATACTTTTCTTATATATTTTAATTCCAATCCTTTGGGGCATCATATTATTCACCCACTTATTTATTTTGCATTGGAGAATGATGTTGACATGGGTGTTGGAGTTGAGGATGTGTGAAGTGGCATCCTACATGGATCCACCTCATCCTTTTGTCTTCCCTCTTCGTAAAATTTGAATTCCTTACCTTGTTTTGGGTTGCTTCACCTTTGGATACTTTATTTAGGGGAGAATTTATTTTATTGTTTGAGAGCTCTTGTTTTGGAGAAGTTTAAAGATTGTTGAATGCTTGTACTGTTATCCAAAATTCACCCCTCAAGGTAATTTTGATAACATGCATCAAATTCTTTTGTCCCAAGCAATTATATTGAGTCCAGGCAAAAATTCATATTTCTAGGGTCCCCTCATATTTTTTCTAACTCCCCTGTCCAAGTAGAAGAGAGCAAGTTCTGAGAAAATGAAAAAATTCACAAAAACAAGCTCGGGCCAGGAAAAATCACGAAAAATGGCTAAGTCCTAGTCCTCACATTTGGGGACAGTTGGGACAAAGGCGCGATCGGCCAAATGAGCAAGGCGGCCCCAAAGCAATTGGGACATCTGGGACAAAAGTACGCGGCGGGCGCGAAAAGCTGATCTGGCCAAAAGAGAAAAAATTGGCTAATTGCTGAGAGGGTCACCTTTGGGACAAGCGGGACAAAAAGACGTGAACCGGCCGACCGGCAAAATGAGTCGAGCGCAGCCCGAACACTTGATGCTGGGGCGCAAGCGTTCGGCCGAAATGAGAACTTTGTCCCATTGGGACAAATGCGAATTTGTCCCGATGGTCCGAAAGCAAATGGGACATATGTTGGCCGAACCGGGGCGAAATGGGAACAAGATCCAAAAAACAATGGGACATTTGGGACAAATGGGCGCGAACCGGCCGGTTCGCCTGAAATCATCACAATGATCACCGCATGCTAAATGGGACAAAGGGATGCGCAGGACGAAAAGCCGAAATGGCCGAAGGGGGAAGAAAAGTCAACGTTTGGTCCGAAACTAAACGGCCATAACTTTTGACTGAGCTCCGATTTTCATAAACTTGGACTTTCTAATGAGCACGACGTCCTCTACGCCACAAAAACTGGATTTCTTATTTTTAATGAGGGTAGATATATTTAAATAAAGGAAACATATTCGGCTCCAGGCGCTTAATGCTCATTCCCAAATGTGTGGAACGAAATCGCACAAAATTGGTACCGTTGGAATCATGGTTCCGAGCCCGATGCACAAAATCAAGAAATTCCAGATTTGATCAGAAATTGATTGATATTTTTAAGGAAATGTGGCCGGGTTCAGAACAGTGTTTTATTTGGTAGTTTGGAGTGCAATTAAGAGGCATGGTCATCATTCTTTCTCTCTTTGCGCAGCACATGGGACAAAAGTATGGGGAGCCTTTTACAAGTAATGGACAACCATTCCACTCAATTTAATGCCTCTTACAGTGGTTGAAGGACAGATTTCGGGATTTCCATTTTCCCTTCTCTTTTCCTTCTCATTTTTCTATAAATTGGAGTGTTGGGCTCATTGTAAAGGGGAGAGTTTTTGGGTAACAAAGCTCTGTCAAAATTGCTTTGTGAAGCCAGTGTGTTGCAGCCCTAGTGGACTCCTTGCATGGTGATCAGTGCCCTTATCTTGTAATAGATTGAACTGTGCATATCATGAAGCAATAAAATATCAGTTTGTGGATATATCTTCCCCTGCTGTGTTTCCTTGCATTCTTCTTGCCCCTTTAATCTTTCTACAAGTATATTGTGTCTATTTATTATGTTCTTGCAGGAATTCATTATCATTGTGTGTGCTTGGAATATTGCTGTGAATGCATTTTGCTGGATTATGGTGAACTGTCATCACCTCTTCTAGTGTGCACTTTGCCTCTGTATTTCACACATTTGGAGATTACTCTCACACCCTCTTTTTCTGGTGTATCACCGCTTTAGTGTAGGCTTTCATTTTATGCATTTTCTCTCCCTGGTCCCTTGGAATTTTAGATTAGAATAGTTAGCCTGCCTGCACTGGAGTAGATTGTGGCAGGTAGTTTAGGAGCAAGAACCAGCTTTCTCTGGAGGTCTGTCTCAAGTAGCAAGTCCTGAACTTGGAGATAGTACCCATGTTATCCAATCACATTGTGAGTTCAAATACATGCATAGTGTGTGATTCGGTGATAACATGTACTTGGATATTTGGATTGTTTGCATTGGAATAAAGCGGTTGTTTGGAACTTGGAACAACTCCATCATGGAGTGTTATGAGCTTGGCTCTTGAAATGTTCCTCTTTTATTTATGCAAATGTTATTGTTCGAATGTTTTGGCATGATTGTGGGATGATGGGTAGATGGCATAGGAATGGTGTAGGAGAAGGATATGGGGTATATTTTGTGGGAGGCATAAGTGTTTTGGGGAAGTATAAGTGTGGAGGGAGTTGAGATTTGGGTTCCACCTTGCACGAAATAGCTTGCAGTTTTTACTCGTTATGGGCTTCCATTAGAGGTTGGGGAGGCATAAGAAAATGTGACAAATAAGGGGTACTTGGGGAGGCATAAGGGCATGTCATTTCATATATTTTATTTTGGCAAATCAAGTGGTGATACCCATTTATCCCTTAGGAGCATAAGTAGCATCCCCCATAGTTTCTTTCTCTTTTGGCTTGCTTGATGAAGCCTAAGTATTGTTGTGTGTTTATCTTATGGTTGTTAAAATTGTTGTTTTGTTTTTGGACTATGTTTTAAATATGATATTTGCATTTGAGATATTTCCTTTGTGTTGTGGAAGCCTTGTTGTGATGTATTGAGTCTAATTTCTTATTGCAATGTGGTTGGGGCTCGAGGGCCAAAGAAGAGGGTAGCTTCTCCTTTTCATTGGATGTCTTGGTTAGGTGGAGAGCATTGGCTTTCCCCATCCTTTTTGTGATCAAACTGGAAAATGGAGGATCTTCATGTTGCTTTGATCGGAGCAGAGGAAAAGAGATTTTTGATAGTCCCTTGTGAGATTTCTTTTTGTAAAACCATTTTCCCACTAGAAGTGGAAGACAATGTAATATATTTTGTACTTTGAAAAGTTACTATGTTTGGAAATGAAATCCCCCTTTTTGAATGTGAAAGAGATGTACTATTTTTTCTATTTTTGAATGAAAGAAAAGAAAGAATTGTATTATGTCTTTTGGAATGAAATGGAAAAGAAAGTTGTAAAAGAATCATTCAATTCAATAAAATTGTTTTATTTACCAAAAATGATATTGTGCTCCTTGGAAACCTATGTTTGAAATGTAATTTTAAATCTCTATTGGCAGGATGAAAGGGAATACGTATGGATAAATGTCATAATGCTCTGTTCTGTAGAAATGGATGTTTTGAAAATCAGAAGTTGTAATTTGGCATTTGAATACCTTGCTTGAATCAACTTAATAGGCTAGAGTATTTTGGAATGACTTTATTGTTGAAGTTGGTAAATGTAAACAAATCTATTTGAAGTTGTAGAGCTCATAGAGAATTTTTCAAACTGGAAAATATTTTATTTAAAATGTACAGAATGACCCTTGCAACAATGAACAATAAAATGAAACATTAAATTGAACTTAATATGATCAAAACGACCCCAAATAGACCTTACCACTTAAGAAATTTTTATAGAACCTTTCAAAATTGGGCTCAAACCTTTTCACATCATTTGCTTTGTCAAAATGAGAAATTTTAGATTGATCTTCTATCAAAGAAATTAACCCTTACTATCAATCCTAAATTTACCCAAGTACATTCCTACATGTCCTGCTTGGCATTTTGGGAAAGAAAGAATATTGGATTAGATAAATTTGTGCAAGTTAAAAATACAAGTTCACTGTTTAGTGACAGGAAAAAATGTTTCCTCAAAATTGACCCTTAAAAATTTATCCAAATTAACTTTTTAAGGTTGCTAAAAAGGAAATCGAGAGCTTTCCATAAAGTCCTTGTTTTCAAAAATCGAGTTCCTATCAAAAGTTACAGCCTCTTGAAGTTCAAAGAAGAGAAAACGTTTCTCCGCACGTGTCTTTTTGTGCCTGGGAAAAAAGAGTTTCTTCCACTCCCATCTTTCACGCCGGAAGAAAAATAGTCTCTTCTACACCCATTTTTTGCACCCGAGAAAAAAAGAGTCTCTTCTGTGACCATCTTTCACCCCCATCTTTCGCGGTAGGAGAAAAGAGTTTCTTCCACTTTGTCTTTCGCACCCGGAGAAAAGAGTTTCTTCCATGCCCGTCCTTCCGCGCCCGGGGAGAAAGTTTCTTCCCATGCCCCACAAGATAATAATCTATCTATGCTAGGGATGAATTTCACTCTCTTAGTGTTTTGTAGGATGATTTGATAACTGTTGTAATGGACTCTGAAATTTTTTTGGGAACACTTAAAAAAATTCCTTAACTTTTCCTAACTAAACCTAGGTTGTTCTTGGGTCTCAAGTGGGAGACTTTAGGTGGCATTACAAATTCATGCCTAGATAAAAATTCTCAATTATAAAATGAATCGAGCCATGTCACCCTCCAAGTGATAGATCATGTGATAGGATTTTACAAGAGGAGCATTTTGATAAAGTTACACAGAAATCGGGTGTGGAATTTTAGAGATACAAGAAAAATTCAATTTTTGAGCTTGATGTTCCGAGAAAAACTAGTAGCATCCCCATGCAGCGGTGGATTTTGGGTGGGGGATCTACAACTCTTTCAATTCAAAAATGTTTAAGTGTTTTGAGTTGTGGAGTTATTTCATTCAAATGCAAGTTTTAACTCAGATTGAACCCAACATGCTAAACCGGGGTTGGAGGAGGGTTTGCATGTGGTTACACCATAAAAAGTAGGGGGAAAGGTGAAAAGGGATCATATGGTAAAATAATTGTATTTTTCACCTAATGATGGAAAGTAGTAGGCTATGGCACAAAGGTGTGAGGGAGATGTAGGGGTCAAAAATGGCTTACAGAGGATACAAACTGGTCCTCGATATGTCCTGGGGTTGAATCGAAGGAAGAGGAGAACATTTTCATGTCCCCCATGTCCATTTTTATATTATTTCTTTGTTAGGGACACCATCATCTAAAAAAATCACAATGGTTCATCATCTCATGAGGAGGGGAGAAGTGGTTTGAGTAGGATGCAAGTTTGATGTTTCCTAGGGGCAAAAGTTATGATCTGCAAGTTTCGAGGAAAGGGTGATCATGAGGGAACACAATTTTGTGTCCCCTATGTCCCTTTGCAAGTTAATTACAATCCAAGGGGAAAAAATGCTCCAAAATTTTCCATGGGGTCCTAGGAACATGAGAAGGGGGCCAAATTTGACTAGACTTGAGCTTGCACCTCTAACACTCGCAACACTTGAAGTTGATGTTTTTAAGTGACAAAAATTAAAAAAAGGAAAGGGGAACACTTTTTTATCCCTCAACTTCCTTTGAAACTTGGATAAAATCCAAGGGACACTCCATGCTCCAAAGTGCACTCATGATTTTTTCATATGGTGATGTCATCCCACCAACTCTATTTTAGAACACCGAGAGTGCTTTTTCTACCCCAGAGAGCATGGAATGGTTTTTGTGTTGAACCATATATGATTTTAAATCAAAATAATTTTCTTAGATCATCACAACTAATTAAATAATCCCATTCTACCAAAAATTTATTTTCAGGGCCTATTCCACTTTGACTCTAAGGGGCAATCGCGGTGTCATGGATTATCACAAAAGATTTTGAGTCTTGGAAGAAAATTGATGTCTACATCATATGGAGGATTCAATGATATTTACGTTGACTATTTTTTTCCTCCCAACTCCTCTCATAACTCCCATAATCATCCATACAAGTCAACTTTCTCTGTTGGAATATGACATTCCCTGCACCTGCAATGACCCTATTTTTCTTATTTGATGCCCGACATCACCTAGATCCATAGAATTCCACAAAAATACCTTGAATGCCTTCAAAAATCCTCTACACAAATTATGGATGGGTTATGCCCTTGAAATCACCTTCTAAAGGGTATTCACAATTACAAAATAACCAAAAATGGCCCTTTCGAGGCCTATGAGAATAGTTGTTCCACTTTGGATCTTAGTAACTTCTTCAATCACCTTAGGCATACATCCCTACACATGAAATACACTTGAAAATATTGGTAGCACATTCCTCCTAGCCATAATAAGGATGACACTTTGTGGGTATATTGGCCAAAAAGGGTTTACAATGATGAAGAGAGAAGTTTTCAAAACTCTAAAAGTTAGTTGATCAATTTACTTTACATAGTTATATAGGTAAGTAATAGTTTAGTGTAGATATCTATTACATCCTTTTTAACACATGTTGTGTAACTCCTTATTCCAACGGGTAGTTAATGGGAAATTCATGTATTCTTCAATTTTGTATAAATCATCCCTTCTTGGTGAATAATTAATTAGCATTGCATTTTTTTGCTCTAAATTTGGTATCGAGAAGCACTCCCTCCTTTCCCGTGTGTAAGAGGTGAGAATAATTAAAAAATATATTGTGTTGTTGTCCATGAGATTATGAGTTGGATGTGTGGTATTTTTGTCTCTATGATGTTGTTTTGACTAAAATATGCAAACGAGAAGTTTTGGCACGACTTGAGCATAAAATCTGTCTTGGCTAAAGCCTAGCTATTTTTTTGCCAAACTTATGAGATTTTTTTTTCTTTAGCATGGAAATCACATCTGGACATGTCATTCAACACCTAAAATTAAATCTATCAAACCATATCAAACATAGCATTAGTTTCATTATTTTTTTGGATATTTAGACATGTGGAGATATCTACATGGATATATCTTCTTAGAGACCTGTATTAACTTGCAAAGGTTTTTCAAAGCCTCGATGACCACTTCGGTGATATGAGGATGTGTTTATCACAAGCGATTGGAGAACCAGATTTCAAATGTTGATTTTGAATTTACATATCTTCACATGAATTTTAGCCGTCTCGGTTCGATCCGGTGTTGCATGGGCTGAGATTCTGATCTAGCGTGTCCCTCAATGCCACTTAAATTCCTAGTTCTTTTCTAATAAAGATGCAATTTTTTTGGTATTTTCTTTTGGGATATGAGAAGAAGCCAGACAATCCAGGAAATGCAAAATAGTGGCAAAAATACCATGTGTGTGCATGTGTTTGTTTTCAAAATAATGCTAATATGAGTAAAGACTAACACCTAAATAGCCTTAACTTAGCAAGAATTAAACAACAAACTAAACACCATCAAGATAAGAATTAAATAAGGGTTAGATGCTAGCATTCATCAATACAAACTTTGAAACTAACAATGCTAAATATCTAAACTCCTCTATTCTCTAACAAAAATAAATGAATGGACCTAAGTAAGCTCCATGGCTATCAAAATAGTTGTCCTTAGTATGCCAAGTAACCTAGGAATGAGGGCTAATCAAAGTTGGGCTACAAGACCCTTTTGACACCTCCCATATGACCCAAGCACTTTAAGAAAGAGGCTTAACTCTTCAAGATGATGAACTCTCAAGAAAACAAGGTGCAAGCTCTTAGTCTCTTTGCTATATGCTTTGCATTTGCTCTCTAAGGAGTTTAGGTGTAAGTAAAAAGGTAGGTGGAGGGATCTTTATATAGCCCAAAGGATAAAGGATTCAACACATTCTCATGAATGTGGGATAAAGGTAAAACATGATTAGGAATGGATAAGGTTGCTTTATTAAAGGTAACCTTACTTTAGAAGGGTTTAATTTATGCTTAGCAAGTCATGGGAGTTGGGGGGTGTTTTAATTAATCAAAGGTGATTAACTAATAGGTAGATGTAAGCTTGTAGAAGCCAATTAGAAGAATATTAGTGTGATTTAGGCTATTAAAAGGGATTAAATCAATTAAATATTGATTTACTAGTTAAATGAAGGGGAAGACTAATTAATTAATAATAATTAATTAATCTAGATAGAAGAGGTGATTTATTAACGGAAGGTCATTAATTAGGGTATTTGTTGGATAGGAAACTTAATTAATTAGCTTAGTGTAATTAATTAATGATGATATGAGGGAAAATGAGTGTTTTTGACGATATGTCATTGATTTGCGAGAAAGGGGATAATTAGTGTAATTTAAGTATTTAAATTTCTTGGGCGTAATTATAGGTGTCTACATTTTCCCCTCTTTGGGGTGGCGTAAGTGACGCCACTTCAAAGATAGTAGATAGGTGGAATTTTGAAGAGGTAGAAGAAAAATTAGTAGAAGTGAGAGATGCCCCCTCGAGTGTCGATGGGGTGATGAAAGAAGACGATCGACGATCGAAAAAGGTGAGAGATAGATAGAAGAATGGGAAGAGGCAAGATGCCCCGGTAAGATGGAAGAATAGGGGTGAGAGGAAAGTGATGTAGAATGAATATGGAGGAGGGGAGAGAAGAGCTTAGCCTCTAGCCATGTGTATTGGAACAATTTTGGTGTCATCATATTGCCATAAGAGCTACGTCATCGGTCCTTATGAAAAATATAAGCATATGACAAAGGTAGAATGACATGAAAAGCCATACTACGAATGATTTTCCATTGCTTGAAAACACCAACTCCATGCAACATACAAAATGCAATGCAATACGAGAAAGTGAAAGATGCCTAACTCCATGCAACATATAAAATGTAATGCAATATGAGAAAGTAAACAAGCTAAACTAACAGAGAAACATAATATAATGTTTTTATTATCGAGCTTCAATTATGACCTGTGTAAATTAATGACAAGGGTTGATGATGGTGCCCCAAGCAAGGATACATGCGAGGGGAATAATGGAGGACACTTGGGTCTGATGGAAAAGCAATGTGCACTATGAAACAGATCAGGCAACTCATTGTGCCCCAGAGTACAGACGAAGTAAGCAGCCTAGCTTTTGTTGATGGAGGTAGATCAAGATGATCCGCAAGTCACACACATGAACAAGTGAGAACCAAAGAGTGACATTTTGTAGGATGATTTTCAATTTTTAGAAGTTTTCTAAAACATATTTGAATGTTTTTTATGATTTTTCTAACATATTTGAATGTTTTGGTTGATTTTAAAAGTTTTATGAAACTATGTACAGGAAGACGAGAAAGTGTGGATGCCCCCAGCGATAGATGGGATGTACAAGGGCATAAGGCCATGTGTATACCAGAAAGGTGAAGATGCAAAAATTTCCCAACGATAAGGTGGGAGTATTCAAAGGTAAACTCTTCACAGGTAGAAGCGGGACCCAAGGCCATTATGGATAGGTTCAACATGATGATGAACATAAACCAATGAAATGTTGGGAAGAAGCAAGGATGCCCCTAGTGTAAGTTGGCCTAAGAGCACGTGATAGAAAGGAAGGAGAAGATTATTTTTGTGGAAGGGGACAAAGGTTTCCACAAACATGGAAAACAAGTAATCTTATACACATGGATGTTCTAAACAAAGTAGAAGAATGATGTGAATGATATGAATGTAGCTTAGAAGCCTCATGATGAAGAAGTGATTAGCCAAAGGCATAAGTCGTGAGACGAGATATGGACTAGAGTAAGAGTCTAAACAAGGTCTAAAAAGACACTTGGTAACATACTAATCCTGTTTACTCATAGAGATCCAGTGTGTGCACGTGGATTTTATTACCTCTTGAAGTGAAGATTTAATAGACAACAAGTGAAGAGACCCTAGCCAATGTGTAGGAATGATTTATTTTGATAAGTGATTTTGTGAATGGATGGTGAAAGGATAGATTACATTGCTTCACCACCAAGCGTCCATAGCCCTGACAGAGATGTATTTGATTCTAATCACAACATTGCTCTACTTTGCCAGTCAAGCGTCCATAGCCCCGATAGAGATTATTGGAAATACCCCAAGAGAGAGTTATATATTAATTTTCTTTTGATTTGTATCTTTTAGCTTTTGAGTTTTGATTGATTTCGATTCTTTTTCTTTCTGAAAACTTATTTCAGCTCTCTTGTTTGACAAGGGTTAAGAACCACTGATGGCTTGATGGAAGGAGGTGGAAGTGATTGTGATGACAACATTGGCTAGTGTCAACAAATATGTCCAAAATTTCTTTGCAACAAGTTTATTAGATGTTTAAATGTGATAGGATCTCCATGAGGTCATCGTTCTTTAATTTACCAAGGTAATAAAAGACCAAGGACAAAAAATACCATAGAGATAAATGTCACAAAAATGCGTGTGAATAAGCTAACCAAAATATCACCGAAGGGATGAAAATGGTAGGAAGACTTGCAGAAGAATAGCTAGGAAGGGAAGAAAGAAATATCCATGTGTATACAACACCTGATTGCAATGTTTGATCTTTGTACCTTTGATTTTTGTTGTTTTTTTATTTTTATTTTTATTTATTTTTGTTTTGTATTTTTGTATTTTTGCATTGTTTTTTATTTTTAGATTTTTGATATTTTCCTTTTTTTTTTTGAACCGTTGTTACTAACAAAGTCACTCTATGTGATAGGATCCAACAACGATGTTTGCGACTTCCTTGATAAGGGAGACTAAGCGTGTTTGTTTATCAAGAGTCATGTTTTCCCAATCTCGATGATCGTGGTGAGTTCACACTCAACAAAGGACTATGATTTATCCTGAAACATGGATTTTGTATGCGGGAGCTTGAGTTCCCTATCTAGAGGTTTATGCACTTTACGCCATACTTGATGGTTATGTTGATGTGCATTCTTGAATCGCGCTTGATTTACAACTTTGAGATTGTTCCAGTTGTTGGGGGATTTTGAGCTCTTGAAGTTTTGACCTGAGCTTGATAATGAACCTGTTTGGGTTTCTTATAAGCTGACGCTTGAATTTTCTGACCTCGAGAAGGAGAAGAATGCAAACATTTACGATTGATGATAGGAACGATAGAAATGGTAGTGGGCTTGCCACAACCATTGATAGAAGAAATATGTGATAGATGAAAAGGATACGGTCCAAGAATTGAAGAGGATGGGCTACCAGGAGGTGAGCCACGGATAGAAGGTGAAAGGCTACTAGGATGTGGCCCAAGAATAGAAGAAGAAGGGCTACTAGGACGTGACCCATAAATAGAAGATGAAGGGCTACTAGGATGTGGCCCAAGAATAGAAGAAGAAGGGCTACTAGGATGTGACCCATAGATGTAAGATGATGGACTACCAGGATGTGGCCCAAGAATAGAAGATGATGGACTACCCGGGGTGATTCATACATAGAAGATAAGGAGCTAGTTAGATGTGCCCCAATAATCGAAGATAGTGGGCTACTCGAAAATGTCCCACAAATAGAAGAGGGAGGGCTACTAGAAGGTGACCCACACCTAGATGAAGATGAAGGGCTACTTGGCACTAACCCCACAAGAGATTGTGATTGAGGAATTATGATAGACGAAGAGTTATTGGGTGATGAGAAGATAGGCCATGGATCTATGCAAGACCAAGGAGTTTCATCACATAATGAAGAATGTGAAGATGGAAGAATAAGAGGAGGATCAAGTTGCATGATCTGAGGCTCTTCCTCCATTTCTTGATCAAAGGAATCAACCTTTTCCTCACAATATGTAAACACATCAAAGTCTAAAGAGAATCCTTTTTGTAATCTACTAAAGGAATATCTTCATATGCCCCTATAAATGCCCTAATTGTTTCTTCATTCTGAAAGAGATCAATCGGTATGAGTTGATGATCGATCCCTAGGGGTTTATTGGAAGAAATAGGTTCACTTGGTGTGGAAGACTTAGAATATGTTTGATTATTGATAGAAGAAGATGATGTGGGGGACAAAGAATATGTGTAGCTAGATGGCTCAGGAGTAGAAGAAGGTGGTGTGGACCTACCTATACAATGGTATGTCATATGTAAAATAGTAGGATTAAGTCCAAAGTTTGTAGATTGTGACACATGGGTTGATTCAGATGTTTGTCTCAAGGACTTTGAGTCACACGAATCTTCACAGAAGGAAGATTCCATGGGGGTGATTGATGAAGAAGGTCCTACAAAGAAGGGGAGGACTGTGATTCAAGAATCACATTAGATGAATGATGACAAGGGTCCTGCAAAGAAAGAGAGGACCGTGATTCAAGAATTGTATTATACTTCTGATTGGAGGGATTTGGAGTCGCATGTATCTTCAAAGGAAGAAGATGTTGTTGGGGTGACTGATAAAAGGGGTCCTACAAAGAAAGGGAGGACCGCGACATAAGAGTTGCATTAGATGATTGATGAAGAGGATCCTGCAAAGAAAGGGAGGACCATGACATAAGAGTCACATTAGATGATTGATGAAGAGGATCCTGCAAAGAAAGGGAGGACCATGACTTAGGAGTCGCATTAGATGACTTAGGAGTCGAATTAGATGAATCCGAATAGTAGTTTGGATCTGAATCCTCAGAAGAGTCAGAGGAAATATTTGGATTGGAATCCTCAAAAGAAGAGGAAATGTTTGGATTAGAATTAGAAGAAGAGTGGGGGGAACTCGAATAATAATTTGGATCAAACGTGTCCAAATCATACCACCAACTATGAGATGAAGGTGGGGAATGATTTACCCGGATGGGTTCTCTAGCGTGAAGAACCAATTGAGGTTTGGTCATGATGGACATCCTTTGATGTGAACTCAAAATTTGGATTCCTTATTGTCGTAAGTGTGAGGAACCACGCGATAATCAGTCATCTCTTGTGTTGTTTAAGCACAAATGTCTAGACCTAGATAGTGTGATCAAACTTCTTCAAAGTGAAGAAGGCTCCATGCCGATTTGGGCAACACAATGGCAGCCAACTAGACATTCATTATGTATGGAGATGCGTGTGTGATTTTCCGAAGGGGGCTAAGGAAAATAAACATCGTGATGACACAATCTCGATGAGATCAAAAGGGATTGTCCTAGAAAACAAGTTTTCTGAATGAATAATCATAAAGAACAATCACGAAAGTGTGAAACACAAATCCAATCAACAAGGAACTACTCCCTATGTAAAATGCATGTGCAAAGTGATAGTCTGATGCAAAAATGATCAACACAATGGCAATATTTACGTCAAGCTCAAAATGAACAAGGCGTAAATATTAACAAAGGGTAGATGTGACTCCCAATCAAAGGATACCATGAAAAGTTTAACAACCAACAAGGCCTAAATGTTAAAGGGTGAGGATTACAAATGTAAGCCACGTAACCACACCAATTGGACACGTTAATCAAGCTTTACGAAGAAGTGAGATATTAGTGTCAAAGTGGTATCGAAACGACGCAAACAAAGTAAGCGAAACTCTTCAAGATTTTGGACAATGTTTGAAGCCAAACCAAGTCAAGGTATACTGAGGATGTGTTAAAATGTGCGCAGCATAACGCCACAATGCGAGATACTTAGATCACATTTATGAAAAACATGACATAAGTATCTTAATTGTGTCGAGACAATGCACACAAGGTAACACGTCAAAGGGAGATCAAATGATGAATTAATCTGAACTATGATGATGATCTTGACGTGGGTATCAAGATCACAAAGGCTACCAATGATATAAATACACCTCCGCACACTTTAGACGTTTAACTTACAGGATGGGCATAAACAAAAAAAGTGGCAGAGACAATCGATTGGTAACACAAAGGTAGTCACACCTTTTTTGATCAACAAAGTGTCAAAATAATATGAAGGAAATAAATCAAGAAAAATGATGAAAAATGCTAGCCTCACTTTAGCAAAGTTTCACCTCGCCCTAAGGCAAGTAAAAACTAGGTGAAAGTAATATGTCACACATTTCTCAAAAAGAAGGTTCACAACTCAACACTGTTTTAAAATGGTCAAAGTGGGCTCCTGGCCAAAGTATATTCTCCTAGGTGGTTCTCTCACCCTAGGTGTTACAAAGTTGCCATGAGTGAGCACAATTTACCCAAAAAGTTACACTGACTAGTTTGGGAGTATCTCGACTTTACTTTACCCCCTTCAAGAATAGTAGGCAACTAGTGCGTTTATGTGTACCATCACTGGGGTCGCCACAACGGACAACCTATAACGCTATCTCACAAAGGAATCACTAGTCAAGTAGGTAGTGTGGAGAACTTCCCATTTTGTCCACAAGGTTCCCTCTTGCGTGGACTATTTTGGGGTTCCTAGAACCACCCCATTGTTGTAGCTTAAGGCATTATGCCAAAGGGGTTATGTTCCATTGAGCGAGAGAGGGGACGTGCCCCCTTTTCCGAAACCTGCAATACAGTGTTTTGAATGTGTTGTTCTTTTTATCTTATTTAATTAGGTGTGGTTTGCTTGAACACCTTTTGGCAACCTGTATAACAACTATATTAGTAGTTTTTGATTTCATTTTGATTCCTCCTTTCTTTGACAAGCGTTTTTAGGTCCTGCACTCAAGTGTTAGTAGTTCTCCAAGAAAATCACATTATTTAAAAGAGGATTAAGAGTTGCTTTTGATTCTCAAGATCATCCAAGGATGTAAGAGAAGAGCATACACAACAAATAATCCAACTAAAAAGTAAAGAAAATCTTTTTAATTAATAAACCATACAAAATTCTTGATAAATGTTCATTCCCTAAACCAAAAGTGAAAGATGACGTTTCCAATTTACCAAATGTTATAAAATGAAGACTAAAGTTGTTTTTTATTCTCAAGATCACCCTAAGGTGCAAGAGAAGAGCATACACAAACTTTATCCCAACTATATAGAAATGGAAAACTTCAAATCAAAGGACTATTGAAAAATGCTTTGTAAAAGGTTCATTCCCTTAAACCAAAAGTGAAAGATGAAGTTTCCAATTTACCAAATGTTATAAAATGAAGACTAAAGTTGTTTTTGATTTTCAAGATCACCCTAAGGTGTAAGAGAATAGCATACACAAACTTTATCCCAACTATATAGAAATGGAAAACTTCAAATCAAAGGACCATTGAAAAATGCTTTGTAAAATGTTCATTCCCTTAAACAAAAGTGAAAGATGAAGTTTCAAATTTACCAAATGTTATAAAATGAATACTAAAGTTGATTTTGATTCTCAAGATCACCCTAAGATGTAAGAGAAGAGCATACACAAACTTTATCCCAACTATATAGAAATGGAAAACTTTAAATCAAAGGACCATTGAAAAATTCTTTGTAAAAGGTTCATTCCCTTAAACTAAAAGTGAAAGATGAAGTTTCCAATTTACCAAATGTTATAAAATAAAGACTAAAGTTGATTTTGATTCTCAAGATCACCATAAGGTGCAAAAGAAGAGCATACACAAACTTTATCCCAACTATATAGAAATGGAAAACTTCAAATCAAAGGACCATTGAAAAATGCTTTGTAAAGGTTCATTCCCTTAAGTAAAATGAATAATCAAATTTCCAAGTTTAATCCCAATGTTAAAAAGATATAGATCAAAGTTGTTTTTTATTCTCAAGATCACCAAAAGGTGCAAGAGAAGAGCATACACATGCTTTGGTCTAAATCGAGTAAGCATGGAAATACAACATTCATCAAAACATTAGACATGTTAGAAAATGACCAATTTTAAACTAACAAAAAAACCTGTAATTTTTGTAAGTATAAATCTTAAATTTATGTTTTCATTGCATATTTAACTTCAATACCTTTCCAACGCAAAACAAATGGAGTCATTTCGAGTTCGGGAGAAAAATTTATGGCCTTCGGAAGATGGGTTACGCATATGCTCTTATGCTCACGGGTATGCACTTAACATGCACTCAAAAATGTCAAAAAAACATCCCTTAATCTGCAAAATGGGTAAAAAAATTTTTCAACCAAGATTCAATTTTGACAACAACCCATCACATTAATATATGAATAGAAGACTCAACGTTATCAAACATTAACATACATGCTCAAGAATTTAAGATTTTCAAGAAATTGACAAAACTAACATGTAGAATGATGAAAAACTAAGCTCTAAAAATGAAAACATGATGAAATCTTAAATTTTCTCACCAAGATTAAATTTTGACAGCAACCCACCTAATTAATATGTAAATAGAAGACTTATCACTATCAAACACTAACCTACATGCTCAAGAATTTAAAATTTTCAAGAAATTGACAAAACTAGCATGTAGAATGTTGAAAAAGTAAGCTCTAAAAATGAAAACATGGAGAAATCTTGAAATTTTTCCATTAATTCTAATTTTGACAGCACTTCACCTCCTTCATACCTATAAGGAAGACTCAACACATACAAACTCAACAAAACAAGTTAAGAAAACAAGTTAGATCAACATGTGTAAAAGAGGGTTAGTAACCAAAAATGAAACTTAACTACAAAAACTTGAAATTAAGTGCAAAGGACAATGGAGTATGTCCCACCGGTGTGCCAAATGTGTGCATGTGTTTGTTTTCAAAATAATGCTAATATGAGTAAATACTAACACCTAAATAGCCTTAACTTAGCAAGAATTAAACAACAAACTAAACACCATCAAGATAAGAATTAAACAAGGGTTAGATGCTAGCATTCATCAATACAAAATTTGAAACTAACAATGCTAAATATCTAAACTCCTCTATTCTCTAACAAAAATAAATGAATGGACCTAAGTAAGCTCCATGGCTATCAAAATAGTTGTCCTTAGTATGCCAAGTAACCTAGGAATGAGGGCCTATCAAAGTTGGGCTACAAGACCCCTTTGACACCTCCCATATGACCTAAGCACTTAAGAAAGAGGCTTAACTCTTCAAGATGATGAACTCTCAAGAAAACAAGGTGCAAGCTCTTAGTCTCTTTGCTATATGATTTGCATTTGCTCTCTAAGGAGTTTAGGTGTAAGTAAAAAGATAGGTGGAGGGCTCTTTATATAGCCCAAAGGATAAAGGATTCAACACATTCTCATGAATGTGGGATAAAGGTAAAACATGATTAGGAATGGATAAGGTTGCTTTATTAAAGGTAACCTTACTTTAGAAGGGTTTAATTTATGCTTAGCAAGTCATGGGAGTTGGGGGTGTTTTAATTAATCAAAGGTGATTAACTAATAGGTAGATGTAAGCTTATAGAAGCCAATTAGAAGAATATTAGTGTGATTTAGGCTATTAAAAGGGGATTAAATCAATTAAATATTGATTTACTAGTTAAATGAAGGGGAAGACTAATTAATTAATAATAATTAATTAATCTAGATAGAAGAGGTGATTTATTAACGGAAGGTCGTTAATTAGGGTATTTTTTGGATAGGCAACTTAATTAATTAGCTTAGTGTAATTAATTAATGATGATATGAGGGAAAATGAGTGCTTTTGATGATATGTCGTTGATTTGCGAGAAAGGGGATAATTAGTGTAATTTAAGTGTTTAAATTGCTTGGGCGTAATTATAGGTGTCTACACTGTGTGTTTGAGGTGGTAGAGGAGCATTAGAATCGTGAGATACCATCGGTTTGTGTGTGTAGACTTTTGTGTATATGTCAAGCATTCAAGGAAGTGTTGGAACTATAGAAAGTCATGTAGTAGACTCACAGGGCCGCAGATCACACCGATGAAAGTCATGTATTAGACTCACAGGATGTAGATCACACCACCAAAAGCCATGTAGAAGACTCTCGGGTTGTGAAACAATTTTGTGACAATCGATCGAGAGAGATTTGAGTTTTATTTTGCCTTGCTAGAAGCCCTCCATGTCACTAGAAAACATTTAGCTTGACAAGTTTATCTACCAGGGGACTTCTAGACTATTTCTTGTTCGGCGTGCATGGCCAAGAAAAGAGAATACAAGTAGAACTCAAAGTCGGATACACCACAGATTTGTGAAGACGAGGTTGAACACCGTAATAAGTGTCCCGGTCTCTCATCTCATGATTACCGAGATCATCTCTAAGATTGATTCTCTCGCCAAATAGACAAAACTTTTTACTTTTCTTCCATAAAGAAATGAAATTTTAAAAATTACAAGTCTCCTCAAAAATTGCTTTTGTCCAGTGCCAAAATTCTCAAAGGGCCAAACTATGCCTCCTTGATGATTTTTAACATCCTTCAATTTGATGGACTATCAAGCATCGTCACGGGGTTTATGTCAATTCCTACTGACCCGATGTGCTACTTGAAGTATGAAAAGGATGATGTCAAAGCCTTGATGTTGATCATGTTAAGCATCATTGATGATGTGCAACCACATGTCTAGGATGCAGTGAAAGCAAAGGCAACATGGGATAAATTGGAAACCATCTATGAGGCAAAGAATCAGATGAAGATCCTCCATCTGCAGTCACGGCTTCACACACTATCCATGGGGTCCAATGAGAAATTTGAGGAATTCTTACTTTGGGTGCTTGATCCGTGAATGGAACTATTAGCACTCAGTGAGACAGTCGAGGAAAAATCTTGGTCTCGATCACCTTGAGAGATCTTCCTTCCCAATCAGACTATTCTTCATGACACTAAACTTCTCTAAGCACAAATTTGCATTCGAAGAGCTTGTGAACCTATTACGCAAAGAAGAATCCATCAACTCGATTAAGGATGAGTTACTGAGACAAATCCCTTATCTCAAAGTCATAACATGGTCAGAATTTATGCGAAGGGATGCCCTGGAAAATCCACGAAATAGTGGAAACAACAATTTACACAAGAACATAAATCCCAAAATTTGAAGAGGTATTGTCACTTCTCTCATACCAATACCCATGACACGAAAACTATTGGTGTAATGAATTGAAACAAGGGTCTTCTAGTCAGGAAATAACATCTAGGCACAATTATTCTCATAAATCACAACAACGTCCCCACTGGAGGAAGCGGCGGACATCTCACAGCTCAACAATATGATGGATCTGATGAGGGGATGCCTAAAGAATCCAATTATGGTGCACAATGAACATAGTGCTATTTTACTGACCTCCCACACCCACGAGGAATGTCCGTTGATAGACTCATGTACTAGTAAACACATGTCAAGTGACAGAAGTCGCTTTTGATTTGTTGACTAAACAACTTAATGGAAATTGGGTTAGGATTGTTGATGATAAAGAGTATGTTGTAGAAGGAATAGGCTAAGTCACCATTCCTCTCAAAAACACAAATGTACACTCACAAAGGTATTATATGTTCCTGGATTAACATCCAATCTCTTATCAGTCAATTAGCTTTTAAATCATTTTCTGAAGGTGGAGTTTCTTGTTGATAATGGCATCAAATCCTTCTTGATCTCACAACAAGGTACGGTTCTTGCTAGAGCATTTTTGAAAGATAAATTATTTTCCTTAGATGTTGTTTCATCTTCTATAGTAGCTCTATCTGCCTCTATAATCGAATCTCTTGCTCTCTAGCACTATCCTGAAGGTCATCTCTTTGTTATATCTTTGTACCAGACTCAGTTCAAAGGTGATGGTACATGGACTTCCCAAGTTGTCTAGTTCCTTTCCCATTTTCCCTGGATGTCTTATAGGTAAACAATATGTTAAAGAAAAGAACATTCTAGGCCAAGCAACATCTAGAGGTTGTTCATACCGATCTGCTTGGACCATTACCTGCTTCATTTTAAAGATACAAGTACTTCCAACTGTTCTTGGATGACTACTCTCATAAGACATGGGTGTTTTTCTTGAAATAGAAGAGTGAGGCCTTTCATCATTTCCAGGTGTTCTATCAGTGTGTGGTAAAGGATATCAGCATTCATGTCAAAGAAGTTATTGGCATTCCTAAACCAAGGCATTAAATATAATTTGACTGCTCCTACACACCCCAAAAGTAGAATAACATTGTTGAGTAATGAAATTACAGTATGATGGAGATGGCTCATTGCATGTTATCAACAGCAAAGCGGAGGAACGATATTAGGCATAAGTAGCATGAGATAGCTTGTTTATCTTTTCAAAAGACCACCAATGAAGATTATATAGAGAAAAACACTAGAAGAGGTATTGAGTGGTAGAAAGCCATTTATTTCTCATCTACAAGTATTTGGTTGCACAACATATATGCATGTCCCGGGTGAAAAGAGGAAGATAATTGAGCCAAAAACACTCATGTGCATCCTATTGGGCTATAGCATTACCTTGAAATCATATCGTCTCATGGATCCTAAGACAAAGAAAATATATGAAATTCGAGATGTTTTTTTATAGTTCATTCTTTGACTTGGTGATGTAGAAAGAATAATCAACACCAACCACCTCTCACCAATTTCTCTCTCGAGTCGATGATGAGCAAGAGGAGACTTCTCACAGAAAAGATGAGCTGCAAGGGGAGATGTATGTTGATCTTGGATAATTATAAAATGTTACCATACATCCACTAGGAAGTTCTTCACATTAGCATCAAAGTTCTCGTCAAGTGGGTATGAAAATGTCTCCCAAGAACTTCTAAAGTTAGAATGTTGAGTCAAAAGAAATTAGGTAAATTTTACACTCATAAGTAAAGTACTTGATAGCATAAACTTGATAATGTTCAAGAAGCACTAAATCAACCTCAATACGAGAAAGCCATGGATTTTGAGTATGACTCACTCATGCAGAATATGACTTGGGAACTTTTCAATGTGCCTGCTAGAAAGAAACCCATACGCTACACATGGGGTTTCAAAACTAAATACAAGGAAAATGGATTCATAGACAAGTACAAAGCACAAGTTATAGAAAAGGGATATTCTCATAAATAAGGCATTGACTATGAAGAAACATTTGCACCCACTTCTAAGATTATTACCATCGTGGTTTTACGTGCATTGGCGGACGAAAGAGATAGAAACTTTAGCAGATGGACATCAAGAGCACATTTTTCAATGGTAATCTCAAAGAAGAAGTGTACATGACCTAGCCAAAAGTATTTGTTGATCAAAAGCATCCTAAAAATGTATTTCGTCTCATCAAATCACTGTATGGACTAAAACAAGCTCCTAGGGCATGGTACATCAAGATATATGATCACCTTTTATAGCATGGTTTCACCTATAGCCCCTCAGATTCCAAATTGTACATAAATAAGGTGGGAACAAAAATTTTCATTCTTGTTTTATATGTGGATGATCTTGTGATCACTGGAAGTTCATAAGATCAGGTTTATATTGTGAAGAATGACCTCAAAATATCCTTCGACATGACTAACTTGGGGCTACTCCATTATTGTCTTGGCTTGGAGATATGGAAAAAATGGAATCACATCTTTATCTCCTAGAAAAAATATGCCAAGATACAAAATGTTAGATTATAAACCTCTTTCAACACCAATGGAAAAAGGTTTACAACTCTCTCAATTCCAGGACTCACCGCAGTGAATGAAACCCTCTACAGATAGCTCATTGGGAGACTCATCTACTTGACATACACCAAACTAGACATATGTTTCATTGTGATCTAACTCTTGAGATTCATGTAGGAACCAAAGAAGTGTCACTAGGTTGAAGCAAACCATTTTATGATATATGTTTGAGGTACACTTGAAAATGGTTTGGAATATAAGAAAAATACTTAGTTCTTCTTGCAGGGATATACCGACTCGGACTATGTTGGATCTTTTGATGATATAAATTCAATGTTAGGATACATATTTCATCTCGGATCTAGATTGATCTTGTGGATCAGTAAGAAGAAAACTAGTGTTTATCTTTCATCCACCGAGGTATAGTATTGTTCTACACGTGGAGTCGTGTGTGGGAGGCGATATGGCTACATTGTATTTTGTCCGATTTGAAAATTTGTGAAGAGAGGCCACCTATTCTTTATTGCAACAATCAGGGTGTGTTGAAACTTTTGAAGAATCTTGTCTTTCATGAAAACACCAAGCATATTGAGGTCAAATGTCACTAAATTCTAGAGAAATTCTTAAACCACCACATTCAGCTCAAGACTACCCAACAAATGCATAGATAGTAGATATACTCACCAAATCCCCGATAAAGGTGAAGTTTGGACATTTTAGTCAGTACATTCATAAAAATAATTTAATAATGGGGGAATGTTAGCTGATTAGAACTCTAACTAAAAGTCATTTTACTCATAGTTGTACATGTAGGTAATATTTTAGTGTAGGTATCTATTACATCCTTTTTAACACTTGTTATGTAACTCACTTTTCCCATGGGAAGTCAATGGGAAGTTCATGCATTCTTCAGTTTTTTATAAATCCTCCCTCCATATTGGTGAATAATTAATTATCATTGCATGTTTTTTCTCTTGAATTTTTCAATTTTTCACACTTGACATTTATCATTAAAACAAATAGTTCTATTTTCTTTAGAATGTATTATCTTCTTTGCTCAAATTTTTATCCTCTAGAATGAGGATGTTTGATTCTCCTTCTTCACTGATTTTATCTCTTTTTTTCTTCTTCATAAGCACTCCATGAGATCCTTCATATCTTGTTTCAATGATCTTGCGTGCAATGTCCCAAATACTTCTCTAGTCAAGGAAATATTTAATGCTTTAATTTCATCAAATTGTAAAATTGCATGCACACACTCAAAAGTAACATTAGAAATAAAATTTTGAGGTCATATGGTTGCTTGATATGCTCCATAAAACATTGAAATGCACAAAATGTGTCTGTTGAAAAGGCTTAGAAACCTTCAAGCAAATACTACTGACAGGTGTAACTCCACCTTCCACGGCCTGTGCCAACATCCTCCCAACCTGTATCAAAATGGGATCTCTGTAACAGGGTTTGGACGTCCATCAATGTATAATGGATAGATAAAATGGAACGATTTTCCAAGAACAAATGATTCACACTCAAAAATTTGTGTAGAAACTATAGTAATTAGTGATGATGAAGAAGCTACTGATAGAAATTGTAGAGAAGAAATAAGGGGAGAACACTTGCAAAATCTTGGTATTGTGGGAGATTTTTATAATGCATATCATTGCAAAGAGAGATCATCAGTGACATTCCATCTGCTGAGAAGCATTTTCACAAAGGTGCAATTGAACGTAAGGAACAATTTTGGATCCCCATGAATGTGTATACATCCACATTGATGAGTATATTTTGAGTTTTGTTGTAATCCCAACAAATTTTATCTAAGATCTCCATTGGTCGTGGGAGTTGTGGAATTTTCTAACCATGTAAGTGTGAAAAGTTTGTGATGTTTAGGGAAATTCAGAGAATTGGGGGAGTTTCTGAATGCACATGAACTATTTAGCAAAATGCTAAGAGATAGAGAGTTGGAGCTTCGTGTAATGCTTTGGTGAACCCTCTTGGAGCACCTCTTACACTACAGATGCATATATCTCCCAAGCATGGTTCATCTCTCCATATCCTTCATAATTATTGTTCTTTAGTTTTCATTTGCAAATGAAATAAATCTAAAACTTTGGAATATCTCCCATTCGATTATTTTTATATAAACTTGTTTTGTAAAAACAATAAAACAAAATATGGCACTTAGGTAACCCAAATAACTCTTGGTAGCTGAGCATAAAATTAAACCCCTCCTTCACATAATTTTGAAAAAACTTCGTAACCAAACTACTAGCGCGAAAGAAAAAAATTCTCCTTATGTTTTACTTTACTCGACTTGTAGTTTGATCGTCATCCAAGGCTGCAACCACAACCTTCTATGTTGCTAGACCCTGGGTGTCAAACTTAGGTGTTCGTGTCCATCGGTATTGGCAAGAACTAGAAGAGTCACCAACTAAAACAACCCTTTCCGTCTACCTTGCAAAGTTAGAAAATGCAATTTTGAGAGACTTGCAAAACAACACCTCGAGCCTCGTAAAAGAGTTGCCAAGCATGTCATATGTTCCTTGTTATGTAGAGAGTCGCGTCAAACATTAGTTTGACCTTGTTTTACCATTTGCATTCTTTTCATCGCTCCTCTAGGATCCCTGTTACCTCATGTCGCACTTTTAGGAAGTTGTTAATTTTTTTTTAAATTGTGTTTCATATCGGCTCGCCGTTTGAACCCTGAACAACGAAATGCTTATTTTCCTTCACAAACCTCTAGTATTTTTATTAGACAATTTCTTAGAACCTTCAGTTTGAGTAAAAATAATTTTATTGATAGTCTGAAAAGCCATTTTGTAGGCCTCTGGTCATAGTTTGACTAGGTCAAAATTGGACCGATTACGATTGGTGGCTCCAAAAAACATGTCGCCGTTTGAAAACCATTTACTAGTTCTCAGTCCCATTGACTCTAGTGAATTATCCATATATAGGGAACTTGTAGGAAGTTTCTCATTGTGCGTTATTCCATCGTACGTAAGTTTTGGGCATGGCTTTTTGAGTCCTCGAGCTAACTTTTGATCAGTTACAACTAAGTCGATTACGACTGGTGGCCCCAGAAAACTAGCCGTCAATCGTAAACCGTTTGCCAGTTCTAAATTCCGTCAGTTCCTACGAACTCTTGGTATATAGGTGGACATGTAGATATTTAACCATGGTGTGTTTGCTCTTCGGAAGACAACGTTTGAAAGTGGGTTCCTAGCCTTTGAGTCTGAATTGAACATTTTTGCAGCTAGTAGAAAAACAAAAAAAAGAAAGTTGTAGGACCCCGTCAGGTTACCTAACCACCATGAAAACTTGTTGACACTTGTAAATAACTATTTAGAACTCTATCTTGTGGCTTTTTGTGTGAAATTTGACTTTTGGGAAAATAGTGTTTCTCTCTTTCCTATCTCTTTCTCTCTCCTTGGTTACGAAATGAAGTGAAATGAAATGAAATGAATACATGTCTCTAAACCTTATGTTTCAATTCAAATTATAATCATTAATTATATGTAAATGGGAAAATTGAAAAAACATTAATTATGCTAGATTAGGGTGGATGCCATGCCAATGATTTATCGCTGATTTCATGCTCACATGGTTTTGCAGGATGCAAGAAAGATGGCGAAAAGGCGTTGTGAAATTCATGGTTTATTATTGTAATTTATATGGGTCATTGTAAAATTTATATATGTACAATGTAGTCCCATGTTACAGAAACATTGTATTTGAAATCTGCTAATATGTATGAGATGCTAGTTTTAGGGATACCTTGGGAAATGCACATTTAATCATAGGTGCAATTTTGATTCATAGTTGCGTATGGTAAAAAGGATATATATATATATATATATATATGTTAAATACATTTGAATTTAAAATATTGTAGTGCATTTATGGGTTCAATAGATGATTAATTAATTAGTGTGTTGTATTCTTACCTTGTAATTATAATAAAGAGATCTAAACGAAACACTCAACCCTAGTATAGGACTCATGTAAACTACCTTTCATGCATGAATCCTTTTAGTGAGGAAAAATAAAACCTTAGGATAAACTTCAATCTCTACTCTCGATGTCATCCTTCTCGCATGATATTTCTTAGCCCAAAAGAAATTGAAACTGTAAAATGATCTTAAAATTTTGTGCTCGATGGAACCTCCTAGTTTAGGTAAATAAGAGCCCAAGAATGGGTTTATCATCTTAGTCAGTATGTTTAGTGACATTGTCATAAACCCGATAGATAGGAGTGACACAGTCAAACTTTATTTGGAGTAAGTAGAGCTAACTCTTCCTTTGTATCCTAGTGGACTACCTTGTCTTCCGAAGTTAGATTTAGAATTAATTTTCTTCATCGAATGATTTGCTTGTGGGATCTAGATGACACAATAGAGCTAGTGAAATAGTTGTACTATCACTTAAAATCTTGTTAATGACCTCTTTAGATCCTCTCAGCTAAATGTCTTATCTTTGGCCAGTGACAATATAGCGCCTTGATCTTTTACGAAGGGTTTATAGGGTAAATATGTTTTTGAACCTTACTCTAGTCTATAATAGGGCATAAAGCCCTGAGTGAAAATTGGAACTCAACCAAACCTCAGTTGATTAGGAGGTTAACTTGTGGGTAGAAAATGGTAAGTAACTCCTTGCAAATGATTTTTTTTTAAAGATGTTGACTTTAGAGAACCCAGGAAACCGGAATCCTTGTCCCGTAACCCCTTGTTATGCCTTTTATGACATTAAGAATAAAAGAAATTTCACACACGAATCGGGAATTTAGAATCTTGTGATCTTAACTCGAACACAAATCACTTGTGGTTCATGTGTAGTTTTTAATGCTTCCAATCTTGTATTTCATCTAGATTTTAAACAAATACTTCTCGTGACTCCTTTTGTTATAAAACAATGCTAACAATGAGACCATAGTGCGATGTAAGAGTAAAGCATATAAGAGTAAAACGAGATTTGAAGTTAGGTATAATGTCACTCTTGGAGTCCGTGTAACTCAATTAGACATCTTCATGTGTCTTGAATCTAAATCTCCCTTAATTCCTAAGATTTCTCTCTCGGCATCATGCCAAATTAACTTGTGTAGCAAGAGTAAAATTTAACCATTGAATAAACGTTTGAGAAGCATATTCTTAACATAAGAACAAGAGAATTAAGTACTTTGTATGCAATTCAAAATATGCCAAATAATTATGTAAGTTATGGAAATTTTTGTAAAGGATAAAGAGCCAACTTGAAATGGTCGAACTATAAATTAAATGTGGAATGAACTTAAGAATCAGAGGTGGAAAAAGGAGAAAATTATCCTTGCACAATAATGTTCTTGGAATGTTAATCATAACTAAGATGCAATTAAGGAAATGATGTGTTGTGGGTTTTGCCAATCTTTGAGTCCTTTTCTTGTGGTTGGGTCATTGCTAGTATTTGTTCATTGGGGAAAGTGTGGCATCAACATGTATATGGTTTTTCATGTGTCTATGTGATTCAAAGAATTATGTAAGTGTCGTATGCATTTTTGAGTTTTCTTTTCTTGGAGCCCTTGTGGGATTGTATAGTGAGAAATGTAAGTAAAAAAATTATCCTAGTATTTTTACTGTTGTTTTTGTGTGTGAAAAATGTGGACATTACATAAGGCTTACCCCGTGTTGTGGGAGATACTAATAAATCTAATATTAACAAATCCTGTTCAAGAGTGAATGGCTCACCTGGGCCATATTTTTCCGACATTGCCTCCCATGAAGAGAACGGGTTGACTAACGAAGGAAAATATTGATTATAAGGCGTGAGTGACTCTGAATCTACCCGTTTCTTAATAGCTTCCATTTGTAGGGGGATAACAACATCCATCGAAGGACACTCATAAGCTGCACGAGAAAAACTGTGTAATGCCCTACAATGTGTGAATGGTTCTAGGTCACCCAAAATGGTAACCACTTGTCCTTCATGACATAACTTGATACACTAATGGAAAGTCAATGGAATGGCCTACATGGCATGAATCCATGGGCGCCCCAAGATCATGTTATATGGAAGGTCTAAGTCAAGGACATGAAATATCGTGTCATGAAAAGTTTGGCCTAGTTCCATGGGAACTACTATAGTACCCACTGATTCTCGTTATTCATTGTTATAGGTTGTGATTGTAATAGTCTTGGCTCCTAGATATGTTTTTGAATGGCCTAGCTACTTAACCAACTTCAAAGTGCAAATGTTTAGACCAGATCCACCGTCCACAAGTACCCTCTTGATTTTGCGATGGGTAACCACCACTTCTAGGTATAAGGGTAAGTTGTGTTCAGGTTGTTACGTGGGATTGCGGTGCGATCAAAAGTAATATGATCATTGGAGTCGAGGTGTGCAATCATGGCTTGGAGGTGCGTGGGATCTACATCCGTAGAGACTCCTAAATTTTGTAATGTTTTATACAAGTATGTTCTTATGGGCAGTAGAGATTTTGAGGAGATCGAGAATGGATATCCTAGCAGGTGTTTTCTCTAACTAGTCTATCAAATTATACTAACCTTCCTAAGGGATAGGCATGGGATATGGTATGATTAAATGAGCACGTCTCGTTCCTACTGTATGCAACTCTTTTCTAAGATCTGGATAGTGTTGACTTGTTCATCAGATGAGCAAATACATCCTATGAGAGAATCAAAGGGACTGTCATTAGTGGGGTATATATAAGCAAAATGTCCTATAATCATTGGAGGTTTGTCCATGATCTGGATTCCTTTTCTTTTTATCTCGCATGATTAGGAAAAGGCTCTTTATAGATACCCATTTTCTCATTTGGACCTTGTCCCGAGTCAGGGGGAGAATCTATGGTGATCTTACCCTCTTCAATGAGGTCTTGTATGTAGTGAAGCAATCTTAAAAACCTATCTATCTTGTGTCCTTTAACATGGTGGAATTCATAGTACTTATGTTCTTTAAACCAACCCTGTTTTGGAGCATCTTCTCGCTATGGTACTGTCTCGGTTGGATATTCCACTATTTTTACATTATCTAACTACTTTAGTATGGCAGATAAGAATTCTGTCAATAGCATGAATGTGCATTTAGTGGGTGCCTTGAGAGGAGGTTATTATGAAATCTTTAAAAGCAGGCCCATCTACATGGCTTGGACTCTCTTGGAGTCTCAGATGCCATCACTAAAAACATGTTTGTTTTTAGTGAAAAATTTCAGTTTGTCTACGGGTTTGGCTTCATGTTTGTCCTTAACAATAGACTTAAGCGTCCCCTTTACAATGAGGCTTTCTCGATTTGACCACATTTCTCTATGACCTCTTCAAAGTTTGAGCCACAATGCATCTATAAATGGAAGGATATTTCTGGGTTTAAGTTAGGAACAAATATTCTCACTAGCTATTTTTTTGGTAATGCACAAGGGAAATGACTTGCTAACCCTCGCCATCATTGTAAAAATCTGAAAAGGTCTCATTGGGTTTTTGTTTCATATTGCATAGATCATTCATTGTGATATCATTTTCCATGTTATAAGAATAATGTTGTACAAATTTTTCTAGCTAATGCGGGCCATGTTGTAATGGAGCCCTTGGGAATACTATAGAACCATTCCAATCCTAGTGCTCCTAGGCTACGAGGAAAAATTGTATTAAGAAGTTATCACTATATGTGACCTCTTGGAAAGCCATGTAAAAGTCTTTTATATGATCACAAGGATCACTCTTGCACTTATACTTATCAAACTTGGGAACGGTAAAGTGTTTTGGGAAGGGTTTCCATAACATGTCCTTATCGAAAGGATAAGGGCATAGTTCTTCATACAAATATTTCCTATTATGGCCTACATTTCCTTCCTATAGCATAGCAAGTGTATCTTTCATTGATTATAATTCTTTCTGAATGAGTTGTTCTTTAGTAGGTGACATTGGTCTTTGTGTTTGAGCCACCTTAAAGGTAGTGTCAGTGTATGGATCAAAGTGATACTCGCTAGATTTCATTTTGTCTTTGTCTTTGTATATGTTTCTTCTTGAAGAGCCTAGGTTTGCTAATTTCTGGCTCAATTTCAAGATCTGTTTTTGAAGGATCTCCTCTTCAACTAGAGGGTCCTCTTCTTCATCAAATTTGGGAGGAGGTGAAGCTTTACGCTCAATCTTCACTTTACGTGAAGCTTTGTAGTGAGGCCATCATGATGGGTCTCCTTCGACAGTGGCATGATGTTGCCTAGAAGTAGAAGCGTACCCTATCTCAAAGGGGTTATCTATGTCTAAGAGCGATACTCATTCTCCTACTTTGTGATTAATTTCTAAGAGCGATACTTGTTCTCATGCAGTCTCTTAAAGAGGTATACTTAAAATTAGTTTGAATGTTGATGAAAGCTAAGTCTTCTGAAAAATGGAAGTTGCGACTAGATATAACGTAACAATGCTATCCTGATACATTAACCAAGCAAGCAAGGTGTTAGTATCAAGACAACATCATTGTGATATATATAAGGTGATATCGACACTTTTTAAAAGACTCAGATGACGTCGAAACTGAAACCAAGTAATAAGTATGACAAGGAGTTTTTAATTGTGTGAGCAACGTAACCATACAATAAAGGGACTTATATCACATTCTCAAAAAAATGAAAACACGATGTAAGTACCAAGATTGTGCGACTAGAATGCGAGCAAAACTATCAACTCAAGAAGAGACAAATGATGAACTGAACTTGCGAAGTGAAGATGATCTTGAAATCAAGATCGAAGGACTTTATCAAAGATACAAAAATGTACCTACACACTTTAGACATTTAACAACCCAGCCACAAACATGGATGGGCGTAAACGGAAAAAAAAGTGGCGAGTACTATCTCTGATAAAAATGTGCAAGGTATGCTCCTTTCTCACCCCAAAAATGGGTGGTGAGAATGCAAGGGTATAGATCAAAAAGATGAAAAATAAACTAAGTGCCACTTGGGTAGAGCTTTGCCTCATCCGAAGGTGAGAAAGAAGCTAAGCTAAGTGAGACGTCGTCTAATTTTCGTGATGAAAGACACTTAGCTCAAACTTACGTGGGCTCTTTTCCTTATTCGAGGAACAAGGTTCAGATTCCAAGTGAGTCGTCACTTTGTGATGGCTTGATGCAACAATGGACTAGAAAAGTGGGCTCCAAGACATAATGGCCTCCTTAATAAATTCTCTCAACTAGGTGTCACAAGTTTGTCTAAGAGCAGGCATGATTTACCAAGAAAAATCACACTGAATAATTCTTTGAGTATCTCAACTTTTCCCCCTTTAAGTATAGTGGTAATAAATGCATAAATACCCTTGCTTTTGCATATATTTTGTGGGTTTAAACTAGTTAAATCACCCTTGTTTGAAAATGCGTGGTAGGAAAAACTGATAGGGGTATAACACCTACGCGATCCCGTCGACAGTGCACGCTTAGGGTTTCAACATGTGCACTCTCTATTCAACGAGAACACACTGTAGGAAAAATGTCGAAAAACACAGATGGCGGTAGAAACCAACATGTCCAGAGACACATGGAGATGCTCAAAAGTCAACAGAGACGCCAATGTTTCAATGGAGACATGGCCAAGTCAAAATGACATAGTTTACACAAAAGACAATATACACCAACGCGTCCAAAGTTACAGGTACACTCACCAACCGACGGAGACGTCCACCTCTCGACGCAGAGATGCGGCATGTTCTAAAATGAGCTGCAAGTGTGTAATATGCTTAGATGGGTCAACGACCAACTCAATGCCAATGTTAGGGTTTTAACGAGACGTGCCTTATCAAGACACCTGTGCGTACCCCCGAAAAACCTACAAAATTCATGGATTTTGAAAATTTCAAAAGTAAACAGGTTATTTGTTAGTCAAAGAAGCTTATTTCTAGTTCAAACCCACAAAATATATGTAAACAAGGGTGATTTAACTAGTTTTAGAAATGGAAATAAGCAAATAACAAGTTGTTTCCTCTAAAAACCTTTAAGTGAACTTTGAAAAACTTAAAAGACCTCCATTAATGGAGGATGGACATAAGTGTCCCACCGGGCATGCCAAATGTGTTCAAAGAAAGGTTGCAAAAGCTATGGAATGGGGTAAGAACACTCAAGAACCCCAAATATTTGTGTAAAACCAATCAATGGACCATCAGTTAAGAAATAAACAAGGATTCCTACTTTACATGCATTAGTTTAAAGCAAACAAGCAAACTTAGCAAATGTAATTAACCTCTATTCTTGAAAGCTTAATTAAATGAACCTAATAAGGATCTAAGCAATTAGTTTATGCTTTAAGAGAATGGGATCTCACCATTAATGGCTTCAAGGCCAATGGTTCTTCCCATTTACTCCATGTTGTGTGGTGAAATGCAAAAGATAAAGAAAAATAGCTCAATAAGATGAAATAAAACTCCTAATCCTAGCAATAATACTATAGTTTATGTTAGAGGGAAGAAGTGTTCTTGAAAATGAGAGGGGGTAGTGGGCTATTTATAGTTTTCCATTTGGGAAATGGAAGGATTTTTGGTGCATGTGGGACTAAAAGGGAGTCAACATGTTAATTAGCAAGTCAAAGCAAGATTTGACTAAGTTTAGAAGAGGTTGATCATGTTTTAGGGTAATTAACCTAGGTTAGACTAATTAATCTTGTTTAGAGAGAAATTAGGGTTTTGGGAGGGTTCTGAAAGGCCTAATCAATCCAATGAAATGGATTGATAGTCCAGAAGCTAATAGAGGCAGTGAAGAAGAGGATTCTAGCCAAGAAGAGGCTATAATAGCCTATTTAATTGACTTATAAGAGGAATAAGACCAAAAGAGTGTTGTAAAAGGGGAGTTAGATAGATCTAACTGACGATGTGTCATCAATTTGCGAGGAAGAGAATAGTTAGTGCAATATTAGAGATAATAGTGCTTTGATCAAACTACAAGTGTCTAAAGTGGAAAATTTACAAATTTGGGTTGGAGTTTGGAGAAGAAAAGTTGGAAATTTTGACATGTTGTTCCCATTTTGGGGAGGTTTATCCTCTTGAATTTTAGTATGCTTTTGTAATGATGTTGTAATTATTGTTAAGTTTTCTCCTATCTTGGGATGAATCTTGTATCTTGCACTTGAATATGTTGAGTCATGTTATCCTCTCTTTGAGAAGGAATATTGGCATATTGTAATCTTGACTCCTTCATGTTGTAATAAAATCCTATCCTTGTTTTTGAGCATGTTTATAAATCTTGTTTTAAGGAAGTTGTGGGTATGCTTGTATCTATGGAGAAGGGTATTGTTAGTCTTGGTTTATGGGATTGGGAGATTGTTTATCACATTTGTATTGTAATGAAGTTTGAAAGGAATGGATGAATGATGAGTTTTAAATAAATATGTTATCCATATTTCTTATGACTAATTTTTGCATTATGAGGAAAGAGCTTCATTTATATGTCCATTTTGTTTATCAATGACATACCAATCTTGTATGAGTTGTGAAAAAAAAAAGTAGAATTGTTGTGGCATTTCTAAGCATACTTTAGTATTAAAATGTAAGGATATAGTGGAGTAGATTGTATTAAAAAGATTATTTTTCCACATTTTTTTCTCTTATTATGTTAAAAATTGGAGAATAGGATCATAGTAAACATGCTGTAAATTTAGCTAAATCTCCTATCTATACTTTCAAGATATTTAGTGACATGAAAGATCAATAGAGTTATATTTGAAAGCTTTCTCTTAGGATAAATATTTGCATCTTGTTCTCAAAAGTGAGAATGATTTTAATTTGTCTCTTGCTCTTGAAAATTAGTATATGTTGACACTAAAATTTTGGTCCATGAAATAGGAATGTTGTGGTAAAAAGAAAATATTTGTCGTAAGTGGTCCAAGAATGTTAAAATATCAAAGTTAGGATAAGTAGGGTCTACATGATTTAGAATTAGAAATATTATATTTGTAATAATGATAAGGAGTGATGTCATAAATATTTTGTATATTAAATTTGTGTAATATCTATAAAGGTGGAACCCATGTGAGATGATAAGGTATATCTTATCTTAAAAGATAAGCCTACATGTAAAGGTAAGAGTTTAGGCATGGAATATGATTAGCCAAAAGAGATTTCCTAGAGATAGGGTGGATAAGCCTGAATTTCTATAAATAGAGAGGCCACCCCTCTCATTTATCATGGAATAAAGTTGTAATAATTATTTTATGAATAAAGGATTCATTGTGAAGGTGTGTTAAGGAAGCCATCAAGATGAGTAATTGTGAAGTTTCTCCCATAACTATTGTTGGAAAACAAGTGGAGTTGGTAACACTTGGAGTAATTCATGGGTGAGATTGTAAAAATTTCATATTAATAATATATTTTATAGTTGTATTTCAGATTTTTCATCATTCTTTTATGTCATAGTCTATGTTATTCTTGTGTTATGTCTGCTATTGTGTTTCCAGATTACTACCACCAAACCAAAAGTTGTGCATTACTGAAATAATCATAGCACGAGGAGTTCTTGGTGAAATATTATCAGTGTCGATTGGTGTTGACATTTTGGTTCCATTTTCTAGGACCATTCCTCGTTGGTGGATTTTCTGGAGAGATATTCCCACTTAGTCAGAAATCATTTGGAGGGTAACCTTGTTTTTACCATGTATAGTGTTTACCATAGTAAAGTCACTTTTTACCATGTATAGTGTTTACCACAGTAAATTCACTTTTTACCATGCATAGTATTTACCACAATAAATTCAATTTTTATTGTGAATAGTATTTACCCTAGTAAAGTCACTTTTTACTATGTGAATAGTATTTACTACAGTAAGTCAAGTTTTACCATAGTAAATGTAAGTTTATCATGGTCATTCCTATTTTGTTGTAGAAAGGTGTAAAGTCACTTTCTATTATGGTGATTCCAATTATTTGTGCACATAAGTCTTGCTTGATTGTACTTGTGGGTTGGTATTTCACTTGTGGTTACTTTTTGAAAATGGGAAAGATTCCTATTTTTCATCCCAATCTAATGAAGATGCTCCCTCTTTCATTCAAGAATTTAAATGATCTTGCATTTGTAATGGCCTCATAAGAAGGGAACAATGGACTGAATTTTTCCTACCTTTTTGGATGGTTCAACCCTTAGGTGGTTTGAAACACTAGGTGATAATGTTAAAAACTCATGGGATTTATTAACTAAAATTTTCTTGAAGAATTTGGTGAACAAAAAAAATATGTAGATCTCATGATCGAGATCACAAAGCTAGCCCAAGGAGAGAAGGAGAAGATAAGGGATTATCATGCTCATGTTATAGAGCTAAGGAGGAAGCTTAATGCCTATATCTGGAAGGAAGGATTAGTGGATGGGTTGATGAATGGCATGGATAATATCCTCTGTAAGCACTTCATTCTTGGGATGAAGCCAAAGATCAGACAATGAGTGAAGTATGACCACCCAACGACCCTCGAACAAGAAAAAGGAGATTGCAAGAAGGAAAGAAGAAAGCATGGAAGAGGAGCCCAAAGAAATTGTTGCTAAGGTGGAGCCTACACCAACACCTTTGGTCCAGAAGCCACAACCACTCTCAATGAGCACAAATATTCCCCCTAGTACATCTACTTGAGTATGAAGATCTCCTTAGGAAAATGGGTCAAGTTAACTATTAATCTTCTTCAAGGAAAGGAATTTAGTTCCCAGGAGGAGATAGAGGTCCAAAAAGAAATATATCTAAAGTTGTATGTTATGGTTGTTATAAAAAGGGTCATTATAAGTATAATTGTCCAGATAGAGCTTCTACATCTGGTATAAGAGATAATGATAAAGGAAAAACACTTGTGAATTCTTTTGATGTAGTAGATAGGAGCATAAATAATGAAGTAGATGTGTTTATAACAAAAAAAAAGAAAGAAAAAAAGATAACCAAGATGGAAATGATCCTAAGAAGATGAAAGGAGAGACTAGTAAGAAACATAGGAGAAGAAAGTTGGGTGTGCAAGATTTTTTTGATTTCACAGGGGCAAGGACCATACTCCATCTTAGAAGATTTGTCCAAAAGGCCTGCAAATATTACATATGGTAACTTCTTCTTGCTATGTCTTCTAAGAAGAGGTGGGAGCTGTGAAGTGGACTCAATGCTCGAAAGGAAGGAGGTTGAGGTCCTTGTTTTAGAAGTAGAGGCGGATCCCTATGCTCCATAAGCTGAGGTATTATGTAATGGTATTTCAATTCATGATGTCTTAGTAGATGGAGGTGTTGCAGTTAATGTAATGACCAGTCTATAATGAATATGTTGGGTTTAAAAATTGATCACCCTCAACACTTATGTTAAGGTCATTAAATAAGGAAAAACTAAACCATAAGGTGTTGTTTTAGATGTGGAAATATCTGTCATGGGTGTTGTATGTGTGGTAGACTTCAGTGATGAAGAATGGTACTGTTGCATACCCAATGTTGTTGGGAAGGCCATGGCTAAAGGAGAGTTCATGTAAGAAACTATTGGAATGAAGGCTTTATGACACTTGGACATGTGGTAGAGAGAGGGTGAAGATAAACGTGATCCCTCGACATCATAAGGTAGAACCTATGGATTCAAGTGATGAAATTGATGATTGGACATCCTCTTATTACTCTAGTACCAGTGAAGTGGACACAAAGATGAAGAAAGTGAGGTTGAATTGTTCGGTCATGGATATCCTTCTAGTCACACTGACTCATGAACCCATAAAATTATCTGAGGAAGAAATTGATGATCATCTCCAACAAATAAAGATTGGTGATGTTGTGATGGAGAGTGAGAAGGAATCCTACCTCCAGCTCTTTTAAAGATACATGCACTTATTCACTTTTGATTACAAGGAACTCTATCAACTAAGTTGGGTAGAACATTCTATTGAGCTATAGATGGTGTTAAGCCCATAAAGAAATGCCATATAGAATGAATCCTAATTTTTCCAAGACTGTAAAAGAAGAAATAGATAAGTTGCTTGATGCAGGATTCATATTTGTTGTGGAGAATTCGGAATGGGTTTCTCCCATTGTGATCTCAATAAAAAATAATGGGAAGCTACATTTGTGTTGATTATAGGAAGCTCAATAAGGTAACAAAGAAAGATCATTACCCTCTTCCATTCTCAAATCAGATCTTGGATGAAGTAGTTGGCCAGAGTGCTATAGTTTTGCAGATGGCTATAATGGATACAACCAAGTTTATATAGCGGAGAAATATCAGCTCAAGACTACGTTCACCATTCCTTGGGGAAGGTTTTATTATAGAGTTATGCCATTTGGGTTGTGTAATGCTCAACAACATTCCAATGATTGATGAATATGGTGTTTGAACCCTACATTGGAAGCTTCATCAAGTATTCCTAGATGATTTTTACATCTATGGGAGCAAAATGGACCACCTGCACTAGATGGAGACAACATTTCAAAGGTTAGATGAAGCAAAAGCCTCACTAAACCCTACAAAGTGTGTCTTTGGATGTTCTAAAGGAGTTTTTTAGGGCATGTTGTATCCAGAGATGATATTGGTACGATCACTCTGATAAAGTTTCAAAAATCAAAGAGTTACCATTTCTATGAATAAAAGTAAGTTGAGATCATTTTTAGGCCATGTGGGTTACTTATAAAGGTTCATCAAGAATTTCTCAAAGATTACAACCACTAAACCAATTCTTGAAGAAGGATGTTACTTATGAACCAGGAAAGAAGGTGCATGAAGCTTTTGAACAACTAAAGGAAGCTTTAGTGTCTTCTTATTTTAAAGAATCCAGACTAGAGCAAGCCATTCATTGTGTATATTGATGCTTCAGATGTAACACTAGGGAGTACTTTGAGCCAAAAGGATGAAAATGGGAATGATCATCCAATTTACTTTGGGAGAAGACAAATGAGCAGTGTTGAGGTAAATTATATTGTAACTAAAAAAGAGGCTCTAGTTATCATTTTTGCTATAAATAAGTTTAGAAATTACTTGATAGGGTGGAAATTTACAGTTGTAATAGATCATCCGACTCTAAAATATATTGTAAATAAGCCTAACCCATCAGAAAGGATAATAAGATGGATAATTTTGCTACAAGAATTTGAATTTGATATTATAGATAGGCTAGGAAAGAAGCATGTCAATGAAAATGCACTCTCTCGAGCCTATGATGGTTTAGGTTCATCTTGTGATGATGATGATTTCCCAGATGCAACATTGTTGTCCTTTGACAAATACCTAGTGAATACATAGATATTTGGAATTATCTAAATGATTTCAAGTTTCTGATGGTGCCAATGCAAAAACTAAGAGGAAGATTACTCAAGCCAATCGTCCATATTCTATTTTACATGGAGTATTATTTTGGATAGGGCCTTGATGGACAGTACAAGAGGGAAGTTGGAAGTGATCAAGGGAAGGAGCTAATAAAATAATTCCATAATGGTACATGTGGAGGAAACTTCTTTAGACAACTTATAACTAGAAGGATCTTGGATGCATGTTATCACTGGCCCACTCTTTTTAAGTTTGTTATAATTATTGTAATACATGTGATATTTTTCAAACACATGGGAACCATAAGAATTCATCAGCTCCATTATGCCCTATTATTCCACTTGGTCCCTTTGAAAGTGGGGAATAGATATTGTAGGTCCACTTCTAACTACCCCATGCCAAAATAAGTATATTGTAGTTTCCACAAATTATTTAACCAAGTGGGTTGAAGCTAGGCCTTGAAAACAACTTCCATGGATGAAGTGGTAAGGTTCATGTATGAACACATTGTCACCAAATTTGGTTGTCCATTAGAAATTGTAACAAATCAAGGAAGCCACTTCATTAATGAGGTGGTAGAAACCTAGTAAACAAGTTTTCTATTAAGCACAGAAGAAAAAACAACTTACAATCCAAGCATAAATGGATAGGTGGAGCGAACAAATTATGTATTGTGTCAAATCCTAGCAAAAGATGCAAATTTACAGGTACATAAGTGGGATAAAAGGATTCATGCAACATTGTGGGCATATAGGGCAACATCAAAGTCAGTAACATGATACTCCCCATTTCAATTGGCTTATGATATTGATCCAGTTCTTCCTATTGAGTTTGATATTCCCACTGTGAGAGTTATGAAAAATGAAAGGATGGATGAAAGTGATTCGGTAAAGGAAAGGATGGTACATCTTCATTTGCTAGAGGAAATGAGGGAAATAACGAAGGATACAAGCTATAAGAAGAAAATGAAGGAAAATGAGTACTTTGATCAAAAGATCCTCTGGTCTCCATTTCAGGTGAATGACTTGGTCCTAGTATATGATTCCCATAAAAAAGAGGAGGCATAGAAAAATTCTTCCCAAATGGATGGGGCCCTATAAATAATAGTAGTTGTGCATGAAAATGGTACATATCACTGAGGAATTGGATGGTACTCCCATTATGAAATGGGTCAACCAACGAAAAGTTAAAGATTTTCCAGGCACCAACTTTAGAATGTCCATAATAGTCTACTCGAGGACGGAGTAGAAGCTAGGGAGGGGGAAGATGTCGACACTAAAATTTTCCTCCATGATTTCTATTTCCTTAATGTATATATTAGGAATAGGGTGTTCTTAAGTATAATTAGTAGTAGCGTCCAATAGAAGATAACGAACGCGATAATACAACACCACCAATAATGTATAGTATGGTAATAGTCAAAGTACAATAGGAATGTTGTGGTAAAAAGTAAATATTTGTCATAAGTGGTCCAATAATGTTAAAATGTCAAAGTTAGGGTAAATGGATAAGTAGGGTCTACATGATTTAGAATTAGAAATATTATATTTGTAATAATGACAAGGAGTGATGTCATAAATATTTTGTATATTAAATTTGTGTAATATCTATAAAGGTGGAACCCATGTGAGATGATAAGGTATATCTTATCTTAAAAGATAAGCCTACATGTAAAGGTAAGAGTTTAGGCATGGAATATGATTAGCCAGAAGATATTTCCTAGAGATAGGGTGGATAAGCCTGAATTTCTATAAATAGAGAGGCCACCCCCTCTCATTTATCATGGAATAAAGTTGTAATAATTATTTTATGAATAAAGGATTCATTGTGAAGGTGTGTTAAGGAAGCCATCAAGATGAGTAATTGTGAAGTTTCTCCCATAACTATTGTTGGAAAACAAGTGGAGTTGGTAACACTTGGAGTAATTCATGGGTGAGATTGTAACAATTTCATGTTAATAATATATTTTATAGTTGTATTTCAGATTTTTCATCATCTTGTATTGTGTTTTGAACCACCAAACCAAAAGCTATGCATTATTGAAATAATCATAGCATGAGGAGATCCTGGTGAAATATTATTAGAGTGTCGGATTGGTGTTGAAATATACCATTGTTCAATTTTTAAGAGTAAATAAGAAAGGAGTATTTCATAAATTTAGCTTTCCATGGCACTTTCTTCCTTATTAATTCTATAATAGTTTTCAAATAAGAATTAATTCATGTTATTTAACATTAACATGTATTTAGGAACACATACAACCGTAAGTATATAAATAAATAACTACACACACACACGTGTGTGTGTGTGTGTGGAAATTTAATAATGGGGTGTTTGTGTGTGATTATAAATTTTGGGTTTATAATCAATGTTTATTTTGAAACCCCTAATTATTGAATGTCCATTGATACACACACACACACACATATGTATATATATATGTTAATATATTTTAACAAAAAAAAAGTACAATATTTTTTTAATGTATTCAAATGAGCCGAGATGGTTTTCAAATTTGTGAATATGAAAAATGTTAGGGCACAAATTTGGGGGTGCACACATACGCCACCCCCTTTGCCATTTATTTTATCTTAGAGTGGTGTGGCACGTGACTACACCACTCGCCATCATCTTATAAATCTACCACGACGTTATGCCACCGCCTCTCACCGCCCTCCCCTCACAAAAAACAACCCTCCCCCACACATACCTGCCATCACTTCTCCCTCATGCCACCATTAAATCAGGTCATCATTCTTACACAAAGGTTGACTTTTAGTCACATCTATGATTTTTTTTAAAAATAGGTATATATATATATAAAAATAAATATATATCTATATATCTATATATATATATAGATATATATATATATGTATAACTTCTCTTTGGTTATTCATATATATATATATATATATATATATATATATATATATATATATATATATATATATATATATATATATATATATATATATATATATATATATATGTATGTATAACCGAAAAATCTTTGGTTATTATCCAATAAAAAAGAAAGAAATAATAAAATCCTAGATGGGGAAAATAACCCCAAAATTATAAAATTGGGAAATCCCTTCTTCCATGAGAAGAAGCACCAAATTTCTCCATGGATCCTTCCTTCTCCATCCTTCTCCCAAACCCTACCCGTGCAAATGAAAAAGAGAATAAACAAAAGAAAAAAGTTATAAAACTCCTTAAGGAAATTTAGGGGTTTTTAGAATGACCTAGGATCTAGGGCTTAGATTCTTTTAATCCAAGGGTGGATATTAAGTCCTCATAACTTTAAAGTTATGGGAATAGGTTTTTAAATGGGAATGGGGTAAAATAGATTAATGGGGTGCCTAGGGAGAAAAACTAAGGGTCATGGGGTGAATTAATTTAATGGGTGCATTAGATTAATTTAGTGGCCATGTTAGGTTTTGACTTTAATGCGACCCTTTAGATATTGGTTAAATAAATAAATGTTTTAGCATGGGTGCAATTGGGTTAAATACTTGGGAAATTAAAATATTAAATTAGGAAATAAATTAACTAAATTAAGCATGGAATAAGGGTGTACCTTAAACTGGTAACCTTAGGGGAATTAAATTAGAATTAAATTTAACACATAATTTTTTTATTAGGAATTTTAGGTGTTTAAGTTTGGTTTTGGTCATGCCAAATATGGGGCACTACATTTGGTATTAGAGCAAAAATTTACAACATTGGATGCTCTAGGTAGTTTTAAAATTAAATTAATAATGGATAAATCAATAAATGTAAACCATTCCTTTTGTACACAGGATGTCTGCACAAGGTATGAGACTTTGGCTAGTCAGGGATTTGGGACATAGGTCACCTACGCCCGAACCACATGCCCCTGATTTAGGACCAAAGATATTGGAGGCATTACAATAGATGATGGGGGTATTACAACAATTTCTTCCTCTAAAACAAGAGTAAGGAGAGGAGAATGATCACCTAGGAGAGGATACACCACCAGATGAGGGTGCACACTCGGATCCACATCAACATGACACTCCAAGATGGGATAGGTCTTGTAGCCCCTTCACTCAAATTGAGAGGGTGGATTTTCTTCGTTGGAGCCACTCTCACAGCTTTGAAGGACCACTTCATGAGGGACAACAAAATTCGTTAGATGTGGGGATAGCCTCGAAAGTTACTTTGGATTGCACTCATATGAGAGAAATGTTAAGGCTATGTTCACTATACACCTCCTCCATGATGTAACATGTGTATGGTGGAGGAATGAGGAACGAAAGATCCATTTGACTAGAGATAAGATGACTTGGGAGTTTTTTGAGGAGTGCCTTAGATACCATTACATGGATGAGAAATTTTTAAAGAAGAAGATTGACGAGTTCCACTATCTCTGACAAGGTTCAGGAATGGTTGCACAATATGAGAGATGATTTCAAGATTTATTACAGTATGTGGATTATCTTTAGGACGAGAAATTGTAAGTCAACAGGTTTATATGGGGATTGAATACGAGATATAGCTAGGCCATCAGGATGTTATCTCCTCCGACACTTGAGAAGGTCGTAGAGAAGGCCTACCTAGTTGAGGAGAACATGAACAAGGCCCAAGAGCACAAAGACATGAATAGGGGTAAGTTTTAGGAGAATATGCAGTCATTTCGAACTAGAGGTCACGCGGTATAATACCACCCCTTAGAGGAGGATTTAGGTTATAGAGGTCCCGAGACCTCTACCACACACCCAAAAATAGCCGCAACACCATGTACAACAACAAAAGAGGACTAGGTAGACACAGAGTATGTAGAGAGGTGGAGTTCGAGGAGGATTAGTTGTGAGTAGAGATAGAGCACCCAACAGTATAACAAACGCACACTTAGTAGTCTACCGCAGTCGGGCGAGTAGGTTCGGTACACCCGTAGTACAGGGAGGGATCCCTACTTCGAGAGGGCTAGCAGGATGTTTTATTTGTGGATCCCCGATCACTACATGCGTATATATCTGCATAAACCCAATACCTTTGATAGGAAAAGAGCCCAAGTATTAGAGAAAATAATGGCGGACATAGGATGCATTCATTATGTCTACGTAGCAGTGGATAAATTCTAGGCCGAGTATTAGGACACAATTATTGAGACAACATATAATATCGGGGTATTTCTATCTCAGTTATTTTTTATTCAGGAGCATCAAATTCATTTATATCACCATCTATAGTGGACCAATGTGGGCTAGTTGTGGCTAGGAAGCCAAATAGTTGATAGGTTGAGTTGGCCTTTGGGGCCAAACTTATAGTGGATACCTACGTGGAGAGTTGTATACTCAATTTGGGAGTATTCTCCACTACCTTGGACCTTTGAGTATTTCCTTTAGGATCTTACGAGGTTGTTCTAGGCATGGATTGGATTGAGTCTCATTGGGCCAAAATAGACTATAGGAGTAAGATCATTGAGTATCAAGATGATCTTGGGAATTCATTACTATCTCTGGGTTATATAGGCCTATTTCCTTGTGTATGATCTCGGATAAGCAACTCAAGTGGAGCATGTGCAAGGGTTTTTAGTTGTTTATGATAATGATCAATGATCAATCAGAGAGTACTTCATACCATTTACCTCTTAATGAGCATGTAGTGTTGAGGGATTTTACATATGTGTTTCTGAGTGAGCTTCCTGGATTACCACCTGTAGAGAGGTGTATTTCACCCTAGACCTAGTACTAGGAGCAACACCCGCCTAGGAACCTTATCAGATGATGACTCCAGAGCTTCATGAGCTCAAGATTTAGCTAGAGGAGTTATTGGAGAAGGGCCTTATTCACCCTAGTGTGTCTCCATGGGGACACCAATTAATTTTGTGAATAAGAAGGATAGTTCTCTCAAGATTTGTGTGGATTTTAGACATCTTAATAAGGTCACAATTAAGAACCGTTATCCACTACCGAGGATTGATGACTTGTTTAATCAGATGAGGGGTGCCATAGTGTTCTCCAAGATTGATCTCAAGTTAGGATATCATCAATTACACATTACAAATGTAGATATTCACAAAACAACTTTCTCGCACTCGTTATGGGAATTATGAGTTCACTGTTGTACCTTTTGGCTTGACCAATGCCCCACTATTTTCATGAGCCTCATGAATGGGGTTTTCAAGACCTTTTTGGACCATTTTTTCTTGGTGTTTCTGGATGATATATTGATATATTCTTGTTCTGAGGAGGAACACGAGGAGAATTTGAGATAGGTACTACATGTTTTGAGAGATTAGAAGCTTTTTGGGAACCTAGAGAAGTGTAGTTTCTTTTAGTCAGAGATTCAATACTTAGGTCACATCATTTCAAGTGAGGGTATCTTGGTAGATCCCTCTAAGATTTGAGCCATTCTTGATTGGAAAATGACCACATCAGTGAAAAGGTGAGAAGTTTCATGGGATTAGTAGGGTATTACTGCAAGTTTGTACAATACTTTTCTAGGATTGCACATCCTATTACTTATCTTCGGCAAAAAGGGATGAAATTTGACTGGTTAGAGAGTGTGAGTAAGATTTTACATTATATAAGGAATGACTGACCATGAAACCTATCTTAGTAGTTACAGATCAAACTGGAGAGTTTATGGTTTACACCGATGCTTCATTAGAGGGTATGGGAGTAGTTCTCATGCAGGCTTCAGGTCATTGATTTTGAGTCGAGTAAGCTCAAGGATTATGAGCTTAACTATCCTACCCACAACTTGGAGCTTACAATAGTAGTTCACACTCTAATGCGTTGTATTATTTCCTTTTGGGTAGTGTTAACATTACAAGTTATCCTTGCTGGGAGGGACCTAATTTTTTTTGTAAATTCTTTTCCCTTCCATTTTAAAATTTTTTTACTTTGAATTTTTTTCCTTATCATGCCAAAATTGGATTTCGTGTTTATACTTATGTTTTTTGATTGCAGAATTCAAAAGATGTCTCAAATTTTGAAGTCTGAAATTTAGAATTTTGAAGTTTTCGTTATCTTTTCACAAAATACTTTAAGAAGTTCCGAAATATGAAAACCCAAAGTTTTGAAATTTTGGAACTTCGGACTTTCAGGTTTCAGAGATTTTGTGGGTCTTTTCAAGAGGTTGAGAAGAGTTCTCAAATCCAAAACCCAAAGTTTTGAAATTTTCGACTTTCAGGTTTCGGAGTTTCAAGAGTTTGATTATATAATGAAATGGTTCACATGGAAATTTTAGAATTTGACCTTTGAAGCATTAAATTCTCAACAACCTCACATGTGTCGGCACTTGGGCATTAATTTTCGATTTACCTATAAAAACTTCAATTTTTACCTATCATTTTCACCCAGTAAATGTACTCTAACACACTGAATTTTACTGAAATCTTCGCGTACTTCCCAAGGCATATTTTTAAGGTAATGTTTTTATGTTTTCTTCATTATTGGTTTCATTTTGGCATCTGGGGTGTTGTTTTATGCCTTTTCTTGTTTTTGGCCTCCTTTTCCTCATTGTCTTGCAGATCTTATTTTAGTCCCAAATATGGCTTCCATTGTGATTGTGTTGACTGTTTTTAAGCCTAAAATGCAAAGTTGTGTTCTAACAAGGAAAATGATAATATTTGGCTTAGAAAAAAATAGTTAGAGATTCAAGTTTCATAAACTTCAAGATCAAAATTTCCCTTTTGGAGCCTATAGGATTCATCACTATTTCAAATTTCACAGCTTTCCATTTCATGGTTTCAAAAGATCTGGGTTTCAACTATAAATAATCCATGTTTTCGATATCAGGACTATTTGAAGTTCAAGTTTGTAGGCTTCATGAGTTGATAATTTTTTTGGGCTTTAGAGATTAAATACTTCAAGGTTTCTAATTTTTGGATTTTGAAAGTCGAAGACTTAAAAGTTTAGACATTTTAGAGATATTTCATTTTAGAGTTCGGGGATGTGTGAGTTTCAAAGGTTTGAAATTATTGAATTTTGAAAGTTTGTTACTTCCAAACTTTTTGTTTTTGGGTTTTGGAGATTATAGCTTTTGGAAATTCCAGAAATTTAGGTTTCAGAAGTTGTTACCTTTGGATTTCGTAGGGTAAGATTTCAGAATATTGGGTTCTAAAATTGGGAAGTTTGTTTTTTCTGGGTTTTGAGTTTTCCTCAAATTTCTTGTAGGGTGTAAAGTCTAAAATTCAAGATTTCAAACTTCAGATTTTCGAGGTCCAGAGGGTTTTGTAGATTATTTCCCGGTATATACAAAAGCTCCAAAGTTTGGATTTTGTAAATTATCAAACAAGATAATGTCTTCTTCTTCTTCTAAAGGAAAGAACAAGATGAAGTATACCTATTTGGGGGTGTCTCTACCCTCTTACATATCTTTAGACTTAGAAAATATCAAGACACTAATTTCAGACACGTAGATATGGATGAGTTTTGTGAAAAGGTTAAGGCCCCAAAAAAAGAAGCCTTGGATGCAAGAAATTTATGATAGTGGGCTTCCTCTTGTAGCAGATTTTTCATTATCTATACAATGTCCTGAGTTTGTGCTAGCATGACCTCGCACTTTGACAATGCCACCCAATTAGTGAGAGATGATGATGGGAATGTTGTAATCAAATTAGACAATGATTTCTTTGAGGATATTTTAAAACTCCCTGATGTAGAGGAATATGCCACAATCTCCCTTGAGTCCGCAATTGAGCACTAGGTAGTGAAGAATGAAGTTTGTAAAAAGGTCGTTTTGCCAAGAGATACTTGGCTAAAAATAAAGGTACAATGTCAAAGATTCCTAAGACACTTCCTCGTTGAAATTAAATTCAAGAGTTCAATGATATAATTACACTTTTGAGTAAGGTTTCAGGTCTTCCTGTAGCTAGAGAGTTTCAAGAGTGGATGTTTATGTATATAACCATGATTAAAAATAAAAAAGAATTTATTCAGTGCCTAATGAGCATATAAGAAATTCGATATGTTTCCAGTTAGAAGATGTGCTGACCTCAAAGAACTTATTTATGAATTATTATCTAGTTTATGCGACGGATACAATGAGAGAATACCCAGGATTGGATCAAAAGGAATTAGAAGCTCTATTTAGATATACAAATATTACCCACAACTTACTATGGAAGAGGGTTCTAAACACTTTAGGACGTGAATGACTCCTTATTCGATTTCTATTATATTGTTTTGATAAGGATTTGGATAATCAGAGAATTTTAGATGAATCTTGGTAGGAAGTGCAAGAATGGGGAGGAATTTATCTTTAGTTTCCAACATTTACCTATATTAGAGTGTTAGGGTTTGCAGGAGCTCCAAATAAATTACCTAGATGTCCTACCAATAAGTGGGTGTTGCTGGAGCTAGTTCATCAATTACTTGATTATCATAAAATCCAACATAATCAACATAAAGCAGAGTCTAGTTTCCCATTACCATAGGGAGATATTCATGTGTGAATATTCATAAGGCCAAAAATGTGGAAGGAGAAATGTCTCAAGTCACTCTAAGAACTAACTTTGATTATTGGGATAAGTTTGGTAGAACAGGGCTAACCAGTGTGCATATTCCCCAACTTGAGGACATTTGGATTCACTTTCAGGACAAAATCATTGTAAGGAAAAGGGAATTTGAGAGGTTGAATTTGGGTGAAGTAGTTCACTATGGGATTGCAGTTGTCCCTGAAGGTATAAAATATGATGAGGAGGTATTAGATCCTATTTATAAAATATATAATGTTGCTAATC
>CM031239.1:397613691-397739734 GCA_018340775.1 Taxus wallichiana var. yunnanensis | reverse complement strand
TCTTGGAAAATCAAGCTCACATTAGACAAATTGTTGACACCTAGTTGAGTAATCTACTTAGGGAAGCCATTTCGTCAAGGATCCCACTTTCCTAGTCCATTATCATGTCGAGTCAAACCATCAAAAATTGATACTTAGTTGGATTCAAAGGCTTGCTTTTCAAGCACGGTAAAGAATCCATTTATGTTAGATATAATTGTCTCTCATCACAAGATTAAAGAAATGTGTCATTTCACTTGGTTTCTTTCTCACCTTCAAACGAGGCCAAAGTCAGCAAAATTTACTTAGTTTATTTTTTACATATTTTTCATTCTTGTTGCCCATTTGGGACAAGAGAAGGCATCATTAATGAGTGTTGTCATAGATAGTGTTCACCACTTTTTGTCTATTTACACTCATCCATGTTTGTAGGCTAAGTTGTTAAACATCTAAAGTGTGTAGATGCATCCTTATATCTTTTATGGACACATTATCTTTGATTTAAGAATCATATTCATAGCTAGGATTTTATTTCATCATCATTTCCCCTTTGATTTGTTACTCTTCCCACATTCTAGCCATATAATTGTGATACTTACATCATGTTTTCCTTTCTTGAGAAATTGATAGAAGTTTCCTATTTGTATCTTTACGATGCCTACATGACTAAATTTTTGTTATACTTGTATTTAGTTTTGATCCCAATAGTGTGTTAGGCCTTTTGAGAGTGTTGATATGACATTGTTCATATCGTAATAGCATTATCTTGATACTAACACCTTTTTTATTCAAAACTTATTTAACATATGAAGGTAGTGTTGTTACGTTATTTGAATTTACAATTGTTATTATCAAAACTTAGATCTTGTTGGCATTTGAAATAGTCATAGTATATCTCATGGAGGGATCACGTTAAGTACAACTTTGATTCTTAGATATCATTGATATTTCAACTCGACATAGGTATTGATAGGGTATTTTCACTATCTGATTTTGTGCCTATCATTGAAACCATAACTTAAAGGTATAGTGTTCCATAAAATAGTTTGAGTGAATGATTGGTTTACTTGTGGACTTAAATGATTGTTCCTTGCATGTTAACAAGCTTAGAGACTTTTTCTAGTACAATATTTTTGGGTTATAATATTACATTATCACGATGTATGTTTTCCTTAGATCCCTTTTGGAAAATAACACCAACATACCTATATCTACCAAATGTCTTGTTGGATGGCATTATTCTTCTTTGAATCGATGTCACTTTCTTCCATTTGAAGTAGTTCCATCACACTATTTAGGCATATACATTTGTGATTAAACATCACCAACAATGGCTGACTATTGTGTGGTTCCTCACACTTACAAAAATATGAAACCTAGGTTTAGGAATTCAAATCAAAAGATTCCCATTATGACTAAACCGTGTATGGTTCTTCACGCTTATAGGGCCCGCTTGGGTACCCTGTTCCCCACCTTCATCTCATAGTTGGTGGTATCGTTTGGATGCTTCGATCCATATTATTATTCAATTTCCCCACTCTTCTTCTATGTAGATCCAAACTACTATCCAAATTCCTACTATTCTTCTAAAGATTCGGATCCCAACTATAATTCGAGATACCCCTAGATTAAATCCTGAATCATGGTCTTCCCTTTGTTTGAAGGAAATTCATTACCAATCACCTCAATGATTTATTTCTCCTTTTAAGACTTTTTAGACTCCAAATTCCATCGATTGAACATATAATTCAATTCTTGAGTCATCAACTCTTCCTTCATAGGACCACCTTTATCGGTTGCCTCAATGACCCCTTCCTCCATCAAGATCTCCATGACTTGGATTCCCTCTAGTTAATCATATAATTTGAATCCTACATCACAACTTAATGGATGGCTACTTGATCCTATTTTTCTTCCTTCATTGCATCATCTTCCGAAAAACAACCTAGGTCTAATTCCAAATCGTCCATTCATGAAACGCATGCCACCAAGACTACTTCTTCTCATGAGTCATCTTCTAGTATTAATCCAACTTCAATCCCTCTTCAAATCTTCAGCCCTTTCAACCATATCATACCATTTCCTCATCCATCTTCTAAAGATCAATGTATGCAAAAACATCAAACCATTAGAAAGAAGCCATGTGTTAAGATATATTTTTGAAGCACTATCAAAAATATTTTTTGGAGTGATAAGGTCAAGTATTCCCCTTGTGTACATCATCATATGTCTTATGTCAATCAATCTCCCCAACTTATTGAACCCATATGTTCTAATAAACCTCCTATGGTCGAAGAACAAAAACCTCTACTAATTTATTTCTCTCAGAATGAAGGAACAATAAGACTTCATGAAGATATCCCTCTACAAGGATTCTTTCTAAAAATTGATAAACTCACATATGGGGAGGAAGAAGTTGATTCCTTTTGTCAAAACATAGAGGAGGAGCCTAAAGTCATGGAGCTTGATTCTTCTTTTGTTATTCCATATTCACCTTCCTCTGAGCATGATGATATACCGAGGTCTAACATTGATCCATGACCTATCTTCTCATTGCCAAATCATTCATTATCTATCATCATTCCTCAATAAAAATCTCACCTTGGGCCACACCCTCGTATCCCATCTTCTTCTTCTATCCTAGAGCCACCCCTAGGTATCCCTCCATTTTCTACTTATGGGTCACCTCTTGATAGCCCATTACCTTCTATTATTGGGCCACGTCCTGGTAACCCTTCATCCTCTTCTATCTATGGGATGTCTCGAGAGTAGTCCCTCCTCATCTATACTTGGGTCACCCCCTAGTATTCCTTGAAATATTTTTTCTATTATGTGGCCACATACTAGTAGCCTCGATTATTTTCTATTTATGGGTCACCTTGGGGTAGCTCATTACCTTCTATTCTTGGGCCATGTCCTAGTAGCCCTTCATCCTCTTCCATCTATGGGACACCATCATCTTCTATTCTTGGTCCATATTCTCATAGCCCAAGTTCTGCCATCTTAGGACCATATGATAGTAGCCCTTCATCATCTTCTATTAGTGGCTCACCTCCGAGTAGCCCATCCTCTTTAATTCTTGGACTGTATAATTTTCATCCTTCAACCAATGACCGGGCCAAGCCCACCATAATTTCTCTCATTCCTATCATCAATCATAAACATTCACTTTCTTATCCCACTTCTTGGGATCAAATAGGTCATATGGTCGATCATAAGAAACCAAAATGGCTTCTTCATCAAACTCAAGTTACACATCCCACAAACTCCAAAGTTCCCAACAATTCCAATGATCTTAAGGTAAAAAATCAAGCATGATTCAAGAATACACATCAACGTAACCATCAAGTATGGTGCAAAATGTTAAACCTTTGGATAGGGAACTCAATCCCATGCATATGAAATCCATGTTCTAAGATAAATTAAGTAATTAGTTGAGCATGAAATCACCACAATCATCGTGATTGGGGATAATATGATGCTTGATAAACAAGAATGCTTAATCCCCATTACCAAGGAAGTCAAAAACATTTTTTCAATCCTATAATGTCAGTGACATTGTTAGTCCCATATTTCCAAAACTATCAAAAATTAAAAAATTAAAAAAAAGGAAAAATACAACAAAAACATAAAAAAATTAAAAAGGTACAAAGATCACACATTACAATAAGGTATTTCATACACATGGTTTTTCTTTCTTTCATTCCTTGTTATTCATTTTGTAAGTCTTCCTACCATTCTCATCCCTTCAGTGATATCTTGGTTAGTCTATTCGGACATGTTTTGTGATAGTTATCTCTATTGGTATTTGTTTGACCTTGGTCTTTCATCACCTTGGTTAGTTAAAGAACAACTGACCTCATAGAGATCCTATCACAATCAACATCTTATCAACTTTTTGTGAAGAACTTTTGGACTTATTTTTGACACTAGCCAATGTTTTCGTTGTAGTCACTTCCACCTCTTGCCATCAAGCCATTGGTTGTTTTTAACCCCTTAAAAATCTAGAGAGCTGAAATAAGTTTTCTAAAGAAAAAAATCAAACTCAATCGAAAATCTAAAAGCTAAAAGCTAAAATAAAAATAAAATAGATATATTACTCTCTTTTATGGGGTATTTCCAATAATCTCTATGGCTATAGACACTTTTACTAGCGATATAGAAATGTTGGGATTAGACTTAAATACAGCTCCATTAGGGCAATGGATACCTAGCTGGTAGATGAGCAATGTACGACCCTCCTTCCACCTTTCAATCACCTATCACCTATAAAAATAAATAATTCCTACACATTAGCTAGTTTGTTCTCATTTGTTTGTTATTAAATCTTCCCTTCAAGAGGTAATTAATTCCATGTGCACACACTTTGAATCTCTATGAGTAAACAAGATTAGTATGTTACCAAGTGTCTTTTTGGGACCATTTTCATACTCTAATAGTAGTCCATATCTCGTCTCATGGTTTGTACCTTTGGCTAATTACCTTTTCATCACAAGGATTCCAAGATATATTAATTTCATTTTAATGGTTCTTCTAATTTGTTCAAAACATCCATGTGTATAGTATTACCTTTTTAACATGTTTGAGACACCTTTGTCCCCTTTAAAAAAATTCTTCTACTTCCTTTCTATCATGTGTTTCTTAGCCATCTTACACCTGGGAATCCTTGCTCCTTCCTAAACATGTCACTAGTTTATGTTCATCATCATGATTGAATCTATCCATATTGGGCTTAATTCAACTATTGACAATTTTTTCACTTGTGCAAAAATGGGCAACTCGAAACTTTGTTACAATGGATAACATTGGTGAAGTATACCTAAGCTAGGGGAGTTTATTTCAAAAGAATATTGTTACTTTGTTGAATTAAATAATGATTACATGAAATTTGTAGCTATGTGTGCTGTTACAAAACATAACAAATCACATAGTCTACAATTTCATGACTATCTTCAACAAAATAACACAAATCCCCAAGGAAAACTATGTTTCCTTGATGAAGACATCCAATTGCAGAATAGATGAAATGCTAAGTTTTGGAACAACAAACATAATTGCATATTACAAAAATCAGAGTTCATTATTGGATGTTACAGGTATTATTTAATGTTCTTTCCTTCATGATTAAGACATTCAATTATATTACTGAGTTGTTTAGTTCATCATACAATCCATATCAGAAAGCATAAATATAGAAAGAAATACACAACTCATTTTCACAATTCAATGCTTTATTCATAAGGAATTTCAAATGTTCCCAAACAAGCCATGGGATGTAACTGAGAAGTAAAGTACAACTACTGGAATAAGAGGTACACATGCATGAAAGAGAAAATAAAGGATTATGAGTGAACCCATCATTGCGTTGAGGTTTTTCCTTCGGTTGATGCATCTTCATCTTAAACTTTGTTCCATCTTCATCTTCATTGCTGAGAGCACTATACCTGGAAAGAAGAAAAGAGGAATATTATCAGTTAAGAGATTAGGGTTAATCCATATTCCTATACTACCCTAATTTGTGCATATGGATCTCTTAATGCAACATGAGATATAAATTACTTGAAGATCAAAACTGCATACATGATTTGCTCACTCAGAAAGAAGGAGAAAGAAGAAAATAAAACCATGGACATAAGAGAGGCCAAAAAGCCTAAATATTTTCTAACTATTTTCTCAAGTGTGCAGGTATAGATTGTAGAATCAAGAAGCAATAAAGAATTCTAAATACCCATGCCAAAGGAGTGATACCCAAATCTGGGTTGTAATATTTCAAGCCACAAATTGAAAAAATACATGTGCATATAAAGATTTTGGAAAAATAATTCATTCAGGAAGGACAGTTAAAATTTCATATACAAATTTTTTGCAATAAAACTTAAAGGAATGAATAAAGTTACAAATCTAAGGAAGAAAATTCAAATCTTGGATTTGATCGAGAAAGACCCATTAATGGGTACTAAAATCGAGTAAAGATCAATAACTCATCACAAAAATTGAACCAAGAGCAAACCCTCATCGAATTCGTGAGCCAAAAGGGGAACCCAATATGAGTTTCTACTTAGAGGTCGATGTTGTTCCATAAACACATTAAAAATATAAAGGAAAAACAAGTATCAATGTTTTGAAGATGAAATAATATAGGAAAAGTAAAATGGCGAGCTCAATCACGATCGAAATAAGCAATAAGTAATCACGAGATTACAAAAAAACACACATGAAGTCACTACCTCAACAATGGTGGCCATAGAATCTTCACAGAACTTCACATAAACATATCTTTTTAAGAAAAATAGCTCAACATAGCTATAGATGCAGATAAATTGAGCTCGAAATATCATCTCCAATAGTTGCCATCCATGGAAAAAAATTTACAGAGTTCCTTTAGCTTGGATAGAGCTTGAGAATGAAAATATGAAAGACTTAGGGTTTTGAGTGTTTTATTCATCAAACTAAAGTAACTTAACTCATCAGGTGAGTTGGAGATCAATAACCATGAATCAAAAGTACAAAGATCAATGCTCATAATTGATCACCAAAATCGATGCAAACCCCAACTTGACACATTAAAATGGCAGGTCTTTTGGGGAACTTAGCATCTTTTCATCATTTTGTAAAAGTGTCAAATCAACCCTCGGGCTTGATGAAATATAATTGATGCGGAGGGGGCGCCTTTTGTGTTTTGAGGCATTTTGGAAAAGGGAAAAAATCAAATGTTGAGCCCGCAAAAAAAATGTCAAAGCGGAGCGTCAAAGCCTTTTGAGATTTTGAGCTTTATTTCCAAAAGGGCGTAGAGTCAAAAATGGCATGGTCTGCTCATGGCAAAAGGAAAAAGTCGATGTTGAACCCACACAAAAAAGTCAAGGTGGAGATTCGGAGCCTTTTGATATTTTAATCTTTATTTCCAAAAGGGCATAAAGTTGTAAAATGTCCCGTGGCCTTGCTCAGCCCAAATGTTGAGCTCTCAAAAAATTCAAAGTTGAGGCATGGATCATCACAACATTTTTTTATTTTGAAACTTTTAAGCTTTTTGAAAAGGGAGTAAAGTTTAAAAATTGCCTCGACTCCGTTGAAGCATTAAAAGTCAATCATATTGAATTAAGTCAAAATCAGATCGTCGGGTCAATTTGAAAATTTGAGCCCTTTTTTTAAAGGAAAAAGTGATAAAGTCCCCGTGACCCCACTGAAGACCAAACAATGCCACGTTTTCAATAAGTCAAAAGAGGAGCGTCGAGTCAATTTAAGATGTTGAGCCCATTTTAAAAAATGGAAAAGAGTCATAAAATTTCTCATGAATCCACCCATGTTTTCAATAGTCAAAAGCGGAGCATCGGGTAAATTTGAGATTTTGAGCCTTTTTGAAAAAGGGAGAAAAGTGATAAAATTTCCCATGACTCCACCCACGCCATCAAAAGCCAAAATTAGAAGCGAAAGAGCATGACAAATGTTTAAAAATGCACAATCTCTATCAAAAATGAATACAAAATATCTTCCGGCTCATTTGCAGTTCAAATTTGTCCTATATGGACAACTCTTTTTCAAAATAATGAAAGACAAATTTCTTTACAGAAACCTTCAGATCATGGTTTGAACATTAATAATAAATGCGGCTAGAGAAAATTTAGTAGAATTTTCTAGCTCGAATGGAGCTCAACAATGCAAATACCAAAAATGATTAAGTTTGCAATACTCTTGCACCTTAATTCAAGTCCCGAGTTCACCAGATTCAACCATGGTTAGAAAGTGCTAATATTATCACTACAAATGGATAAGGTCACATACCTTCAACAAAAGGACAGATCAGCAAGAAGACAAAATCTACATGCACAAGGAAGAAGACTTTCTCATCAAGCAAAACTTATTTTAGACAAATTATCACTCATTCTTTTCTTAAGAATAGAGCAATGACTCACAGATTGATTGAGTTGTAACCAATGGTTGTTAATGCCTCTTTGTATTTGCATGTTCTATTTTTATTCCTTTATTTATTAATAGATGAAGGATAAAAATAGGATGCATGGGCGAGTACAATTCTAGCCTATTTTTAGGAAGGGTGGGAAATAATTTTGCTATATATTGTGTGCTTTGGCAAAGCACAAAGGAGAGGAATTTTAGATACGTGGAGTGTTTGCAATTTTTTTGCCGTTTTCCTCCGAATGAGAAATATTTCTTGCCTTTCCAATTATTTGTAGTATTTTGTATGTTCTATTAATCTTGTGAATGTAAGTTCCCTAATTGATCATCTTACCCTATTACAAATTCAGTAATTTCTATGATATTAATGTGCATGTTTAACTTAACAGTATTGTTGTGATACTTTCCCTCAATACACCAAAGTGTTTTCCCTTAATATTCTGCAGAAAATTGTTGGCTTGTGCATCAAAAATCCTTTCCATATCAATTGTGCATGTACTCAATCAAAGACCTCATACAAATTTGGTGTATCACCCCAATTTTAATCCTTTTATCGTCTTCATTTTACCCTTAAACCCCCAAAAATTAGTTTAGGTTAAATTAATAAGGAACTAGCCTTGATACCAGAGACTCACCTCAAAATAGGTATACCCACAAACCTGAGGTGTTTCCATTATATCTACGAAAGAGAGAGATCCATTTTTCAAGCTTAGAACACTGCAGCCATCTCTACTGGTGCACTTTTAAATGATAACATTTTTGGCACACCCGGTGGGACAATGAATCAAATATGCATGCAAGTTATAGATATTTATAGTAGATCTACAATAGATTTTATAGCAGATAAAAGTTACTTTCGGACAACAAGCTGCAACAATCTATTTTAAATATTTAAAGATATATTTGGTGACTCATGTAGGGCTGATTTCATACCAGTATTACAGCATGTTCCATGCCTAAAGTGATTACAAGATCATCGGTAAGAGGAATTCCTCCTGATTTTGTTTCTTTACCTTTGAATTATGTAAGAAGGAGAAGAGTTGGTAATACTTTACCTTATAATAGGCCTGGTTTTGATAACCCTCCTCCTAATATTCTTTCACCATGTATCAATTTCTCTATTCAGATCCCAGTCTTTCAAATGGCTATTCAACCACCTAGGAATTTTTGACCTTTACTAATGGCATCCCATTAGTAATCCCATTTTACCATGACATCCCTAATGCTGCCATGAAAATTTTCCATCATTCACTAGTGAAAATCATGTTACACCTACAAAGCACATTAAATATGTTGTAGCCTTATGTGTAGTTCATAATATCACTCATGAAGATGTGGCTTTGAGGCTTTTAGTTGCATCCTTTAAAGGACAAGCCTTGCAATGGTATAGAAATCTAGAGATTGGAAGCATAAGAACTTGGGATGATTTAGGTGAAAAATTGTTGAAATAGTTCCAAGATAATTTAGATCATTTGTCCCTCATAGAATAGTTGTCTACTATTAAAAGATCTCCTCATGAATTTATGTCTAGTTTCAACATTCATTTTTCTAGAACTTGGGAAAGAATCCTAGCAAGTGTTAAGCCTCAAGCTGACCATGCTTTCCTTTATTATCTAAGAGCTTTAAAAATGATATTTCAACTATGATTCAGTCTATGGGAGGTAATACTCTTCCGAATGCTTATGAAATTGCTATAAAATCTAAAAATAACCTTATTCAAGATGAAAAATTAGCACCAAGGCCTTCAATTCCTTTTGGGTAGATTTAGCACCTATCCCATAGCCTATCACCATTGTGGAGCCTATTATTACAGCCCCATTAAATGATGTGTTAAAAGTTTTGTAGACTTTTGGAAACAAGCTGACTTCAATTGACAATAAAGTTTCATTACCTAGCAAACCTTATCAGGCTCCTTATCAACAAAATCAGCAAAACCAACAAAATAGGCAGCCTTACCAAGTAGAATCAAAATTATAGACAACATTATCTACAAAGGTAGTTTGATCCAAAGGCTCCTACTCCATCTAACACTTTAATTCCAGTTAATATGGCTACTGAAGAGTGGTGTCAACCTTGTAATCAACCTCATTCAACTAAATTTCCAAATGCTTTTCTAAACATAAGTCTTGTTGCACAACCTCAATCTGAAACATTATTCATGCCTCAAATGGAGGCTGGGAAGCAAGAAAGTCATGTTCAGAAAGCACTGAATAGAACTTAGTCAGTTTTAGTGAGGATGATTTCATTGCAATTACTACTAGGGCTCAGGAAAAGGCTACAAAGAGTAAAAATAGCAAAATAGGCCTATTATACCTACTATCACTGATAAAATAGCAAGTATAAGCCCAAAACCAGCTAACAGTGCATCTATTTCTAAAAAAATAATAGGTGTTACGGATGGTAAAGAGTAACAAAAATAGCTACATCCTGATCCAAGAAGATTATTTATACCTCATATATCAAAATCAGCTAAAGTAGAATCAGTTTTTGCTAAAGCCTATGCTAAAATAGTAGAATCTGTCTCTAAAACCATTGTTTCTTCTTTTAACATTGTTGATGTAATGAAAAAGCATAATGTTAACATCTCAATGTGGGATGCTCTAAGTATTCCAAGATAACAAGATTTACTTTATCATGAACTAGCTAAGCTATAGATTTCTTCTAAAACAACATAGAAGGAAGTCCAGAAAGAAGACTTGGTTATTGGAACAATGGAACAAGACCGCATCAAAGAATTTAAATGGATGTTTCAACAATTCTTAAATGCTCATGACATCAAGAAGCCACCACCATTTTATTTATCACGATTATTGAAGAACATCTTGTTCATAACTGGTATGGTGGACAACGGTGCAAGTAGCATAGTTGTGCCAAAAGTAATTGCAAAAAAATTGGGTCTACAGTATGAACCTACATAAAAGAGTGTCCTACAGTTGGATGGAATTACAATAATACGGTTGGTGTCATTAGATATCTAGTGATAACATTGCATGCTTTCCCAAATGTTTCCATTCGTAAGATATTACTATTTTAGATTTACCTCCTTACTTTGCCATATGCTCATTTAGAGATTTCACAAAGAAACATAGGAGGTTATATCTCTTTAGATTGGTCTTTCTTATTTTTCACTACTCATTATGGGACCAAGGTTACTATTAACTCAGAACCATTAGCCAAATTTCACATTGAGCCTCACACTTCTAATGTAGTAGCTAATTATGCAGCCTTAGACTAGTCTGATTTTGATAATATAGCTCATGTTTCAACACTAGATGGTGTTTCTAACTTGTTTATGGATGAAAAGACACATGAAGAACATGCTCATGATCCTTTTAAGGAGTTTTAAGAGCATATATTTGCCATGTATTGCTTACATGAAGAAAATACACCAATTCCCTTGCTGTCCAAAATAGAAAATGTAATGGAAGGGATTTGGAAGCTTCATTTCAATGGAGCTAAAAACAAGAAAGGACAAGGAGTAGGTTTGATGCTCACTTCCCCAACAAATGAAAGGTATTTCTCAGCTTTGAGTCTCTAATTTTCATGCACTTGTAACATAGTTGAATACAAAGCATTAATTCATGGCTTACTTTGGGCCAGAAAGAGAGGTATTAGCATGTTACAGATTTTTGGTGATTCTGAGTTGGTTATCAATCAAGTAAGAAATTTCAATGTTTGTAAGAATCCATTAATGAAGTCTTACAGACATAGAGTTTCAGACTTAATGGAAGATTTTGAAGCTATTAACATTCAATCCATTCCTAGAACAGAAAATAAGCATGCAGATAGACTTGCAAATTGGTGCTAGTTTTGAAGTGCTGGAACAGATTGAAAATAGCAAAATTCAGCCTCATATAAAGCTAATTGTTAGGCCTTTGATACCTGATAATGACTTGAATTGGCAGGTTTTTGAAAGTGATGATCAAATCTATAGGTTTTTAGTGAAGAAGCGAGTTTTTGTAGTAAATCAAGATAAATTACAACACTTATATGGTGACTAAATTGTTTAGTTAAAGACAAATAAATTGCCTCGAGGTCTGGTCACATTAGAAGACATCTTCAACATTGATGATTAGTTAAGGAAGGTCAAGACTAAGATGTCAACACATGTTGATAACTATGAAGAAATCTCAGTTGATGAAGGGAAAAATTTGTTTCTTGGAAAGGTATGTTCTTTAGCTAAAAACATTCTTTTATTAATCTTTGCAAGGAATTCAAAGATGTTTTCACTTGGAAATACCAAGACTGAAAGGATTTGATCTCATTTTATCAAAATATACTTTTGAATTGCATCCAAATTCCAAGCTAGTTAGAAAAAAATAGAGGCCTGTAAATCCCAAAATATAGCCTCTAATAAGGAAAGAGTTATTTAATTTGATTGAATCGTATTATCTTTCCATTTAAGAATTCAAGTTAGGTAGCTAATGTTTTTCTGTTAGGGATAAAAATGGATAAATCAAGTTATGTGTTGATTTCAGAGATCTTAATAAATCTTCATTAAAAGATCACTACCCACTTCCAAATATGGATCAGATTTTGAGAACAATTTCCAGTTCAAATAGACTATCTCTTTTAGACAGTTATAGTGGATACAATCATATTTTAGTTCGAGAAGAAGATAGGTACAAAATAGCTTTCACCACCAAGTGGGGTACTTATGCTTACAAAAGAATGCCTTTTGGCCTTTCAAATGTTGGTGCAAAATTTCAACATGCAATGGACATGGATTTTTGCATTTTTTCAATAAATGCATCCTTTTTTATTTAGATGATGTTACTGTATTCTCAAAAAATTATGAAGAACATCTAATACACCTAAGGCAGACTTTTCAGTTATGCAGACAATTTGGGATATCTTTGAATCCACTAAAGTCTATCTTTTCAGTACATCAAGGAAAATTACTTGGTCATATTGTTTCTAAGAAAGGTTTAGTAATTGATCCTTTTAGAATCGAATCCATATCACAGCTATCATTGCCTCATCATAAGAAGGAATTACAGAGTTTTCTTGGAAAAATCAACTTTGTTAGAAGATTTGTTCTAGATTTTGCAGCATTGGTAAAACCATTGACAACTATGTTAAAGAAAGAGAAGAATTTCTCTTGGACCAATAAAGGGATAGAAGGATTTGAATCAATCAAATCAGCCATCTCTCAAGCTCCTACTCTTGCAAATCCAAATTTTGATAAAGATTTTATAATGTATGCACTTACGGGAGCTGAAACAATCTCAACCATTTTAACTCATGTTAATGATGAAACTATTGAACAACCAATTGCTTTCTTTGGATAGAACTTGCATGATTACGAAACAAGGTACATATTTCTTGAAAAACAAGTACTTTCGTAGTCGAGGGATAAATAATTTCAAGTGCATGCTTTAAAAAATAAAATTCATGTTCTTGTTTCTAATCGAAGTGTGAAAGATTTCTTGTTTAGTAAAGAATTGAATAAGAAAAGAGCAGGCTGGATAACGAAAGTTATGGAATATGATGTTGATATCCGGGTTACAAAGACAATTCAAGGAAAAGGCTTATGTGAGAACCTAATTGCTGATATGGAAAAATAGCATGCACTAGAATAAGAAGATACAAACAACAAGTGAAGTTAAACATCAATAATTGGATGTCATGGTTCACCCAAAAACTAATAACCCAAACTTTCTTGAGAGGTCCAAGAATCAAGATGGATGACTGATTTAGTTAGCTATTTACAACATGGCATCTATCTGGAAGGTATGGACAAAAATAAATGAAGGTATTTTAGATTACAAGTTTTACCCTATGTTTTTATTGATGGCGTATTATTCAAAAGGGATATAAATGGAATCTTGTTCCGATGTGTTGACTACTTAAAAATTCACCAATTATTATCATAATTCCATGAAGGACCTACAAGAGGCCATTTATTAAAGACGTACATAGCCTTGAAAATTATGAAATATAGTTACTACTGCCCAACATATTCAAGGATTTTTTGAATGGATAAGAAAGTGTAAGAAATGTTTTTCTTTGTTGGAAAAGAACGCTTAGCTTCTTTGCCCTTGCACCTATTTCAGTTGATCGACCTTTTATGCAAAGGGGGGTCTTGATTTTAATGGCATGATAAACCCGCTTTTTTCATAAGGACACAAGTGGATTTTGACTACTACAAATTACTTTACATGTTGGAATGAAGAAATAGCCTTGAAATATGCTAATGAAACTTCGATACTATCCTTTTATGAAGGTATAGTTTACAAATTTGGTGTTCCAACAACTATCATATCGGATAATACTTTAGCATTTCTCGGTTGCAAAGGTAACAAATTGGGATGTTAATCATAGAATTTATCTAAGTTATTCATCTAACTATTTCTCACAAGGTAATGGGTTAGCTTAAAGTACCAACAATTTTTTTAAGGATCGTTAGAAGAACACTCAAAGATAACCAGAGAGCTTGGCATCTAATGTTAAATTCAACACTTTGGGCTGATAGAGTGACTCCTAAAATATTAGTTGGCAATTCACCATAAAAACTTGTTTATGGAAGAGAAGCAAGAATTCCTATTTCAATTGAGTTACACGCATTATATTTGCTGCATCAAATGGAGTTGCTTGAGAATGAAGCATAATAGGTCGTTATGTAGAATTAAAGGTGTTACAAGAGCTAAGAGATCAAGCTCATTTAAACATGGAAAAGAATCAGAAATGGATGAAGAGGACTTTTGATAAAAATAATCCAAATTTAGAATCTTCAATAAAGGAGATATTGTGTTAAAGTGGGATGTTGATCGTGCAAATCTAGGAAGACACACAAAGTTCGATACAATTTGGAGTGGTCCTTATATGATTTTAGCTTACAAAGAACACAATGCTTTTCACTTTCAAGGCTGAATGGAGAGGAAATTCCCATTCTTGTGAATGGTATGTTTCTCAAACATTGTTATTAAAAATCCTACAGTGTCTATTTAGAGTAGGATTTCCCTTCAATAAGTGTAGTCCCTGCACATTACATAGTTTTCAATTCAATAAGTGCATTTGTGCACGTGATTTGGTTTACCATATCCTTTCCTAGTTTTAGTTCATTTTGAAGGGTTGGACCTTCAAGAAGGCAGATTTTGGTTACATGCTTTAGAATCCATGCCCAATGGACAAGAGAAAGGCACTGGTTTACAAGCTAGTAGGCAGCTTTCCCCGTAGGATTGCTAGAAATGTTGACAATTTTTGCACTTGTGCAAAATGGGCAACTCAAAAATTTGTTACGATGGATAGCATTAGTGAAGTATACCTAAGCTAGGGATTTTATTTCAGAACAATATTGTTATTGTTGAATTAAATAATGATTACATGAAATTTGCAGCTATGTGTGTTGTTACAAAACATAACAGATCACATAGTCTACAATTTCATGACTATCTTCAGCAAAAGAACACAAAGCCCTCGAAGGACAACTTTGTTGCCTTGATGAAGACATCCAATTGTAGAGTAGATGAAATGCTAAGTTTTGGAACAGCAAACATAAATGCATATTTCAGAAACCGAGCTCATTACTGGATGTTACATGTATTCTTTAATGTTCTTTCTTTCATGATTAAGACATTCAATTAATATTACTTAGTTGTTTAGTTCAACATACAATCCATATCGAAAGCATAAATACGAAATAAAAACACAACTCATTTTCAAAATTCAATGCTTTATTCATAAGGAATTTCAAATGTTCCCACACAAGCCATGGGATGTAACTAGAGAAGTAAAGTACAACTACTAGAATAAGAGGTACACATGCATGAAAGAGAAAATAAAGGAGTATGAGTGAACCCATCATTGCCTTGAGGTTTTTCCTTTGGTTGATGCATCCTCATCTTCAACTTTGTTCCCTCTTCATCTTCATTGCTGAGAGCACTGTACCTAGAAAGAAGAAAAGAGGAAGATTATCAGTTAAGATCTCAGGGTTAATCCATATTCCTATACTTGCCTTAATTTGTGCATATGGATCTCTTAACAATAGGAGATATAAATTACTTGAAGATCAAAACTGCATACATGATTTTCTCACTCAGAAAGAAGGAGAAAGAAGAAAAGAAAACCATGGACATAAGAGAGGCCAAAAAGCCTAAATATTTTCTAACTATTTTCTCAAGTGTGCAGGTATGGATTGTAGAATCAAGAAGCAATAAAGAAGTCCGAATACCCATGCCAAAGGAGTGATACCCAAATCTGGGTTGTAATATTTCAAGCCACAATTTGAAAAAATACATGTGCAGATATAGATTTTGGAAAAAATAATTCATTCAAGAAGGATAGTTAAATTTGAAATAAATGTCATGGATCGCATAATAAAATCTGTTTAGATTAATACATGAATAACGATATTCTATTACATTCATTCCAGATCATTACATAATGAACAAGCTGCAAATATATAGGGAGATAGTTTCCTATTAAGTACGAAACAACTCAACCACAAATATATATATATGTGAGTTGTTATAACTCCCAAACAACTCATGTATATAATATATTAACCTCGATATTATGAGTTTGTTTATTATAACTCATAATATATTAGATAATATTATTCATCCATATATATGAATAATGTGAGCACTATATATGATTTCCTAACATTCCCCCCCTTAGTGCAAACATGGGAGAAAAAAATTGCACTTCCTTCTACAGTGTGCCGCCCGTGTGTGCTCATGATCTGGATGGTTTTACAGGACATCCAACAACCTCAATATGGATGGTTTTATAGGACAGCCAACAACCTCAACATGGATGGTTTTATAGGACAACCAACAACCTCAACATGGATGGTTTTACAGGACAGCCAACAACCTCAACAGGGATGGTTTTACAGGACAACCAACAACCTCAATATCATGATGTTGCTTTTCTTTTGTGCTTTCATCTGTCCACTATGCTTTTCCTTTAGGGAATTATGTAGGAAATACCGCTCACTGATTACAAATATGAAAAGAGAAAATGGAACATTGAGACCATGTTCCCCCCCTCAATGTGAACATTTCACTTATTCAAACCAAAACAGAACACTGAAAAAGAATCATGCTGCACACAACTGAAATCAACTGCAACTCTGAAAAGAAAGCAAACTCACACACACACTATCACCACAGCTTCGTGTGGCCCCATCATTGGTGACTGACGAGAGGTCGCTGAATGACCTCCAGCCTCCTGTGCCTCCATCCTCCAGTTGATGCATTCTTTTTAGAAGAGAAAGTCTTCTTCACTATCTTGAGCAACAACTTCTCTATCATGTGAATGGTTGGATCCTGCTTCCCAATCACTTTCTTCTTCTCTATTTTTAGAAATAAAATCTTTATTATTCAATTTACCATCCAATAGATCCCTAGCTCGTTGTTTACAAAACATTATTCCATGTCCAGACACATTACAATAGTGACAAATAAGCCTTTTATTTGGATCCTGGGAGGTTGAACCTTGCTTGAAAGAATGACTGTATCTCTTTTTACCATGTGTTCCATATAATGATTTTTCTTCTGTTTCAATTTTATTTGTTCTATTTTCATCCTCTATCAAAGAAGAAATCAAGTCTTCCAGACTTGGATTGATTTTGCTCAAAGTGAAGACCATATTAGAATAGCTAGGAGGCATGCTATTAAGTAAAACTACTTTTGCATCATCGTCGAACATCTACTTTGATTCCAGCTAATTGATTTAATACAAAATGAAACTTACTTATGTGTTCCACCATGTTGTCACCTTCCTCCATTTTGAGTCCGAACAACTTTTGTTTTAGTGATACTGTACTGCGCTTCCTGCTTGTGATCCAAATAGTTTGTTTAGTGTAGTCCAAATTGTATTTGAGGATTTTGACAAATCTATATGATGTAAATATGCATCAGATAATCCCAATCCAATGATTGCTATGGCTTTTCGATCTTTGATGTCCCATATTGCCGCTTCATCTGCATCTCTTGGTTTCTTTGCTTTGCCATCCACAATCTCCCACAAATCTTTGTTGATTAATAACAACTGAGTTTTCACCTGCCATGTGTAAAAATATTTTCCTTCAAATTTTTCCATTCGATTCAACTTAGCCATGTTAAAAATGGACGTCGGTTTCAACCGAAAATGCGTCCGAAGACAATATGACAACTAGACTAAAAAAATTTAAAAAGTAATAAACTGAGATTACTTTTTAAATGAAAATGACTATATAATAAAAACAAATTCTTAATTGCAGTCTTCAGTTGACAAGAATTCTAAGTAGGCCTCTACCTCGTGCAAGCTCACCACCACATAATAGAAGAGATGTTGACACATTCAAGCAAAAAATGTAGTAACTACGTCTCGACTATATCCATGCTTCTAAAATCTTTCACCTCTTTCACTTTGCAACTTGCCTGCAGGAACAGTCCACGGTAGTTTTGAGATGGTGATCAAATAATAAGTATTAGTTCACAGAGAAATTTTCCAAGCAATAAAAAGAACTCCACTCACAGATGTAAATGCTCAGATCTGGATTCGATGCACAAATAGAGAGTGTGCATGTGTAGATCGCCGAAGGGAACTAAGGTGTAACCGTGACTAGAAGAATCGAATGAAAAACTGTAGCGAGTTGGAATGAAATTCTCCTGGGACTCAATCAACACAAAATTTCTTGATGCAGATCTAAAATATAAACAACGACTAATACAAAGTAATAAATAAGTGTCAATTTAAGAATCCAAAGACACGCTATATGATGAATATCGATGTAGGAAGGCGTGAACCGATATCTAAACACTTCCCTAGACCGTGATGGCTATAAATTTGATTTAGAACAATAACACCTCCTTCTGACATCTTCACCTAGAATATCTACTTTGGAATACTACAGTTGCGTGCTTTGATAGTTGTTAGAGATTCATGTAGAAACAGAGAAACCGCCAGGCTCTGATGCCAAATGAAATAAATGTCATGGATCAGCACAATAAAACTATTTAGATTAATACACGGAATAATGATATTCTATTACATTCATTCTCGATCATTACATAATGAACAAGTCATGCAAATATATAGGAGATAGTTTTCTATTAAGTAGAAACAACTCAACCACAAATCTATATATATGTGAGTTGTTATAACTCCTAAACAACTCACGTATATAATATACTAACATGATATTATGAGTTTGTTTATTACAACTCATAATATATTACATAATATTATTCATCCATATATATGAATAATGTGAGCAGTGATATATGATTTCCTAACAAAATTTTCATATACAAATTTTTTGCAATACAACTCAAAGGAAGAAAATGCAAATCTTGGCATTGATCGACAAAGATCCATTAATGGGTAGTAAAATTAGAGTAAAGATCAAGAACTCACTTGCTAAATTGAACCAAAAGCAAACCCTCATCGAATTCAGAGCCAAAAGGGGAACCCAATACGAGTTTCAACTCGAGGTTGATGTTGTTCCAGAAATCACATTAAAAATGCAACAAAAAAACAAGTATCTCATTAGGAATTAGTATTCACATGGTTTATTATATGGTTAGTTTTATATATATTGTTATAACAAATGTGTAACAATATATTAATACGGGTTGTATATTGTTTATACTTCCTACTTTATAGGAAGTTGGTTTTCCTATTTGGATGGCTATTTAATAGCACTCCATACTTTGTAATTGATATAGAGAATTAATAATATATTCTGTGTTCGTACTGTGTAAATCTACTGCTATACCAATATTTGGTATCAGAGCAGGAAATTCATGGAAGTTTATGAGAGGTTTTGAAGAAGTGATTGGGGGCAACTCAAACATTTTGTGACTGTCCCAATCCATGTTTTTAAATTAAATTAGTATTTGTTTACTTGAATCATTTGCAGATTTGTTGGAGTTTGCTCTCTGAAACTCGGATTTACACGGCTGTGTTAGTTTTCTGCCAGATCCGGAGGCGATCGAGATCACTGAAGGAATCCACTAAGGAACGACTCAGATACGAGTTTGAGTATTACAAGGAAAATATATCTCAAAATGTTTTCTCAGGTCTCGTCCAATCTCTGCATATAGTTTTATTGTTCACCTCAGTTGGGAAACACAACAGATCGAACCTCTATTTCTGCCAAGTGAATCATGTGCATGTCATCAATATGATGTTGTTTACTGCGATCTGAACATGCAGAGTTATACGCCAGGCATCCATGTTTATTGCCATTTAGTTTGGGAGATGCCAGATTACTTCTGAATCCATTCTACTAGCAGTTTCCTACATGCAAGTAAAAAGGCGTGACAATCCGACCAAGGCTGATCCATACGAAGCGGATCTCACAATCTAACTCGAGTTCGATTCCTGTGTAAAGAAAAAAACGTGGGCTCCATCGGTTTATCGTTCTGTATTACATTCACACTGCCACGTATGGGCACACGGACTCACAGTGCACTCATAATAATACAAAAGAGGTCGGTCTACAAATGTTTAAAAAGTCTCTGTTCAGTGGTGTTTTAAGTTCGGTTGTAAAGTAAATGTTGGTTAGTTATTTTTAAATTTTATTTTATAGGTTTCATCTAAAAGTTCAAGTTTTGCTTTATTTAATTATGTAGCTTATGTTTTTTATAGTCCGTGTATATCCACCATATGTAATTTGTCTTTTATTTAATTGTCACTCTATGTTTGTAAAGTGTCTTATATAGCACCATTAGTGTGTTTGTCATGATATGTATATATGATAAAATAGTCATTTTTGTGTCTATTTTCAAAAAATCAAGAGTCGATTTTTGGTCTAGTCAAGTCAAAAGAATATTGTAAAAGCTTCGTTATTTTCAAGTTAATTAAAATAGGTGATTTTAGGAATTTTTGCATTAGTCATTGTGTCATTGTAAAAGTCCAAAAAAAAATAAAAAAATTGCCCGCATTTCAATTTTGGACGCATTTTCACTTGTACGCGACGTCTAATTTTGAGGGGTGATTATTGAGCTTCATTTCCATATTCCGCTGAGTTAGCAAAGATCATGAGGATGGAGGAAGGAGACATCGAGGGTCGGAGGTCGACATCGACCTCTCATCAGTCACCAACGACGGGGCCGCACAGAATGATTTGGTGGCACAGGTGTGCAGTGTGAGTACTTGTTTTTGAGTTTTGCAGTGTTCCAGTTTCAGCTTGGTGTGATTCTTTTTCAGAGTTCCTGTTTTGTTTGGTATTTGATGGATGTTGGAAAGAAAGTTGTGTTGGAGCGCAGATGACTGTCAGTGATCCTCTGACTGACTTGGTCCTCTGACTGCCGTACTTCGTTGGAAGATGGTCAGCTAGAAGAATACGTTCACTAGCATTAGTGACCATGTGCAGCAAGACCTAACTAGCAAGATCCATTCAGGAGTATGTTCTTCGATGCGCTTTGCTTCTCGGATCTATATGAGTGGAATTTCACATTGTGGGGGGGAATACATACCAATGTTCCATTCCCATTCTGCACCCAAAACGACTTAGTCAAGGAAAGCTTCTAGTGGCAGTGGCAATTTTCTATGTTGTTCGAGATCGAGTGGCAGTGATCAAAGACAGAGACTACAATTAAGAACATTACGATTCTTATAGGAAGTAATGTGAAATTTTCAGTATATCTTCTATTGTGCAGTTTTGAGATATGCATGTTGTGTTTCCTACATAATTCCCTGATGTATAAGCATAGTGGTGAACAGTAGCACCAGAGTAAGTCAGTTCATGGATCTTGAAAGGGTTTGTGGGAGGATCCAGAAAACCACACGAGGTCGATAGTTGATGAGGTTCCTGTCACTTCAAGGTTTGTGGTAAGCTTGTTTAAAACCATGGAAGGAGAGAGCCTTTCTTTTGGATCAAGGTCATGAGTCACAGAGTTGGACATGCCACAGGGGTGAGCATACTGCAGAGGAGTGTGTGGATGTTTTTCTACCATGTAAACACTAAGGGGGGGAATGTTAGGAATTAGTATTCACATGGTTTATTATATGGTTAGTTTTATATATATTGTTATAACAAATGTGTAACAATATATTAATACGGGTTGTATATTGTTTATACTTCCTACTTTATAGGAAGTTGGTTTTCCTATTTGGATGGCTATTTAATAGCACTCCATACTTTGTAATTGATATAGAGAATTAATAATATATTCTGTGTTCGTACTGTGTAAATCTGCTGCTATACCAATAGTATCAATGTTTCAAAGTTGAAATAACAGAGACAAAGTAAAAGGAAAGCTCAATACTAGCCGAAATGAGCAATATATAGTCAGGAGATTACAAAAAAAAAATGAAGCCACTACCATCTTGTTCAAAATAACGATGATATAGAAAGGACTAAGTTCACAAACCTCAACAATGAAAGCCATACAATCTTTTGCAGAGTTTCATAGAACATAGATTTTTTGAAGAAATACCAAGCTCAACAGAGTTACATTTCTGATCTGCTTAGAGACAAACCTAGCTCAAAAGATCATCTCCAATGGCCATTGTCAAGGAAAAATATTTTGTAGAGTTCCTTTAGCTCGAATAGAGCTCAAGAATGAAAATATGAAAGACTTAGGGTTTTGAGTGTTTTATTCATCAAACTAAAGTAACTTAACTCATTAGGTGAGTTAGAGATCAACAACCATGAATCAAAAGTACAAAGATCAATGCTCAGAATTGATCACCAAAATTAATGCAAACCCCAGCTTGACATATTTAAGTGGCGGGTCTTTTTGGAGAATTGTAACAATTTTATGTTAATATTATAATTTACTATGATTTATCATCATTCCTTTGTGCTTATCAACATCTTTTCATCATTTTGTAAAAGTGTCAAATTGACCCGTAGGCCCAATGAAATCTAATTGGATGTGGAGGGTGGGCCCTTTTTGTGTTTTGAGGCATTTTGGCAAAGGGAAAAATAAAATGTTGAGACCGCAAAAAAAAATTCAAAGCAGAGCGTCGAAGCGTTTTGAGATTTTGAGCTTTATTTCCAAAAGGGCATAAAGTTGTAAATGTCCTGTGGCCCCGCTCAAGCTAAGGTAAAAAGTAAAATGTTGAGCCCACCTCATAAAAGTCAAGGTGGAGGTGTAGATCGTCGAAGCAATTTTGCCTTTGAAACTTTTAAGCTTTTTGAAAAGGGATTAAAGTTTAAAAATTTCTCACGACTCCGCTAAAGCATCAAAAGTCAATCATATTGAATTAAGTCAAAATCAGATCATTAGGGTGAATTTGAAAATTTAAGCCCCTTTTTCTAAAAGGGAAAAAGTGATAAAGTCCCCAGTGACCCTTGGCTGACGATTGAACAATGCCATGTTTTCAATAAGTCAAAAGTGGAGCATCGGGTCAATTTAAGATTTTGAGCCCTTTTTGAAAAAGGGAAAAAAGTGATAAAATTTCTTGCGACTTATCGACACTAAAATTTTCCTCCATAATTTCTATTTCATTTATGTATGTATTAGGAATAGGATATTCTTAAGTATAATTAGTATTAGCATCCGATAGAAGATAACGGTGTCTTGCTAGTACAATGCAACCAATAATGTATAGTACGGTAATAGTCAAAAGTACAATAGGAATGTTGTGGTAAAAAGTAAATATTTGTCAAGTAAGTGGTTCAATAATGTTAAAATGTCAAAGTTAGGGTAAGTAGAGAAGTAGGGTCTACATGATTATGAATTAGAAATATTATATTGGTAATAGGGACAAGGAGTGAGGTCATAAATATTTTGTGTATTTTATTTGTAAAAAGTCTAAAAATGTGGAACCCATGTGAAATGATAAGGTTTATCTTATCTTAAAAGATAAGCTTACATGTACAGATAAGAGTTAAGGTATGGAATATGATTCGTCAGAGTAGATTTCTTATCCTATCTTAGAGATAATATGGATAATCCCGGAAGTTCTATAAATAGAGAGGCCACCCACCTCATTTATCATAGAAGGAAGTAGTGAGAAATATTGTATGAGTAAGTGTGTAAAGGAAGCCATCATTTTGAAGGTGTGTTAAAGAATCCATTAAGAGGTGTAATTGTGAAGTTTCTCCCATAGTTATTGTTAGAATGCAAGTGAGGTCGTAACACTTGAAGTACCTCATGGGTGAGATTGTAACAATTTCATGTTGATATTATAATTTACTCTTATATTTCAGATTTATCATTATTCCTTCTTTTCATAGTCTATGGTATTCTTGTGTTATGTTTGTTGTTGTGTTTCCAGATTCCATCCACCAAAATAAAAGTTATGCATTAGTAAATAATCATAGCACGATGAGTTCTGGTAAAGAATTATCATAGTGCTGGATTGGTGATGACATTTTGGTTCCGTTGCCGAGACCATTCCTCGTTGGTGGATTTTCTGGAGAGATATTCCCACTTAGTCAGAAAACATTTTGAGGGTAACCTTGTTTTTACTGTGCATATTAGTTACCATGGTAAAGTCACTTTTTGTCGTGAATAGTATTTACCGCAGTAAAGTCACTTTTTACTGTGAATAGTATTTACCGCAGTAATTTCACTTTTTACCGTGAATAGTTTTTACCACAGTAAAGTCATTTTTTACCGCAGTAAGTCAAGTTTTACCATATTTTACCATGGTCATTTCTATTTTCTATTATAGTGATTCCAATTATTTGTGCACATAAGTCTTGTTGATTGTACTTGTGGGTTGGTATTTCACTCTGGTTACTTTTGAAAATGGGGAAGATTCCTATTTTTTCATCCCAATCTCATGAAGATGCTTCCTCTTTAATTTAAGAGTTTAAATGATCTTGTATTTGTAATGGCCTTATAAGAAGGGAACAATGGACTAAATTTTTTTCCTACCTTTTTGGATGGTTCAGCCCTTAGGCGGTTTGAAACACTAGGTGATAATGTGAAAATCTCATGGGATTTATTAACTGAAATTTTCTTGAAGAACTTGGTGAACAACGAAATATGTAGATCTCATGATCGATATCATGAAGCTATCCCAAGGAGAGAAGGAGAAGATAAGGGAATATCATGCTCGTGTTATAGAGCTAAGTAGGAAGCTCAATCACCATATCCGTAAGGAAGGATTAGCGGATGGGTTGATGAATGGCATGGATAATCTCCTCTGTAAGAACTTCATTCTTGGGATGAAGCCGAGATATCGGACAACGAGTGAAGTATGATCACCCAACTACTACCATTGAACAAACAAAGGAGATTGCAAGAAGGCAAGAAGAAAGCATGGAAGAGGAGCCCAAAGAAATTGTTGCTAAAGTAGAGCCTACACCAAGCACATTTGGTTTAGAATCCACACCACTTTTGGTGAGCACAAATCTTACTCCTAGTACATCTACTGATTATGAAGATCTGCTTAGGAAGATGGGCCAGTTAACTATTAATCTTCTTCAAGGAAAATAATTTAGTTCTCAGGGAGAAGATAGAGGTACAAAAAGAAATATTTCTGAAGTTGTATGTTATGGTTGTCATAAAAGGGTCATTATAAATAGAATTGTCTAGATAGAGCTTCTACATCAGTACAAGAGATAATGATAAATTAAAAGCACCTGTGAATTCTTTTGATCTAGTAGATAAGAGCATAAATAATGAATTAGATGTGTTTGTAACAAAAAGAAAGAAATAAAAAGATAACCAAGATGGAAATGATCCTAAGAAGATGAAAGGAGAAACTAGTAAGAAACATAGGAGAAGAAAGTTGGGTATGCAAGATTTTTGATTTCACGGGGACAAGGACCATACTCCATCTTAGAAGATCTGGTCTATGCAAAAGCTTCACAAATATTACATATGGTCAACTCTTGGCTATGTCTTCTGAGAAGAGGCGGGAGCTATGAAGTGGACTCAATGCTTGATGAAGGAAGGAGGTTGAGGTCCCTGTTTTGTAGGTAGAGGCGGATCCCTACGCTCCACAAGTTGAGGTATTATGTAATGGTATTTCAACTCATAATGTCTTAGTTGATGGAAGTGTTGCGCTTAATGTAATGAATGAGTTTGTAATGAATATGTTGGGGTTAAAAATTGATCGCCCCTCAATACTTATGTTAATGTCATTAAATAAGAGAAAAACTAAACCAAAAGGTGTTGTTTCAAATGTGGCAATATCTCTATTATGGGTGTTGTATGTGTGGTAGACTTTCAGGTGATGAAAATGGTAACTTGTGTACCTAATGTTATTGGGAAGACCATGGCTAAGGAGAGTTCATGTAAGAAACTACTAGAATGAAGGCTTGATGACACTTGGACGTGGTAGAGAGAGGGTGAAGATAAATGTGATCCCTCGACATCATAAGATAGAACACGTGGATTCAAGTGGTGAAATCTGATGATTAGACATCCTCTGATTACTCTAGTACTAGTGAAGTGGACACAGAAGATGAAGAAAGTGAGGTTGATGTTTCGGTCATAGATATCCTTCCAATCACACCAACTCATGAACCCATAAAATTATATAAAGAATAAATTGATGATTGTCTCCAACAAATAAAGATTGGTGATCTTTGTGATGAAGAGTGAGAAGGAGTCCTACCTCCAAATATTTCGAAGGTACATACACCTACTCACTTTTGATTATAAGGAACTCCGTCAAGTAAGTTAGGTAGAACATTCTATTGAGCTGGTAGATGGTGTTATGCACATAAAGCAAATGCCATATAGAATGAATCCTAATTTTTCCAAGACTATAAAAGAAGAAATAGATAAGTTGTATAATGCAGATTCATATTTCTTTGTGGAGAATTCAAAATGGGTTTCTCCCATTGTGATCTCAATAAAAAATAATGGGAAGTTATGCATTTGTGTTGATTATAGGAAGCTCAATAAGGCAACAAAGAAGGATCATTACCCTCTTTCATTCTCATATCAGATCTTGGATGAAGTAGCTGGCTAGGAGTGTTATAGTTTTGCTGATGGATATAGCAGATACAACCAAGTTCATATAGCAGAGAAAGATCAATCAAGACCATATTCACCACTCCTTGGGGAATGATTTCTTATAAAGTTATGCCTTTTGGGTTGTATAATGCTCCGACAATGTTCCAAAGATTTGATGAATAGGGTGTTTGAACCCTATATTGGGGACTTCATTAGAGTATTTTTGGATGATTTTTGCATCTATGGGAGCAAGATGGACCACCTGCACCAGATGGAGACAACATTTCAAAGGTTAGATGAAGCACAAGCCTCACTAAACCCTACAAAGTGTGTCTTTGGATGTTCTACAGGCGTTTTGTTAGGGCATGTTGTATCTAGAGATGGTATTGGTACTAATCCTGATAAAGTTTCAAAAATCAAAGAGTTACTGTTATCTAAAATTCACCCCTCAAGGTAATTTTGATAACATGCATCAGATTATTCAGGTCCCGAGAAAGTAAGATTGATTCGAGGCCCAAAATCATGTTTTTTGGGTCCCTCGGCCTTTTTCTAACTCCCCCACCCAAGAAGAAATCCCAATAGGTTGAGAAAATGGAAGAAATGGAAAAAATAAGGTTGCAGGATTGTGTTAAGGCATTTCGGTCCGAAGGGTTCGGTCATACTGAGCCTCATTGTACTTAAGCTTGGGGCCAAAAAAATGAAGAAAATTGGCTAAGTCCTAGTCCAGGCGGTCTCACGGATAGTTGGGACATCGGGACACATGGGACGCGAAAATCTGAATCAGCCGAAAGAGGGAAAAATTACCTAAGTCTTTTGTTTCACGCGGTTTGGGATAGTTGGGACATCGGACGCATGGGACGCGAAAAGATGAATCACCGAAAGAGGGAAAAATTGCTTGTCTTTTGTTTCACGTGGTTTGGGGCAGTTGGGATAAATGTGGCATGGGATGCGAATCGGCCGGTTTGGTGCAAGTCCTGGTCCATTTCAGGCGGTTTAGAGATATTTGTCCCAGACAGTTCGGGACATCCGGGTCAAAGGTACGTGAGGGACACGTGGGACACGAAAAGCCGAAAGAGCCACCAACGAATGGAATCTCGCCATGTGTCTTCACCTCAAACAGGAGTAAGGAAGCTTGAATCAGCCAAGAAGGAGATTTTTGTTCAAGAAATCTAGGCCAAAGGTACACAAGGGACGCGTGGGATGCGAAAAGGTGAGAGGGCCGCAAATAGAGACAAGGAGGCTCATGGATGAATCGTAACGTGCCACATGTCGAAGAGGAAAAGTTGGAAATTTGGCTAAGTGTTCCATCAAAAATCCAAAAGGAGTGTTCGCTCATTGCCCCGCCAATGAATCGAGGTCATGCCACATGTCCAAGTGGAAATAAATTTTCAAAGGATGAGCCCACGAACAAATCAGAAACGTGCCACATGTCGAAGGTTGAAAAGTTGCTAAGTGTTTGGCGCAAGGTAAAAATGTGCCCCTCAGGCCCGAACCAATAAAATAGTGCCACATGTCCAAGTTTAAGGGCCCAAAAGGAATTTTTAGAGGATGAACCCATGGATGAATCAGAGCCTGACACATGTCATCCAAGTGGTAGAGCACGGAAAAAATTCAAATATTTTCCCGCCGATCCATTTTGGCCTATTTTTGCCCTAAATCTTCAGATCGCCATAACTTTCGATCCAGAGCTCATATTTTGTGTTCTTTATATCAATGGAAAGCTGGTGAAATTCTCCACACAATTCCAACATCAATATTTCATTTTGGTTCAGTTTGTAGAGAGAAAATAAAGAAATGTCTCCGGCACGTGGTAATGGCTTAACGACATTTCAACAACCAGCTTTAATGCGAGAATAATGGGTCGATTCTTCTTTAAGACGGTTAAAATTTCAGGGCATGGGTCTATAAGGATGCCCATGATGTTTTAATGCATCTCGCATTCAATGAGGAATGACTCCCATGTTTTTACATGTTTTCTCCATCTCCGGCTCAACCTTTGCATTGTAAAAATCCAGGATTTGGCTCATTTTTTAAGAGGTTGTTCATCTTTTTGATCTTCTCTCCTTTCTTTTCTTCCCCAGGGTTGAAAATGGAGTTCAAACCTCCTCCCCTACTCTGTAATGGCATTTTTTCCTTTTACCATTAAAATGATGTTCTGTGCTGAACTTCTGGAGCAACAAAAACGTGTTTCGTGATGCATCTATCCATCCTTGCTCGTTTTTCGCTTGTTTTCTTCTTGCCTCTCTTCATTGCAGGTATTTGTGCATGTTTGAATGTTCATTGTAGGGTTGGAGCTGTGTTCATAGTAGTTTTGATAGATGTTCAACATTTTCCTTCTCTGGTGTATCACCGTTTTAGTGTAGGCTTTTGTTCTTTTTCTCTTTTCTCTCTCTCCCTGTCTCCTTGGAGGTTAGATTAGGATTAGATTAGCTTGCCTGCACTGGTACAACTTGTGGCAGGTAGTTTAGGAAGAGGAACCAGCCTTCTCTAGAGATTCCTTTCTCATTTTTACAAGTCCCACACTTAGAGAAAGGATTCATTGTTGTGCAATCACACTGGATGCTAGAGTGATCAACCTAGAAATCTGATCAACACCCAGGGGTGTTACTGATTTTCAACAACAATTTTGGCACTCCCGGTGGAACCTTAAAGGTCTTTCACTTTATCTTTGTAGGTTGGTGTGTTCTTGTTAAAGATTCAGCCTTTTGGAGGCACTTTCAAAAGCACATCTGCGACTCCATCCTGATCAAATAACTCATTCTCTGAGTTGCACCCGTTTTCCATCCATTTCCATCCATCTTTCTTTCCATCTCTTTCATTATTTTCCATTCCATGAAGTTGTGCAATCATGAATTCATTTCCATCATGGAATTCACATTTACAACAGCAACATATCACACCTCCAACATGTTTTACAAATTCTCCAAATCAGCATTTTGGTCAAATTCAAAATCAGCATGTCTACCCATATGAGCAGCAGTGCCAAAGTCAATTTGGATATGAAGCATGTCAAGCACAAGGGTATGCTGGTTGTGAGGGCAGTCAAGAAGAAAATGCAGATCTACTGGAACAAATCCAAAAGATGTAGGCGAAGATGGTGCAATCAAGAGCAACAACTCAAATGAAGGCTTTGAATTTGTTACAGGACTCCTCCCATGGGGATGCCCTTTTCCAAGACACTTCAGCCCTCAAGAGAAGATTTACTTCATGATTGCAACGCTGCCATTACTTGCAAAGTGGATTGAAGAAATAGAGGTGTATGAGAGGAGTATTCAACAACCTTGTCAATGGGTAAGCACGCCATCTCATGCCTTTCTTTTTCCTCTTTCCCAATCTGCTTTATCTCAAAGAGTGTCAAGTTTTAAACTCTCCATCTGTTGTCTCAAGTGTTGAATCCATTTCTCCACCCCTATTCTTCCACCTCATCTCAATTCTTTTTCCCTTTTCCTTCCAAACAGTCATCCCCTCCAAAGAGCTAACCGTAAATACCCCTCCTCTAAAGAAACAAGATTTTCTACCTCCACCACCACGAAAAATTGCCAAGCCATTTTAGTTACAATCCACTTCTCCTCTTGCATTCCCAAATCCATGTTGGGAGGATGAAAATCAAAATGCCACCAAGGAAAACAACAAAGAAAAGAGAAGCCCAACAAAATGAAGAAATTCAAAGTCTGAAGAGTTGGGCTCTTAAATTTGGGATGACAAAGATCCCCTTGATGGTTAAGCCTTTAGAAGAGGTTGGAGTTGGAGAACAAATGGTGGTCAGGACTGATTTTGTTGCAGCAGAAGAAGAAGATCTTGCAGTCCCAACTTGTCCTCTAGAGCAGCAGATCGAAGAGTTTGACTTGACAAACTTCATGCTGGAGGAAGATTTCAATCAAGAGAAAGATTGTCTTCAAACATTGGAGGAAGGAGAAGCTGCTCCAAATCCAAAAGAAGAGGAGCACATTCTAGTTGTGGAGGAGAAAATTGCAGATCCAAGGGCTTTGAGCACAAAGCAAGCTATAAGAGAACCTTCAATACTTCTTTCTACTTCATCTTTCTCGAGTTCTAGTGCTAAAGAAGAGTTTGATCTCTCAAACTCAATGTTGGAGGATGAAAGAAACCATGATGATAAAGTTGCAGAGCAAAAGGACACCATGGGAGAGGTTAAGCATTTGCAGCAGGACAGCAATGAGGCAATTTACCTATCTGATTTGGAAGACTGTTTTGATGAAGAAGAACCAGTTGAGTTTCCACCATTCTCTCTTTCATCATCCACGTTCCAAACACAAGAGCTTGCTGTCATGGAGGAGAGCATTCATTTGCAGCAACCTACATCTTATAGTAGCTCTTTGGAATCAAGATTGGAAGATTTAAATCTTCCATGTTCTTCATTAGAGGAAGAGAAAGGGCGGAAAAGTCCTACCATTGCTTCCACGTCACCCACCCAAGAAGGTCTACAAGAAGACTCCATTTTAGAGTTGAAAATCGAGCTATGGGCATATCAAACGGACCATACCTTGCCCAATCAGGTATTTGGATTTATTGGAGCCGAAGGAGAAGTCACAACCAGTCATGCTTGCTTCTGAGCATGAGGATGAGCTACAAAGAACCAAGGATCAGCTGTCATACCTCTCCAATCCAAATGCAGAACAACTAAAAGAGGTATTGAATTTTCCTTCACCTGATACCTTGATGATTTGGGTGGAAGACCAGCTTCTTGTTGATTTTCCATTCATCCAATCAGCCATGTTCAATGCCAAATCAGTTGCATGGTTGCCAATTTTGAAGAAAGGAAGCTATTTTGCACAACCAGTTGTAGGGTTTGTTTAGCTTACCTTTGCTTCCAAGTTAGAGTAGAGTAGGTAGTTTTGCTTTCAGTAAAAGAAGTGCTTGTGCACACTCTGCATGTTCCATTTGGAGCATGTATGATTTTCAGTTTTGTACATAGTTTTTGTGGTGTTGGTCTTGCTCTTGCACAGTCCATTTCAGTGGGTTTCCAAGTGGCTCGGAGGGAGGTTCTTAAAGTTCGATTAGTTTGTAGGCTACAAGTCATGACTCCATGCCCAATGGATGCTTTAGGTAGCTGGCCATTTTTCATCTAGCACATAGATGACCCCACTGAGTCACCAAAATTGTTATCCAAAATTCACCCTCAAGGTAATTTTGATAACATGCATCAGATTATTCAGTCCCGAGCAAGTAAGATTGATTCGAGGCCCAAAATCATGTTTTTCGGGGTCCCCTCGGCCTTTTTCTAACTCTCCCACCCAAGAAGAAATCCCAACAGGTTGAGAAAATGGAAGAAATGCAAAAAATAAGGTTGCAAGACTGTGTTAAGGCATTTCGGGTCTGAAGGGTTCGGGTCGTACTGAGGTTCGTTGTACCAAGCTTGGGGCAAAAAAATGAAGAAAATTGGCTAAGTCCTAGTCTAGGTGGTCTACGGGACAGTTGCGATGTCGGGATGTGAAAAGTTGAATCGGCCGAAAGAGGGAAAAAATTGCTTGTCTTTTTGTTTCACGTGGTTTTGGAAAGTTGGGACGCTTGGGGCGCTTGTAAATGAGTCGACCAAAAGAGGGAAAAAAATTACCCGTCTTTTTTTCATATGGTTTGGGACAGTAGGGACAAAGGTACGCGGGGACGTGAGATCAGCCGCACGCAAGTCAGTCCATTTCGGTGGTTCGAGATATTTGTCCTGAGACGATTCGGGACATCCGGGCCAAAGGTACGTGAGGGACGCATGGGACGCAAAAAGCCGAAAGAGCCGCCAATGAATGGAATCTCGCCACATGTCTGCACCTCAAATAGGAACAAGGAAGCCCGAATCGGCCAAAGAAGGATATTTTTGTTTGGGACATCTAGGAAAAAGGTATATGAGGGACGTGTGGGACGCGAAAAGGCGAGAGGGATGCAAACAGAGACAAGGAGGCCCGCGGATGAATCAGAACGTGTCACGTGTTAGAAGAGGAAAAGTTGGAAATTTGGCTAATTGTTTCATCAAAAATCCAAAAGGAGTGTTTTGGTCCATTGCCCCGACCAATGAATTAGGTCATGCCACGTGTCCAAGTTGCAAGAAATTTTCAAAGGATGAGCCCGTGGATGAATCAGAACGTGCCACATGTCAGAAGGTTGAAAAGTTGCTAAGTGTTTGGCGCAAGGTAAAAATGCACCCCTCAGGCCCGAACCAATAAAATAGTGCCACGTGTCCAAGTTTAAGGGCCCGAAAGGAATTTTTAGAGGATGAACCCATGGATGAATCAGAGCCTAACACGTGTCATCCAAGTGGCAGAGCGGGAAAAATTCAAATATTTTCCCGCCGATCCGTTTTGGCCTGTTTTTGCCCTAAATCTTCAGATCACCATAACTTTCGATCCAGAGCTCAGATTTTCATGTTCTTTATATCAATGGAAATCTGGTGAAATTATCTACACAATTCTAAGGTCAATCTTTCATTTTGGTTCAGTTTGGAGAGATAAAATCAAGAAATGTATCTCGCGCGTGGTAATGGTCGAATCGACGTTTCAACAACCAAATTTAATGCGAATGGGTCGCATTCTTCTTCAAAGACTCAGATTAAAAATGTTAGGGCATGGGTATGTAAGGATGTCCATGCTTTTTTAATGCATTTGCATTCAATGAGGAATGGCTCCTATGTTTTTACATGTTTTCTCTCTCATGGGCTCGACCCATGCATTGTAAAAGATTTGGCTCATTTTTTAAGAGGTTGTTCATCTTTTCTACTTTGCTCTCCTTTATTTTCTTCCCCAGTGGTTGAAAATGGAGTTCAAACCTCCTCCCCTACTCTGTTATGGTGTTTTTTCCTTTTACCATTAAAATGATGTTCATGCGAACTTACTGAGAGCAACAAAAACGTGTTTCGTGATGCATCTATCCATCCTTGCTCGTTTTTTTGCTTTCTTTCTTATTTCCTCTCTTCATTGCATGTATTTGTGCATGTTTGAATGTTCATTGCAGGGGTTGGAGCTATGTTCATAGTAGTTTTGATAGATGTTTAGCATTTTCCTTCTCTCGGTGTATCACCGTTTTAGTTTAGGCTTTTGTTCTTTTCTCTTTCTCTCTCTCTCTCCTGTCTCCTCGGAGGATATATTAGGATTAGATTAGCTTGCCTCGCACTTTGGAACAACTTGTGGCAGGGTAGTTTAGGAAGAGGAACCAACCTTCTCTGGAGATTCCTTTCTCATTTTTACAAGTCCCACACTTAGAGAAAGGATTCAATGTTGTGCAATCACACCGGATGCTAGTGTGATCAACCTAGAAATCTGATCAACATCCGAAGGGGTGCGCTGATTTGCAACAACATTACCATTTCCTATGAATAGAAGTAAGTTGAGATCATTTTTAGGCCATGTGGGTTACTATAGAAGGTTCATCAAGAATTTCTCAAAGATTGCACAACCACCAACCAAATGCTTGAAGAAGGATGTTACTTATGAACCACGAAATAAGGCGCATGAAGCTTATTAACAATCGAAGAAATCCTTTGTGTCTTCACTGTTTTAAAGAATCTAGATTGGAGGAAACCATTCATGTGTATATTGATCCTCGAGATGTAGCACTAGGAAGTACTTTGAGCCAAAAGGATTAAAATGGGAATGATCATCTAGTTTACTTTGGGAGTAGACAAATGAGCAAAGTCTTTGAGGTAAATTATACTGTAACTAAAAAGAGGCTCTAGCTATCATTTTGCTATAAAGAAGTTTAGAAATTACTTGCTAGGGCAAAAATTTATAGTTGTAACAAATCATCAAGCTCTAACATATATTGTAAATAGGCATAACCCATCGTGGGAGGATAGCAAGATGGATAATTTTGCTACAAGAATTTAAATTTGATATTATAGATAGGCTAGGAAAGAAGCATGTCAATGCAGATGCACTCTCTCGAGCCTATGATGGTTTAGGTTCATCTTGTGATGATGATGATTTCCCGAGATGCACAGAATGTTATCTCTTGACACAATCCCTAGTGAATACATAGATATTTGGAATTATCTGAATGAATTCAAGTTTCCTGATGGTGCCAATGTAAAGACTAAGAGGAAGATTACTCAAGCTAGTCATCCATATTCTATTCTACATGGAGTATTATTTCGAATAGGACCTGATGAAACAAGCGATCAAGAGGGCAATTGGACATGATCAAGGGAAGGAGATGATAGAATAATTCCACAATGGTACATGTGGAGAACACTTCTCTAGACAACTTACAACAAGAAGGATCTTGGATGCAGGTTATCATTGGCCCACTCTTTTTAGAGATTGTTATAATTATTGTAAGACATGTGATATTTGTCAAACACATGGTAACCGTAAGACTTCATCAGCTCCATTATGCCCTATTCTTCCACTTGGTCCCTTTAAAAAGTGGGGAATAGACATTGTAGGTCCACTTCCAACTACCCCATGCCAAAATAAGTATATTGTAGTTGCCATAGATTATTTAACCAAGTGGGTTGAAGCTAGGCCATTGAAAACAACTTCCATGGATGAAGTGGCAAGGTTCATATATGAACGCATTGTCACCAAATTTGGTTTTCCATTAGAAATTGTATCGGATCAAGGAAGCCACTTCATTAATGAAGTGGTAAAAGCCCTAGTCAATAATTTTTCTATTAAGCACAGAAGGTAACAACATACAAGACAAGCACAAATGGACAAGGTGGAACGGAAAAAATTTGTGTTGTGTCGATTCTAGCAAAAGATGTAGCCTTGCAGGTACATAAGTGGGATAAAAGGATTCATGCAACATTGTGGGAATATAGGAAACATCAAAGTCAATGCAACAGGATACTCCCTTTTCTAAATGGCTTATGGCATTGATCCAGCTTTTCCTATTGAGTTTGATATTCCCACTATGAGAGTTATGAAAAATAAAAGGATGGATGAAAGTGATTCAAAAAAGAAAGGTTGGTACATCTTCATTTGCTAGTAGAAATGAGGGAAATAGTGAAGGATACAAGCTATAAGAAGAAAATGAAGTAGAAGGAATACTTTGATCAAAAGATCTATTGGTCTCCATTTCATATGAATGACTTGGTTCTTGTATATGATTCTAGATACAAAAAAGAAGACAGAGAAAACTTCTTCCAAAATGGATGGGGCCCTACAAAATAGCAGAGCTATGCATGAAAATTATACATACCAATTTGGAGGAATTGGATGGCACTCCCATTATGAAATGGGTCAACCATGACAAGTTAAAGATTTTCTAAGCACCGGAATATTCTACTCGAGGACGGAGTAGAAGCTAGGAAGGGGAAGATGTCGACACTAAAATTTTCCTCCGTAATTTCTATTTCATTAATGTATGTATTAGGAATAGGATGTTGTTAAGTATAATTAGTAGTAGCATCTCGATAGAAGATAATAGCATTTCTAATACAATGCCACCAATAATGTATAGTACAATAATAGTCAAAAGTACAATAGGAATGTTGTGGTAAAAAGTAAATATTTGTCGTAAGTGGTTCGGTAATGTTAAAATGTCAAAGTTAGGGTAAGTAGAGAAGTAGGGTCTACATGATTAAGAATTAGAAATACTATATTGGTAATAAGGACAAGGAGTGAGGTCATAAATATTTTGTGTATTTTATTTGTAAAAAGTCTAAAATGTGGAACCCATGTGAAATGATAAGGTTTATCTTATCTTAAAAGATAAGCTTACATGTACAAATAAGAGTTAAGGTATGAAATATGATTCATTAGAGTAGATTTTTTATCCTATCTTAGAGATAAGATGGATAAGCCTAGAAGTTCTACAAATAGAGAGGCCACCCACCTCATTTAGCATAGAAGGAAGTAGTGAGAAATATTGTATGAGTAGGTGTGTTAAATAATCCATTAAGAGGTGTAATTGTGAAGTTTCTCCCATAGTTATTGTTAGAAGGCAAGTGAGGTCAGTAACACTTGAAGTACCTCATGGGTTAGATTGTAACAATTTGATGTTGATATTATTATTCACACTTATATTTCAGATTTATCATCATTCCTTCTTATCATAGTCTATGGTATTCTTGTGTTATGTTTGCTGTTGTGTTTCAAGATTCCATCCACCAAACTAAAAGTTTTGCATTAGTAAATAATCATAGACGAGGATTTCCTAGTAAAGAATTATCATAGTGCCAGATTGGTGACAACAAACTCCACCCACATTTTCAATAAGTCAAAAGCAGAGTGTCGGGTCAATTTGAGATTTTGAGCCCTTTTTTAAAAAAGGAGAAAAGTGATAAAATTGCCCGCGACTCCACCCACGCCATCAAAAGCCAAAATTAGAAGCGGAAGGGCGGGCCAAATGTTTAAAAATGCACAATATCTATCAGAAATGAAATAAAAAATATTCTAGGCCCATTTGTAGTTCAAATCATGTCCTACATGGACAACTCTTTTTCAAAATAATGACATACGAGTTCTTTAGAAAACTTTCAATCAAGCTTTTAGAGTGAATAATGGTGGCCAAGGGAAAATTTAGTAAAACTTTGCTAGCTTGAATGGATTTCAACAATGAAAATACCAAAATGATTAAGTTTGCAATACTCTTGCACCTTAACTTCGAGTCCCCTGTTCACCAGATTCAACCATGGTTAGAAAGTGCTAATATTATCACTACAAATGGATAACATCACATAACTTCAGCAAAAGGACAAATCAGCAAGAATAGATAGAATCTGCGTGTGGACAAGGAACAAGACTTTCTCATCAAGAAAAACTACTTTTTTTAGCAAATCATCACTCATGCTTTTATCAAGAATAGAAGTCATTCATTGGCTGAGTTTTAACTCAGGCTGTTAATGATCGAGTTCATTTCTATTTTTAATAAATAAAGGATAAAAATAGGATGGATGGGTGAGTACAATTCTAGCCTATTTTAAGGAAGGGTGAGAAATAATGTTTCTATATATTGTGTGCTTTGAAAAGCACAAAGGAGAGGAATTTTAGATACAGGAGTGCTAAAGCAATTTTTGCCATTTTTTCCTCTGAATGTGAAGTATTTCCTACCTTTCCAATTATTTTTAGTCTTGTGTATGTTCCATTAATCTTGTGAATGTAAGTTCCCTGATTGATCATCTTACCCTGTTGTAAATTCAGTAATTTTTGTGATATTAATGTGCATGTTTAACTTAGCAGTATTGTTGTGATACTTTCCCTCAATACACCAAAGTTTTTTCCCTTAATATTCTATAGAAAACTATTGGCTTGTGCATCAAAAATCCTTTCCATATCAATTGTGCATATACTCAGTCAAAGACCTCATACAAATTTGGTGTATCACCCCAGTTTTAATCCTTTTACAGTCTTTCTTTTACCCTTAAAACCCTAGAAAATTAGTTTAGGATACATCAATAAGGAACTGGCCTTGATACCAGATACTCACCTCAAAATAGGTATACCCATAGACTTAAGGTGTTTCCATTGTATCTACAAAAGAGAGAGATATATTTTGCAAGATTAGAAGACTCCATTTCTCTACAGTGGTGCACTTTCGAGAGATAACACCAACCTCTACGCCCCTTTGAATACTCCTACCTAATGTTGGGGCATTTCGCATCTTCACTTTCTTACACATACGCGTGGAATTCAACCATGGTACATCCCATCTATTGCTATGGGCATCCACATTTATTTGTCTTCCTATAAATATTTTCAAAAACTTTCAAAATCACAAAAACATTAAAAATGTTAGAAAAAAAATATTCCAATGTGTTTTAGAAAAATTCTAAAAATTGAAAATCATCCTACAAAACATTGTTCTTTGGTTTTTGATTTTCTCATCAAAAATGACTCGTTGACTATTTTGATATACCTTTCAAAACTAGTTTGCATGTTTCATTTGTACTTTGGGGAAAACAGAGTCCTTGTACTATTTCATAAGCGTCATAAAGCTTTTTCATAGGACTCATGTCCTCTGTTATTCCCTTCATGTACAATTTGCTTCGGCACTACTTTTAGCCCTTTTCATTTCACACTTCAATAGGTTGAAACTAAATATCGATAACAAAACATTACATTTTTCCTGTTAGGTTAACATGTTTACTTTCTTGTATTGCATTGCATTATGTATGTTGCATGGATTTAAGAATATTTTAATTTCTTATATTGCATTGCATTTTGTATTTTGGATGAATTTGGTGTTTTTATCAATGGAAAATTTTTTGTATTATGGATTTTTATGTCATCCCACACTATTATTGATGCTTATTGTTGTATATATCTTCCCCCCGATAGATATAGACAAACAGGAGAATATGGAAACAAAAGAAGGTCAAAGGCGTAGGTTAAAGGCATTGGTTAAGGGTGCATGAAAATGGATGTCGACATGAAAATATATGTGCCAAGGCACAGGTTAAGGGCACATGAAAATGGATGTCGACATGAAAATATATGCACCAAGGCACAGGTTAAGGGCGCATGAAAACGGATGTCGACATGAAAAAATTTATGCCTTAGCGCACATAAAGGGTGCACATCAAAGAGTTTCAACACAAAAATGGATGCACCCATGGCAAAGGTCAGTGGCACACAGCAAAGAGTGTTGAAATGAAAATGGATGTGTCTTTGGCGCGAGGTAAGAGAGTGTCGACACAAACATGGATGCTTTGGCTAGCGCGAGTAAGAGAGTGTCGACACAAACATGGATGCGCTTTTGCGCGAGTAAGAGAGTGTGAACACAAACATGGATGTGCCTTTAGCACAAGTAAGAGAGTGTCAACACAAACATGGATGCGCCTATGGCGCACCTTTAGGAGGCTTTTTTGAGCGCTGACAGAAGTATAGGCGCATATATTTAGATGGCCACAACTTTTCACAGGAGCTCGGATTCATGCAAGGTTAGACTTTTCGGAAATATTACGAGGTCCTCTATCCAAATACAATTGGATATCTTTAATTTGGTGAGAAAAATTCTTAAAAATGCAAAATACAATTCACCACTTTTTGGGTTTGCTAGGGTTCTCACCTACCACCATAATGAGATGAATTAAATGCAACCTAGAGGTGGTTGGGTAGATTTGGAATTCCTCTCTCTTTTCTCATTCATTCTTCCTATAAATTATAAGGAGGGGATTCTTTCTAAAGGTTGGACATTCTTTTTTTCCCCTCCTTCTTCTCTTTTCATTTGTGGAGTTCAAACCTCCCATTTAAAATTGTAATGCAACTTTGCCTCTGCATTTTATAGTGTGTTGTATCAGTTTTGGAGAAAATAATGCATGTATGTGGATGATTTTCAACCCTCTCTATGTTCATTTTGCATCCTTCTCGATCTTTCACTAAAATTTGGTTATCTGTGCATGATCTTGCATTACATTTTATTGGTTTGTGTTTATTGGCGAGACAGTGTTCTTCATTCCTCGGTGCATCACCTTTGTGTCTAGGTTTTATTCTTATGCATCTTTTACCCTGTTCTCGGATTAGTTTAGGTTTTGAGTAAAACCTCTCGCATTTTTACGTGTGCATCCGAACAGGAATATGAACCGGCCTTCATCCGAGATATTTTCCAATTTCGCAAGTTCCCACACTTGGGAAAAGCTCCATGTTATGCAATCGCACCGAGAGTCTCAACCCATTGAGTTGTAGACATTCCACACTATTGATTGTCATCAACACTTATATCTTAATAATGAGTGATGATGAACATTCTTAGCAATATGATGTAACAAACATTGTCTTATGCAAAGCACCATCACAAATAGCTCAATATTTCTCCCCTTGTTATTTTCTCCTCTCTCCTCTTTCTTCTTCTTCACACTATTCTTTCTTTTGTTATCTTTCTATCATCTTTTCAATCATTGATCAACCTCTTTCATCACCCTATCAACACTCGAGGGGGCATCCTTCACCCTACTAATTTTTCTTCCACTCCAAAAAAATTTATAGTCATTTGTGTTTGTCTACTTTCTTTGAAGTGGCATAGCTTATGCCACCCCAAAGAGGGGCAAATGTAGACACCTATAATTTGATCAAAGCACTATTATTCCTAATATTGTACTAACTATCTCACTCCTTGCAAATTTATGACACAACATCAAGTGGATCCATCTAACTCCTATTTTATGACATTTTTTTCATATTCATCTTATAAAATGACTAATCGGGATAATATAGCATCATATTGACTAAACCATCATTTTATCCCATTCTAGACCATTACTTATAGCTTCCTATATTATCAATACCTTTAATTGGATTGATTAGACCTCTCACAACCCTCTCAGAACCCTAATTTCTCACTAATTGTGATTAATTAACCTAAACCATGATTAACCTCTTCTAAGCCTAGTCAAATCTTACTTTGACTTACTAAAGTGATTTTTGGCTTATTCATTTGTCCCACATGTACCAAAAGTCTCCCACTTTCCCAAATGAAAAACTATAAATACCCCACTACCCCTCTCACTTTTATAAGAACACTTCCTCTCTCTAGATAAACTATAGTATTATTACTAAGATTAGAGATTTTTCTTCATTATTATATTGAGATAACATTTATTTTTCTTTGCTATTGCACTACACTCACAAGCATTGAGTAAATGGGAAGAACCATTAGCCTTGAAGCCATTCTCCCATTCTCAATCATAAACTGATTGATTAGAATCTATACTAGGTTCATTTGTAAAATATTTCAAGAATAGGGGATAACTAGCTATGTTAGATTTCTTGTTTATTTCAACTTTAATGAATGCAGAGTGATGAATCCTTTCTTATTTATTATCTTATGATCTATTGACTAATTTTTAAACCTTTTTGGACCTCTTGAGTGTTGTTACCCCATTTCCATAGCTTTTGCACCTTTTCCTTGTTCACACTTGGTCATTAAGACTCCTTCATTAATCAACTAAAGACATATCATACCTTAATGAATCAATGAAATCATTGTCCTTCACGAGAAAATACATACTATACTTTGATTTTAAACTGAGCACGAGACCTTGAGATCGCCTATTTGATGTTTGATTAGCTATACAGATGTTTCTTATCACTAGAGTTTCTTATCATTATAGTGTCTTTAGCTTCTCAACAAATCATCTAAATTGTTTGTTCTCTTCTCAAACCTCTTATACATCTTCATTTTTCTTGATTTATGATCTAATTATGAATATAGTAATATGCTTATTCCTTCCATCTAAGTTATATGAGAGATGGCTAAAAATATCACCTCATCCTTTCACTTTGTTTTATATCAATTTTTTCTTTCAAAATAGTCAAACCTTGTGATTTTTACACTAAAACATGTAGATCAGACCAACACATATCAATTTCATTAAAATGAATAAATGTTATGCATTCCTTATCCAAATTTATGTAATATGTCAATCAAGCAACCATGAAAAATTATGGAAAAACTTTTGTAATTTCTTCTTATACTAATGTAACACTCTTGAAAAAAATTTACATGTTAAGTGACACAATATTAAATAGCCCATGTCAAAAGTCACTTGAAAATCATTCGAATATATTTTAAGAATTCCATTGGGATTATTTACATTTTGTTCTCCTTAAATATCTTATTTTTACATCTAAACTTCTTCTAGGTTTCCATGATTAATCTTTTTTTAATTTTTATTTTTATTTTAATAATTCTTGTAAGATGCAATGTTGATTGACATCCATTACATTATATCCATTACAAAATTTTGTGCATTTTATTTCAATTAACATCCATTACATGATAAATCTTGAGATGCACTATCTAGTGTTTTGAGAACATGATATATGGATATTGAAATAAATTCTTTGTAATCAATGTTAACATTAGAAATCAGTCCATAACAGTGTCTTTGAGAGGATTCAAGATGAATTTATTCTCTTTTTTTTATTTCTACCTAAATCAATTTTTCTGAATGCATTTACATTCGTAATATTTTTCATTATACATATTTCTCATGTTGAGATGTCTGTGCACATATCATTATCATTTATTCTAACATGTTGTATCTTTGATTCTTTCAATTCAACAGAATTCACTGGATTCAACAAAATGGAACCTAAAAGGGAAGCTCACCTCAAGAAAAAAATTTATTCCAACCCCTCCTAGTAGGGGTACTGGAATTCAAAAAATAACATCTTATTTTGAGAAACCGTCTAAGGAAACCAATCTTTCCCTAAAAATATCATCACAATCAAGGGATAATGATTACATTCAAAATGAAACTAAAAATGAGAATATGTTCATTTTTAATTTTCTTGATGTTTTCAATGACAACAACAATGAAATGCCTCCCCTTGAAGACATTCCATCGAATGATATTGAGTTTGAAACTCCACCACCTTCCCAGTTTAATGAAGATGACACTACATCACTTGTTAGTGCTTAAGTGAATGTTAGAGGTAAAACTTCAAAAGTGGTAAACCTAAATACTCGTGACATGACACTGTTTACGGAAGAAAGAGAATGGAAATAAAATAGGACTTGGGAAGGATTTTCAAGTTAAAGTGGGTTTCTAAGTTTCCATTTGTTGAACCTCTTGAAAATGAGAATAAATTTGAACCTCCCAAAGAATGCAAATGTACAATCTATTGCCGAAATTAGGCGGGGAAAGAAAATTCAACTTAAGTTGGATACTATTGAGAAGCATGTAGGAAAGATATATGAAAATATAATTGTAGATAACATTGAAAAGAATTTTCCTAGATGGAAAACTACGAATGATTGTTTACATATTAGGTATGAAAAATAATTTTAAGAACATAAGAGAAATAAAAGAATAGTTAGCAGAAAATGGAGGAAAAATTACCTCTCAATTCAACAAGATCATTCAAAATAGTGTTTTGAGTAAAAAATTCAGCTAGCTACTATTTTTCACATTTTGAATAGAGTTCATCCTATAAAATATTTTCCTAAACAAAATAAAATGTTTTCTTTTCTTGGTGTCCCACACTTTCCTCATTCTCACTATTCAAAAATTAGTGTTTGGGATTGAGAAAAATGCCTAGCTTACTTACCATTCACAAGATGAGAGACAACTCCAATTTGAAAACCTTTTTGAGTTGGTGATAAAATTTTGAAGGAGATCGATGACATGGATGATGCTCCAATTACATCAAAGCTAGTATGTGTTGGGGAAGATAGGGCATATGTAATGTAAGGTCATCTTAATGGCCTATGTCTAAAAATCCAAACATCTCATTACCCTTATATGATTTCCATTCATTGTATGGCTCATAGAATGAACCTAGCTTACATAATAGTTGGAAAATTTAAACCTACAAAAAATTTGAAGACTTTGTTCGAGACGCGCATGTTTATTTCTATCGTAGTCCTAAAATATTAATGGAATTCCAAATATTTTCAAAATGAAAAAAAATGGGCATAAAATGTTAAAAGATGTTGACACCAAGTGGATCTCATTGTACCAACTAGTTCATAGGGTGTATGAAGAGTATCAATCCTTATTAGGAGTGATGTAACAAAATCACATGAAAGTGGACAAGGCCCATGATTATATACATCACTTGAATGATATAGAGTAATTGTTGATGTTGTGCGGTATCCTTCCCATGTTGGAAGAAATGCGTCATTTAATTAAACAAGAACAAGAAACAACTATCAATATTGTTGATTTTTCTAGTTTGAGGAAATGAGTTTGTATGACAATAGAATATTTGTTTCTCAATGAATCTAATTTTACAAGTCTAAAGTTTGAGTGTTGGAATGATTTGATAAAGATTGGAAATGGAAGTATATTTTGAAGCTCAACTTGTTTGAAAAGTATATGCTTTTGTATGTGGATATGAGATATTGATGTACATGTTTAAAGTAGTATCCAGTAATGTTGAGGAGGTAAAAGTCACAAGTTCATTGTTTGATAGCATTATATCATCAAAAGGGTGAGGTTAAGAGAAATTACAGTGTCCCTACTAGAAGAAATAAGGGAATGATTTAGAAAGTATGTTTTACTTGAAGAAATGGTTTTGGTTTTAGTAAATCCCGTCCTTTGGGATCTCGTGTAAAATGAAATATATATGCAAGAAGACTACTTCAACATGTTTGAATACATTAATTCAACATTTTTGTAAGCCTAATGATATCAATGGAATGAATATTCTAGGTATTTTAATTAAGGAAAATTTTATTACTCAATCTCATTAATTCACCACTACAATGATTCAACAATTCAAAGATTTGGATAATCCCTTAGAGTGTGGAGCAAAAACACAGGCTATGGAAAAAAATTGGGGTGAGTACTATTTTATACGAAAAACCATGTCTAATTTTTTCTCATTGGATGATGTCGAAAAATTTTGGGTTCAATTGAAGATGAGATAATTTTCAATGCCTTGGCCTTTATAAAGTAAAATTGTGAATCAAGTTTGAAAAAAATTGGAAAATAGTTTGAGAATTTATACATCATAGTACAAAGTGGATAACTTTCCCTATGTGAGGATCTAGTAGTATGGTATTCGATTAATGAAAGGAGAGGGGCTGAAAATAATGGCACAAATAAAAAGATGGCCCTATTGTAGTAGTTGATTGTTAAGAAAAGAGAGTCATTCTTAGAGATATGGTGAATCAAATGATAGAGATGATCCAGTCCATCAAGTTGGAAGCTTCCATTTGTGTAAATCCCATTATATAGATGTTCATATAATAATTAATATATTCAAATATTCAATAGATTGTTATAAATATCAAGAAAGGATTAGTGTTTACCCCAAACTTACATGTGCCTAGAGGTTAATCATATTGATTCCATTTCCATTTTTATTGTAAAAAAATACAAAGTCATGTTCTAATGAGTATTTAATATATTTCACATACAATGTTGTTGATCTCTTTTATAGAAATCATACACCATGGTGAGTTGGATATTAAATCACAATGCATTTACATTATTATATAATTTAGGCATATAAAAATTGTGGTGCTTAAATTCGAGATAGAATAAGTGGCTTTTCTTGAACCATTACTAAAATTAAAATGTAAAAAATAACACTTTTCCTCATTCAACTTGTTTGACACATACCTTATATGAAAAAATTTAAGATTGTCATTGCAACAAATGGAACAATTATCAAAGTGGATCTAAATACACTAAATAGTAAATCCATTCACACACACACACACACACACACATATATATATATAACTTGTGCACCTCTTTGTAAAAGTTTGCTTCAACCACAAGCAACCTAAATATCACATGTTTATTAATGAAATAAACATAAAGATAACTCTAGTATATTAATAAGAAAATTTAATATATTTATCCATGACCATGATTTCATCCCAAATAATAGAAACAAAAAACCAAACTGCCACTTCAACTTGGAATCGGGCTCCCAAATTTAACAAATTATATCATCTTTTGTAACATGCTCTACTTTTCATTTTTTGTAATTGTAATTCAAAGTGACTAACATGTAAATTTGTTAGAAATTCATAATCAATAGTGGAAATTTCCTCTACTTGTGTGTATGAAAACTTACTACTAAGGTTATTAATGGTTTAAGAGAGTCAAAAAAGTTTGTCTCATCTAGCTTTAGGAATTTGGTCCTTCATTTGAGTCATTTTTTATTTCATATTCTTTTGGAATGCATCCTTCATAATGAACTAGCGTGTTTTGTTAAAAGGCATTGGAAAACCAAGATTTTGAACTCTTGTACCTTTACATGCAGCTCCTATAGCATTCTTTGACACTTTTGTAGTCATTCATGTGCTTTACCCAACATCACACACTTTTGAATGATAGATGATACCTTTATTGAGGCATCAAAATGGTTCTAAATTCCTCTGGATGTTAGTTATGTGTCATTTTGAATTTGTATATAGCTTTAAAATTTTCTTTGTTGTATCCTCTCTTAAAGCCATCATTTTTTTGCTACATGTTACATATTCATGGAGCTCATCACAGATTCTCTCTGTAGATCAATCATGAATTCAAATAATATGATATTTTTTTAATTTCCCCCAAACATTATCTGTCATATTAATTAATGCATTTTTATGAAATCCATATAGTTTGATGTTGGAAGACTATATTTCCTTTTTTCTTTCACTAATTCATGTTGCTATATTTCATTTTCATTTTTCTCATCATCTAGGCCCAATTCCCATTTTTTTACCTTTTATTTCTCTTCCTTCATAGCCTCTTTCAATTCTCCCAATGTTTTTGTAATCTATAATTCTTACTTGTTGTTTCATATAGGTTTTTCTTCACCTCTTCAAGTTATACCTATGCATGTTCATTCACACCAACTACAGTCATAGAGGTAGATGATTTTATCTTCCTCTCCAACTCACATGTCCTATTAACTACTGCTTTTCCTTTTGCTTTCTCATTTTCCAGGTCTTCCTCTAACTTTTGAATCTTATTATTCAAATTATTTTCTCCCTCTCTACCTTTAGTAATGTTGTGTAAACCACATCATTGTTCCTTTTGATACATTACTTTTTTCATAAGGTTTCATTGCCTTAAGATCCATTTAAAGGGAGGTCACCTCATAGTCACTAGAAACTATTTCATTCTCTAGTTTTACAACTTTTGGCATAAAATACATGTATTCTAGGGTATCTGTGTATAGGTTATATGTGGAAATATCCTCATCTTGATGGATCTAAATTTTCAGTAGCTCGTAGTATTTTCTTCTTGTTTCTTTTATCTCTTTTTGATTTATTTGAAAACTTATATAGGTATTCAAAACTTGAGGTGTTTATAAGAATGAACTATTCCTCCTTAAATGGAGGAGTAATTGAAGTTTGGGGAGAATTTCCTTATATGGAATGGCATTTTTAAGGGGTGGTAGTGGCACTACCTTTTATAAATACTTTCCTTGAGCCAAGAGTAATTGTACCTATTTTTGCCTCTTTCTTTTTCCTCTTCTCGGTTCCTTGTTATACAATATCCCTAACAACTTATATAGTATATATTGGCCTCTTTAAGCTTCAAATACTTTCTTGATTACTACCATCATAACTAGAACCGCCAAAATTAGTAGTACTAATAGATTTATGGCCAACTTCTCCTCTAGAATTTTCAATGTGTGGTTGAACTGTTTGCTGAGGATTTGAATCCGGAGTAAATTACATTGGAATAGTACTTGTAGATGTTGTATTATTCAAGTGCTCCTTTCTTTAAAGGTAAATCTCCAAGGTATGACCTATCGAAAAAAATTCTAGACTATGCGGGTAAGTGATCCAAGTTTGGGCCAAAAGGGGTTCTTAAGTGGATGCATTTTTGTGAAAAATAAAAAATTCAACTAGTATGAGTTTTTGAAATAGTTACATAGTCAAAATATGAAGATGTTATTCAAACACAAATTGTAGAATTTTGAGTATAGTTTCTAAGATACTAAATTTTATTGTCAACGGATAAGTTTAAGTGGGTCAAATAACTAAACTACCAAAAGTTCTCCTTTTTTGTTAAAAAACATAATAGAGTGACTTTCATTCCCACACCATTTTTTGAGTACCATTTAGTATTTTTGAAAACCCTTTGGCGAAAGATAGCTAGGAGCATCTAGTTTGTGCTAGAGTTTTTTAGATTTTTTTAACGAGTATTTATTTTTTAATGATTTTTCTAGTACAAAAATTTTATGTTTTGAAAAATAATGGAGCTCCGACCATGCCCCCTAACTTCCTCAAAAAAATTGAAAATTAGATTTTTTTTAATATGTATAGAATTAGGCCTAGTTTGTGCTAGTATAATTTTTTTTCAATTTTGATGAGCCAAAAAAAAGATACATGATGAAAAATAGGCATATTTAAACTTCAAAAAATAGCTATAAAAAGGAAGAGTTAGAAAACAAATAATATGAAACCTTATATTTGTCTAAAAATTTAAAATTTGTATTTTTAGAAAGAAGAAACTTTCCTCTACGTCGTGGTATAATTTTTTTTAAACGAATTGATCATTTTATGTTGATTTATCATGGTGGAAGTGGAATTTTTTATTTCCCTGCAAAAAACATGTTGTTTATTGTGTTTTTCAGTTCATGCCTCGAGCTTGGGGATCCAAACCGGATCCAATCCTTGAGTCGTGGCTTGGTAAAAATTAAAAACACACAAAATTCATACGTACTATAACAAGTATGCATTCTTCATAGTATGAACATTATATTTTTTCTTAGCATGCTTCTATTTAAAAATAAATAAATGTTTAATATTTTCATTTATTATTGTTTATATTTTATTATTTCTTATACTTTAAATTTATTTTAGTAAATATAATAAATTAGGGCTACTTTGCACTTTATGGAAATATTCTCACGCTCCATTAGTCATGGTTTATGAGATAGTTTTTAATATTATAATCTAGTTAGTACATAGGTAATTTTCAAGATTTTAGTATTTAGCCTAAATCTTTTAGTGTTTAAATTCTAAAATCAAAACCCTAAACCCTAAACCTGAAGCCCTAAACCTAAAATCTAAACCTAAACCATGATCCCTAAACCAAAACTCTAATCCCTCAACGCTAAACCTTAAACATTCTACCCTTACCAGTGAGCCCTAAACCCGAGCCTAAGCCCTAAACCCTAAACCATGAACTATGAACCATGAACCCTAAATGCTAAACCATAAACCCTAAAAACTAAATCCTAAACCCTAAACCCTAAACCCTAAAGATGAGCAAAACCCTAAATCCCAAGCCCTAAATCTGAAATAATAAACCCTGAACCACGAACACTATGGCCTAAACCCTTAACCTTGAGACCTAAACCATGAATTCCAAATCCTAAACCCTAAAACCAAAATAATAAACCCTCAACCTTTAAACACTATATCTAAACCCTAAACCATTAACCCTAAAATAAGCCTAAACCCTAAACCTAAACACTAAACCAAAACCCTAAGCCTTTAACCCTAAACTCTAAACCTAAATTCATAACCCTAAAATTCTAACCCCCAAACCCTAAACCCTATAACTCTTAAACCACGAAAATTTGAGCTATAAACCCTAAACCTTAAACCAAGATCCTTAAGCTAAACCTTAAACCCATAATTCAATATCCTCGAGCTCTAACCCCTAAACCTTAAACACCCATAACTTTAAACCTCAAAATCTAAGCCGTAAACTAATGCACCTAAACCCTAAGCCCTAAACCATAAACCATAAACCCTAAGCCTTAAACCTTATACCATGATCCCTAAGCCATAAACCCTAAACCATGTACCTTAATCCTAAACCCTAAACCTTAAACCCTAAGCCATAAACCATAAACCTTAAATCTTAAGCCCTAAATGCTAAAACCTAAACCCTAAATCCTCAACCCCGAACCCCCCAACCATGAGACCTAAATGCTAACCCCTAAACCTTAAACCATCAAAAATAAATCCTAAACCTAAAAACCTAACCCATAAACTAAAACCCTAAAACCCGAGCCCTAAACCCTAAACCCTTAACCTTAAACCCTAAATCTGAGCCCTAAACACTAAACCCTAAACCTTGAACTCTGTGACCTAAACCCTTAACCCTTAGACCTAAACCCTAAACTATAAACCCTAAACCCTAAAACAAAAATAATAAACCCTAAACCCTGAACACTAAATCTTGAACCCTAAACCCTTAACCCTAAACCCTAAACCTTGAACCCTAAGCCCTAAACCCTAAACCCTAAACACTAAATCTAGAGCCCTAAGCTCTAACCTCTAAACCTCATATATTTCTAATAGGTCTCATGAGTGAGTTCATATTTTTGAATATCAATATTATGACCATATTTCCTAGTCTTGTGCCTAGAACCATCATTGAGTCTTCTTATACAACTACCTTGTTTATGAGAGGTGGGACAAGAAACTAAATGGATATGACATCTACCTTGTGCCTTGTAATGCATATTACACATATATACAAACTTGTTTCTCCCCACATATACTTGTGTTCTTGAATGTCAATTTCTTCACACTCTGAAACAAATTTCACATTTCTCATATTTCCATGTATGGTATTATGCAAGCCAGGATGACCCATTGGAAGCTAGAAAAAATAACCATCACAACACAAAAATTAATCTCAAAGGAAATGGAAGAAACACAAATAATATACCAATGCAGAGGTGTAGGATCAGAACCAAATTACCTATAGTATCCTCTCCTCTAGAGAAAGAGAAATCTCTTCTACTACTAGAATGGATAGTAAATTTGACAGAACTTCCGGAAGTGTTCAAAATAAGCATAGAAACTAGGAATATATAAGAACACAAAGGGGTTATCAATCTCCTATTAAATATTTCTTTTTATTTTTGAATGGGAGTAAGTTGGCCTACAACTTAGTGAGCTTTCATTCATTGAAAATTCCTTCTATCATAAGCCCATGGATGCTTTCAAAATCACCTTCAAAAAGATAGGGGTAGTCATCAAACCTAGTGAAGGGTGTGATGTTATTTCCAAATAACTTAAAATTCATATAGATTTATACGTCATAACAAAATTTATAGATATCTCTATCATTTTAAATGGAATCTAAGTAATGTTGTTTTTGCTATACCCAAGGATCTAGGACTCCTGGGGTCTATGGAAGGATTGGACATTATAGAATCATGGAGTGTCTAAATAAGAATTTTATTCCATCTAGAGAAAATTTTTAAACATTGAGTAATGCATCTTGTAAAATAAACTTGAATCTCAAAAATCCTCTCAAATTGTCATCTTACACAAGTAATCTGGACATATCAAGACTTTATTCTTGAAATGAAACCTTTGTTCACAACAACTTACAAGTGAAAAATTATTCAAAAGATAGTCAAAAACATTTATTTGTACCAAATTGTTCTTGGATATCTGGAATTTCCCTCCTTTAAAATATCAATAGATGAAAGACATCAAATTTTGATGACTCTCTTTGAATGTTTTTCCTAGGAAGAAGATGAACCCTTTTCATTTGAATACTCTGTGTTAATACTAATAAGAATGGGTAAGACACAAAATAATACATTAAGAAAAATAGTTCACATATGATGGGAAAGAGAAGATAGATGTATTGGGTAAATTTATTTTTAATGAATTATTATTCGATATATGTAATTTCCTCCTTCAAAATATCATTAGATGAAAGGCATCAAATTGTGATGACTCCCTTTGAATTTTCTACCTACGAAGTAGATGAACCCTTTTTTGGTTGAATACTCTATGTCAATACTTATAAGAATGGGTAATACATGAACATTACGGTGAGTGAATGGGTAAACCTAAACCCTAAGCCTTAGAAAACCCTAAACCCTAAACCCTAAGCCTTAAACCCTAAAACCTAAACCTTGCCTCTAAACCCTAAACTCTTACCCTCAAACCTTAAACCCTAATTCCTAAACACTAAACCATAAACCCTAAACCATAAACCATAAATCTTAAATCCTTAGCCCTAAACTACACCATAAACCCTAAGCCCTAAACCTAATACCTAATCCCTAAGCCCTAGACCTCAATCCTAAGCCCTCAAGCCCTAAACCCTAAAACCTAAAAATTGAGCCTACATCCTAAACCCTAAACCTTCACCCTAAAACCTAAGCCTTAAGCCCCGAACCCTAAGCCTTAATCCATAAGCCCTAAGTCCAAACCCTAAACCTTAAACCCTCAAACTTGAAGCCTCAACCCTAAACCCTCAACCCTAAACCATAATCCATAAACCCTCAACCATGAGTCATAAACCCTAAACCCTAAAGCTTGAGCACTAAACCTTAATCCCTAAATCCTAAACTCTCGGCCCTTAACCCTAATCCATAAACCCTAAAATCTAAACCCAAAACCATAAAACCTAGACCGTGAACCATAAACCATGATCACTAAACCCTAAAGCCTAAAATCTAATGAGACCATAAACACTAAACACTAAACCCTAATCCTTGAGTCCTAAACCCTGAACCTTGAGCCCTAAACCCTAATTCATAAACCCTAAAAAAGGAAAGTACTTATAAGATCATTAAGTTTGTTTTAGTGTGAAAGGAATAGTGTCTAAGGTGATCGATCAAATCATTTAGTTTTGATGAGAGAGTACTTCCTCTAAAGGCCTAGAAAGGCAATTTTTGGCCATTTTGTAGCTGATTGAACACCCTTTAGAACAAGCTAAAATGAGCTAGTCATGCCACCGAGGTATTAAATACCATCATGTGTGAAGTGTTAAGGCATTTTTTCTCCATGAGAGACATATAAGAAAAAACATGTATGAGAATCATGAATTTGATTCCATGAAAGGATGATTTTAGAGCACTAGGAAAGGTGAGGGGATGATATTTATATGGAGAAACATGTTTCCAAGAATGAGCAATCATTTGAGTTTACTTGATGCAATTCACTTGGTACTATTTGTAAACTATCCTTTAACACCTAGTAGTTTGATCACACCTTAAGAAGTACGCACATCAAAATCACCTCATTTTGGCCATAGGACAAGAATCTAATTCAGGAATAAATCCTCTATCTAAAAGTGAGGATATCATTTTAGTAAAGAAGTAGACAAGCATCATAGAGTTCATTCAAGGTCACTAAAGTGATTTATGGACCAAATTTAAAAATTGGTACCAATTCAAGCATTGGTAGGGCCAAAATTCAATTTAGAAGGTCATAAAACCTACAAAACGACTATATTATTTCCCAAAATAAATACCAACTACAATATATATGCCCTCAAAGTTTAGGTCCTTTTTCAAATCCTAAAATGAGTAAGTAATGACCAGATTAGATTTTCAAAAGCTATCTTCTATATTATATTTGTTGGAGCTACGAGGCCACTTCCATCAGTGCGGCTGACCCTAACTTCTTATATATAGTAAAATAAATTTAAAGTATAATATTTCTTTTATTATTTCTTTATAATTTTATTATTTCTTAAAAGTGTAAAGTAATAATAAAAGAAATCTTATATTTAAAAATTTATTTTATATGTATAATCTCCCACCAATACACATAGATAGTCCATACTATGTAAAATGCATATGCATTATATTGTGTACACTTTTACCTTAAATAAAGTGTGTACACGTTATAACATGTATACGTTTTAGGCTCGATAAATAGAAGACCAAGAAAAATATAACACGAACACCTTATGGAAAAATGTGCATGTGTTTCACTATTTTCATGGTTTTGTCCACTTTTTGGCCCCCCAAATTGGTGCACTATATGTGCCTCTAGTGGAAGCTAAATTCCATGTCCTATTAAACCAAAACCACCGCCACTAAAACCTATATTATCAATAAAAACTACTTGTGTAGAATATATTTGATTCAAGCCTTTATCGAGACTTGGTTTATATGCTAGGGGAATGTGTAATTCCTCGTGAGGTAGCGTTTCATCATCATTACCTACCTCTCTAGGATGCTCTTCATTCCATAATTATCTAAAATCTACATTTTTGGAATAGAATCATAGTCTTCCACATATTTTGGATGGCCTAGGTCCTACCTCATAGACCAAAAGGAATCAATTTTTGACCTTGTTGAATTTATATATTACAATTCTTGATGTAATTCCTTTGACATGCTTTTATAGGATTTTTATCAAGTTTTGCACAAAATTTGGTAAAGTGAAAATTTTCTACCTTTTTTGTGGAGGCTTAGGAAATCCAAAAATTATTTTGACAACTCTTGAGAACTAATTCCTTTCTAAGAGGAATTTCATTCATTTTTATTTCTACTTCATCCCAAGAGTTCTTTTTTTCAAATTTTTGTAGCAAGGTTTGATTTCATGTTGAATTTTAGTGGCGAGTTTTCATTCGACACTACCCTTGCTTTAATCACCTCACATGGGTCATACACCCAGTGTGAGTCAACATCAAACTTAAAAATATGTAATATTTCATGTGCTACATAGAATGATTTTATTTTAAATGTGAACCCTCCACATGAGAATGGTAAGGAAGGAAATATGCTCTTCTTTTGCTGAGTAAAAAAATAGAGATTATCTATGCTTTCCATCTGTCATGTATATATTCCAAGGAAAAAACTCTCTTTGTCACATGTATTGGAAATTTGTAAGGTTATACTCCTAATCCATAAAACCTTAACACAATATATTCTTCCATAAAGTTCAATCTACTAACTATATTTCTGATCCTAGTTGAATGCAATATCTATATTTAATAGGAAATATGTAGGCAATGCACTTTTTGTAATTTATTTATAAATTAGAGCCCAAAAATAATCCATAAATTGATTATAGTCCATTCTATTATCATACATCCTTATCTTGGGGTCCACTCGGTTAATGGACATGTCACTTTTGGTTGGACCTCAACAATATAAGGCTCAATAGTAAGTTTTTTTCAACCATTCATTAAACCACCATAGAATTAAATAGCACCCTTAGGTAGTAAACCTAAAGTTCTTAGTGTCGAGAATTATTTGATTGTTAATAATTATTTATGCATAGATTCTTCAATTTACCCAACAAATTTGTATTAAAATGTGGAAAAACAAAATGGATATTGTATACTATTTCAAGAGGGTTTCATCTAATTTCTCATTGCTTATCAAGCCAAGGAAAAATACTAGCATAGAAAGTGTATCCCGACCAAAGGTTTAAACATGTTGATTACATACGAAGCCTTCCCTTTATATAGTGCTCCATCAACTATTAATTTTCATTAAAGCTCATCTTTGTCTTTTTTATTGGTAGCATTATAATCGCTAGTTATTTTTTCTAGGTTTATGTTGATGGCTCCTAAATCTTTTCTTTCAAACCCCAACACATGGCCAAGATTTACATCTATAATGGAAAAAAAAAATTGATCTGTTTCCCTTTAACAATTTCTTTTTCTCATTACAATTTTGGGCACATATATCGACATATTCAAGGTAGGGGAAAATGTCAGGGGCATCATGCATTCCAATCTAGACCCTTATGTTATCCAACCATTATGTTTACACTGATGGAGTCCGAACATCTAGTTTCCCTCATCTTCATCTCATAATGTGTATCTAAGATATGAATCTCTTCTTCCAATTACGATTATCATAAATATCATGATATTCATCAATAAAACTAGGGGTTTTAGTTTTAAGTAGTTTTGTGTATGGGATTTGGGGTTTACTTTTACTTTGGGATCATGTAGAAGTAGATATGCTTGGAATTTTGGATTTTGTAAACCCTCAACCCTAATTTCTCACCCCTTATATTGAAATATTTTAAAGCGAAGGATTATATAGTGCTACTTATAAAAACTATAATATTTAAAGAATCGAGACTCAACATGATGACACTTACTCATAAATATGAAGATTTTGAGTCTTATATGGTCTACAACTTATATGAATCTATTATGCCTTCATTGCATTATGCCTTCCAAATAGAATTTCAATTTTCAAAATCACTATAAATGATTAGGTCTTTCATTATACTTTTACATGTCAAATTTAGTCTCTAATAAAATTTCATTTGGTGGATGATAATTGTCACTTAGCTATGCCTATTTTGGGAACTTCCATTAGAAATGTGAGTGTGGAAGGCCTTCATCCCATAATAGAGCCTATGATTTTAATCTTAATATATCAAAAATGATGATTATTTATTAGATGGAAATGTGGTAGGATTATGGGCCTCCTCGACACAAAGGCATTCCCACGATTCTAACCCCTTGGAATGAACCGATTCATAATAAAGTTTTGGAGTCTGCGTGATAGGTGTGGGCATTTAATGTCTTGGAAATTGATACTTTTGGGGTCGTTGAAACATTTTAAATAATAAAACCCTAATTTTTCCCATGCCACATGGAAGAATTCAATGGATTTCTTTTTGCCTTTCCCCACGAGACGTGAATCTCTTGAATTTAGGTGAGATGAATTATAATTTTGGTCTGTTTTAATTGTTCATTGGAAAATTGGAATTAGAATATATGATGGATACACACCATATTATATATTTCTATATATATATATTATATATAAATATATATTTATATTATTTAAATTATTAATTTCTTAAATTAGATTCTTTCTTTCTTAAATTAATATAATGTTTTAATAAATTAAAAATCTATCACCCCAACTTTTTCCCATGTCACATGGAAGAATTCTATGGATTTTTTTTTCCTTTCCCCTACGGATGTGCATGAAATATCCCTTATGGGATACTACTTAAAAATGCACAAAATATTGAAAATTTACAGCCAAATAAAATACTAATTTTTGCATATTTGTACAATAAGGACAGCGGACTAAAGAAAATTAAAATCTCCTAAAATATCCACTCAAATTACATGAAAATTTAAAGATAGCTTGATATTATTATAAAGGAAATAATAAACTATTTTTGGAGTTTCTGAAAATTAAAATGCTTGCGAGAAAAAGCACAACATGCCCTAGACAATGGAAAACTTTAGAGGTTTATAACTCTCCAAATACAAGAACAAAAATTAACGATCCTTCAAAATAACATTAAAAAATATAGAAATAATATTTCCACCTTCGATCTGAAAATGGCCTACCTGAAACCCTCCAAATAAAGGCTTCAAGTTACCTAGTTGTGAAAAGGGGTGGAAATTGATGAAGATGGCTTCAACGTGTTTACATTCCCTATCCAAATGGCTTCCATGAATCTGATCTCGAAAGCCCTTGGTTATCTTCCCTAAATTCCCCAAAACCCTCAAAATCCATCCTCCAAAACCTCGATAATATCTTTGTCACATAGCCTGAAGAAGCTCCAAAATGACAAATTAGGGTAGATCTCTCACTACCAAAGAATGCCCTATTAGCTAGGATGGGTCTCTCACCTCTCGAATCTAGGGTCCCTGTGGTATTTTACTCCATAAGTGTAGATGTGCAAACAACAATCGCACATGTAAAGGGTTAATAAAATGTATGCTAAAAAGTTCCATTTTCCTTTCTCACCCAGCTCCTTATATACTTCCCATAGAAAAAGAACCCCAATAACCCTATACGTGTTTCATTCCATGGAGGGTCAATAAAATAAAATTAACTAAAGATAATTTTTTTTTCTTAATTCACCAAGGTCCAAAGTGACCCCCAAATGCAAAAATTGAATATTAGCACCTTTGGCCCCTTCCCAAAATCTCCCGAGTCCACATCCCCTTGGGTATGACCACGACTTGGACTTGACTTGACCCTTAGGCCTTTGGCATAAGAAAGGGAGACATTTAGTCCTCCCTTCCCAAGAAATGCTTGACCCCAAGCATTATCTTGTCTTTTGTAGAAAGCTTTGAATATCACGCCGTAAGTTTCTCCACCTCACCCTACAGTTAACTAATGATTGGTGTGATGAAAGTAACCAAGACACCCCATGTAGTGATCATGCTCTCTATGCCATGTAGAGAACAATGTTTCTCCTAAAGTAGTATGATGCCCACACCGACTCTCCACTAGTACCCACACCAAAATTTCTAGTCAGTCTCATCCCTGTCAATGTAAGGCTATCATCATGTGACCACTCACTACCTCTCTAATCAACTCCTGGGTATGAAAGTTCACTCTAAATCCTATAGAATCCCCTGAATCAACCTAAAATAACTCCGTATATGCAAAAATGGTTCTAAATCCCACATGACCTGCACTTGTGTGAGAGAAAGGCTCATCATACTGCATCTCAATGTGTCCCATGGAGGAAAATTCCAAGACTCTAGTAGAAAGTCAACCGGCAATATCAGCTCTACATAGTCCACCTCCTACGCTAATGTGAACCTACTAAATAACCATGAGTCAATTTCTTCTCTCCACTGACTAACACATGGGTGAAGTGCTCACCAGGCATAGAAGTATAAAAATGCATATGAGTGTTATCCCATGTCGATTCAAAAAATGATGAACCCGTAAGCTTTGACTTCTCATAGTGACAAACCATAAATGGTCGTATAAAGTTGAGGATATCCTCCTCAACCTATTCCATATGAACCTCTCTTACATGAACCTATAGGTATCATCAAGCTCAAGTGCTCAATTACAAAAGAACAATGCACATGTGCAATATCTCCATCCTCAACCATGAATATGACACAAGGCTCAATATTCCATGATAGAAGATCATCTCATCCTCCAATCTGTATTTTTCATCTAGTATGTGGCCATCTAGAATCTCACAAGTGTGTCATTTATTGGAGTACTCAATAAGAAAATGAGATCTCCAATCTACATTTGAAACTTCAAATGACCAACATAATGATAAACTCGGATGATTTGAACCTGTAATCCCAATCTTTGTAACTATTTCATGTCCAACATTTCTGGTCACACCCACATCCATCATACTCCACATCGATCACATAATAATAAAAATCCTCATTGTTCCAAAATGTCCTCTTCATCCCCTCATCTTTAACCACCTTAGGTTCTCTTATAGATAATCCCCTCAAAATCACTTTCCTACCCTCAAACTTAAACTTCAGCTCTATTGTCTAAAAGTTAGTCCGAAACTCACTAAGAGAGTGAAGCCACTACACTCCCAATGACTATGTTGGTCACTCCCATACCAAAAATGTGGAAATCATCGGTAACTGTATAGTTACCCATCGTGATGCTCACTTAGGGGACCCACCATGTGCACCTTATAGACTCTCCATTGGCTATAACCTATTAAGCCCTCAAAAATCCTTTTCGTAATCCTCACCTCTCAACCAATGAGGCATCAATACAAATGTGGGTTGCCCCACTATCAATGAGTACCCCAACTCATTGACTGCATAACTCCTTTAATCCTAAATGCCTTGTACATTAGAGTACTAGACAATGTGCTATAATCTCCCGAGGAAATGTCTCTTCCTCCTATCTCGTATCAACACTATCCAACACAACCCCATCTCCATCATCCATATCATGAGTCTCTAACTCCTCACCTCTATCACCCTCACTCTCCTCGAAATACCTCAATGAATTGGGCCTTCCCTCTACCTCTCTGTGATCATGTCCTAGAACCAAGGTGTGTGGCAATCGAAACATAGTTTTTTTCACCTCTACTCATCTCTATCCTCTCGAGAAATGATTGGTTTTTAGCCACCTCTTGCTTCGGTGGAGGCCCACTCTTGAATTTCATCTGATCCAGATGGAGGTTCCTTTTGCTGAATGTGAGGTGGAGCCCTCAGCTTTGGAGTGGATAACTCTAAGTCCCGAGCTTTCCTAACAGCCTCGTGCAAAGAAGAAGGTTCAAATGCCTTCACAAACCCAGCAACGAGAGCATCTGCCAAAACCTACTACAATAGTGAAATCAACCTCATCTCCATGACATCAGGTACCATGACTGATAATCTCTAAAATATGTGATGTACTGATCTAGGGGACCATTTTGTCTCAAATGAGTCAACTCCTTGAAATACCTGTAAGGGTCCCTCCTATCAAATCTACTCACCAGCCTCTGCGTGAAATTTGCATAAGTAACAATGTGTATGTGTCCCTGTGTAATCAACCCATGATGCCACCAATCATAAGCATCTCCCTCAAGATGTAAGATTGTAAACTTAATTGCATCTTCCTCATGCATAGGATTCAAGTCGAGTATGTCTTCAACTTCTAAACCCAAGAGGGTGCGATGCGGTTCTTATACCCATCGAAGTGTGGAATGGAAATCTGTCCCAATCTCCTCTGTAACTCTGGTACCTGTATCTGATGATCTCTCTTGGTCTACTATCAATCTTCATTTTGTAATATTCCTGGAATGGCATGTTGTTACAAAATCCTCTCTCAAGGTCTAGTACCTCTCCCAACAAGACTCCTCATCCAAAATATCTACTAGCTGATGTACCTATGAAACATCTGGATCCTTCAAGAAATAATGTTTGTGAAGTCCCAAGGGCATGGTAGAAGAATGGGGAGGTTGTTGCCCTGAATGTCCAATCTCACCTCTTTGACCATGTTGTCCCATATTGCTATTTTCTCCTCTCATTATGACTACTATTATACACATCCAAAGAGGCTAAAGATGATTAAAAATATTCTCTTACCATTTTTAGAAATCATAAAACCAACGCTAGTACCTTGAGAGGTAATCTCTCTTCTTACATTGGAGTCTCCAATAAAGAAATCATGCTTTCCAACACTTGTAATCCCAAAAGACACATTTGAATTCCTTCTTTGGCTTATGAAATCAGTCACAAAGTTTTCAACATCAGAATTGATAGTTTTGGATAGCTGCCACATATTACCAGGATCCCATACCTTATAATGCCCATGAACCCTTGTATCATGTAAGGCCTTCCATCCTTGTTTCTCTTGTATCTCCTCATAAATAAGATCATCACTCTTTGTCTTCATGATGAACTGACTTTGATGTACCAAATTCTTAGCATTCTTATCGACAATAGGCTGAATACCATCATGATAAAACTATTGTAATGATATAGGATGAAGATGATGAAATAAATCTGGGCTACTACTAACCTCCTTATAAAGAATATCATCAAAAGGTTCACCTTCTATTGCTGATTTAGAAACCTCCAAAACACCATCCCTTGGAGTATCCTTGTCAAGCTTGGTCTCCAAAATGACTCGACCTTTTTGCCACAAATCCTGAGCATTCTAGTCTACAATGGGCTGAAATTCTTCATAAATCAGCTTATCATGAGTTGTTAGTTTGGAAATTGCAACAACATGCAATTCCACACAAGTGTCCATGTGAGGCTCCTCCTCATGTGCCAGTGCTCCCTAGAGTCTTCTTTTGTGGGTGTAGAATTCCTTGCATCAATTTCCCTCATCATTTCCTTGAACTCTTGTAAGTGTTGTCTTTCTTGAGTCACTATCAACCTAGCAACTCTAGCTCTGTTATTCCATTCCTCACACTTTTTAAGATTTTCCATTACATCCTCCTTGCTTGCATATACAAATTTCTTCTCCTAAGATGGAATAATTTCTCTAACAAGAAAAGTTTCACTAATGTAATTATTTTTCTCAATGGAAATCATACATTTTTATCTAGATGCTTCTTCTTCAAATGATTTCTTTTGTAATTCAAGTACCAGACATATGATGACCTCACTAAGAGTTTCTACCAATCTTCATCATGCAATAATCTGGAAATGACATATTATCTCTGAAACCCCTACTCAAAGATTGGTATTTCCTCCAACAAGAATCCTCATCAATCACCTCTATTGTCCGCCCTTTATCATTATTCTCACCATGTTCCTTATTGTCCCTAGATCTGCTTTGATTCACATTCTGAGTGAGCTAGCTCAAATAAAGGTTAGTGGCTTCATGTTATTTCACCATGTTGGTGAACATTTCCTTTATAAAAACCCACATTGAGATCTTTCTAAACTACCATATTTAACCCACACAGGCTGGAGGAACAATAGCTTTGATACCACTAAAATATCCCTTATGGGATACTACTTAAAAATGAACAAAATATTGAAAATCTAAATCCAAATAAAATACTGATTTTTGTAGATTTTTACGATAAGGATAATGGACTAAAGAAAATTAAAATATCCCAAAATATCCACTTGAATTACATGAAAATTTAAAGAGAGCTTGATATTATTATAAAGGACATAATAACACTATTTTTGGAGTTTTACAGAAATTAAAAATGCTGCTTTAGAAAAGCAAAATGTGCCCAAGCAACTAGAAAAATTAAGAGGTTCGTAACTCTCCAAATACGAGAGCAAAAATTAAGGGTCTTTGGAAATAACATTAAAAAATATAGGAAATAATATTTCCACCTTCAAATCTGAAAATGGATGACTGAAACCCTCCAAAAAAAACTACAAGTCACCTAGCTTGGAAAAGGGTCAGAAATTGATGAAGATGCCTTCAACGTGCCACCACACCCTGCCCCAAATGGCTGCCATGAATCTGATCCAAAATCCCTCTATTATCTTCCCCAAATGCCCCCAAAACCCTCAAAATTTGTCCTATGAAACCTCTTGATAATATCTTTTGTCACCTGAGCCCGAAAGCGGCTCCAAAATGAAAATATAGGGTAGATTTCTCACTACTAGAATAATTCCCTACTAGCTAGAGATGGGTCTCTCACCTCCGAAGCTAGGGTCCCTGTGGTATTTTACTCCACAAGTATAGATGCACAAACAACGTAGTTGCACGTAAAGGCTCACTAAAATGTATGCTAAAAACTTCCCTTTTCCTTTCTCACCCATCTCCTTATATACTTCCCATGAGAAAAGAGCCCCATAACCCTTGACATGTTTCATTCCATGGGGGTCAATAAACTAAAAGTAACTAAAGTTACTTTTTCCTGTTGAAGTCGCCAAGGTCCAAAGTGACCCCAAATGCAAAAATGAATATTAGTACCATGTGGCCCCTTCCTAAAAGCTCCTAACATCCACAGTCCCTTGGGTATGACCACGCTTTGGACTCGACTTGACCCTTAGGCCTTTCGGATTAAGAAAGGGGACATTACGGTGAACCTCCGGATTTAGGTGGGATGAATTAAAATTTTGGGTTTGGGTTTATTTGTTCATTGTTGGTCATGGAATATATGATGGGCCACACACACACACACACACACACACACACACACACACACACACACACACACACATATATACATAACATATTGGGACACACACACACACACACACAGACATATTGGGATATGACCATAACCGCGCACCTTAACTTTAGGGGTGCGTAGATTTATGTAGAATCTTGGTTAGTGTAAAAACATTATATCATTTTGTGCAAATATGATTGTGTCACATCATTGTTTTTTTCATACATTTATTTGGAGGAAAAGTATATTTTAAATTCATTTAGTATACTGAATAATTTTTATAAAGCATTTAAAAATTTTACCAATAATCGAGCACCCTATATGTCACTTTTTGGTTGGCTCTTTAAAAGTACCATTAATGAAAAAGTGAAAAACTATTGGTCATTTTTCCATCAATTTATGGTCAAATCAAAGTAGATGTACATCTCCCCTATATAATATATATAATAATATATTTAATGGGCTGACATTATATATTTATATACATTATATAAATATATTATTTATACATATGATTATATTATATATATTATTTATGTGTGTGTGTGTCAAATCTCCCTATATATATATATATATATATATATATTATATATATATATATATGGTATGTATGTATGTATATATGTATGTATGTATATACATATATACATATATCTATATATTAAATATGCATACATATGTGTAAATATATAATATCTATATATATTATATACATACATATATACATACATACATACATATTACATATATATATGTATATATAAATATATATATATATATATATATATATATATTATATTATTATATATAGTATTTACATTATTTATTTCTTAAATTAGATTCTTTCTTTCTTAAATTAATTTAAAGTTTTCAATAAATTAAAAAGCTATCACAAGTTCAATTTTCAAAATACAAAACCAAATATCCATAGATGAGAATAGATCAAAGGAATTCTTTCAAAAGAAAATGAATATGATTAAAATAAAATGTTGTTTGATATTATTTACCATTTGAATTGAAGTAACTAACACAAATGTTGTTTTTAAATAGAATTTAGAATTATCGATGTTATTACTAATAAAATATAGTGTTTTCACATTTATATAATATTTTCAAAACTATTTTTAGATGTTAGATATTTCATAATTTTGACATTTTTCATATTTATTTTATTCAAATTAGTTAGATATATATATTGAAAGAAAATTAACATTTTCATTGTTTTTGTTGAAGGGTAATTTGTTTTCTAATATCTCATTTATGAAGGGTAAAGCTTAACCTAGCCATTCAAAGTAAGTTATGGGGAGCCCTTCAAATTTTATCATTGAATGCGATGATGGTTGTTTCATATGTTTTGCGGAATGTGCCCTTGTCATAAAGCTTAGTAACTTTTGAACATACACGACAGCTGAAATATGTCACTTCCAAATTTCTAAAATATCATTTCTTATATTTTATATATGTAGTTAGTTTCTTTTTTTTCCAAATGTGTCTCCTCATATATGTGATGAAATCTAAACAAATCTAAAAAATCTAAATAATAAAATTTAAATGCATCACTTTAAAGACTAAAGTTATGAAAAAAGTATTTTCCATATTTATTAAATATGTCACTTTTATGAAATATGTCTTTTCCATATTTATTAAATATATTGTTTTCTAGACCTTCATACTATAAAATATAACGTCACCAATAATTAAATTTGATAAGACATTTATTAAATGCGAGGGTGCAATTAAATCTTGGCAACACTCGTTACATGGATAGGTAATTAATTTAAATTAAAATTTAGGTCAAGGACGAGGCTATCAATTTTGGGAGGATATGGCATTGATAGTGAAATGATTTCATTCTCACACATTATCTCAAATGACATGCTTATTTAAACTAGTGATGACATGTTACCCGACTTACCACATAAATTTTCCATGCATCCTCCACCATCTACTTTCAATCAATTGTCTTGCACCCATGTCTTCTTCATCTACATAATTGAATCCTCTTAATGCAAATATCACCCATTTGGGTGAGTGTTTCTAGCTAACAAGGTTGAATGAGGCCCTCGTTTTCCACATTCTCAGCATACCAGACACTAGGGCTAGTTCTCCCAATATTTCCTCTCCAAAGGACATCTTTTATCTTTCTTGCATCGTTTGTCTAAAATATTTCCTTCATTTCCTATTTTCCAAGCTCTCCATTTCCACCTAATTCACCCATATTATCACATGAACAACAAGCAATTATAAAACCACTAAATACGCCACTACCCCACCTGTCTTAGGAAATCGGTGGGGTTTTAACCTATATTTTTACAAACCTCATTTATTGACTGTTATCCCAATTTTACCCCCTAGGACAAATTGGTCAATGTGACCTTCCACAGGGAAAAATGTCAAGGTTGGTTTAGTCATGCAAGCCCACAATTAAAATCTAGCAATCAAGGGGTGGAGATCGACAATGGAGGAGCAAGGTTGGAAAATGAGGCCAAACAACATTAAAGGAGACTAGGGCTCAACAAAAAAATTGGAGAAAGGACTTAAGTTTTTAAACTTCACATATGATTTGACTTGGGGCCAAGAAACAAACTCGTGGAAGGTGCCACATGTCAGTTCAATGTAATTTAAAAACATGTGATGAAAAGAGAGACCTGACAAGCGTAGGTCCCCCACGTGGATCTCGGGATAGAAAGGCTTGTAGAAGGTTCCACATGCCTCATTAGTGCAATTTCAAAGGCACGATCCAAAATGAGTCCCCAAACAAGTGCAACCCCCACGTATCTAGAGCACCAAAAGCTAGAGCCGATTGTTGAAAATTTAGAGAAAAGAAGCGAGAGAAGTGGATGGCACCATGTGTCTCATTAGCACAACTCAAAGGTCGAGTCCAAACGTGGTCTCCAAATGTGCGCGGACTCTCCACGTGTCTAGGGTCCAACAGGTTGCTCCTAAATGGGTGGGAAGGATAGAGTCGGTTGTTTAAAGGTCTAAGGCTAGAAGAAGGAGCAATGTGTCGACGCATGGCACAACTTTAAAGGTGTGATCCAAAAGGCGGTCCCCAAATGAGCACCAACCCACCACATGGTTAGATTCGAAAAGGATTCACCGGCCTTTGAAAATTCCAAACTCAAGAGAAACCAACGGATGGTGGCACATGTCTCATCGGTGCACACCTCTAAAGATCAAGTTCAAAGGAAGTTCTTAAATGAGTGTCAATCTGCCATTTAGTCAAAGTCCAAGAAAGGTAGCGAGGCTTGAATCGACTAAGTACAATAGGGTTTGCGAAGCTTCCACATGCCTTTTCTGCGTAACTTCAAAGGAAAATCTGGAGACAGGATCCCAAATGTGTGGTGAGCCTCCACGTGTCTCAGGTCAAGCATAGTGTCTCTGCCAACAAGAGGGGTTTAGCAAAATCCAAAAAATAAATAGGGCAGCCCCACAAACAACGCCACATGTAAGTTTGGTGCAACTTTAGGAGCCAATAAGAGGGGGCGTAATTTGAGATGCAGGGGCTGCCAAGTGGATCTTGCATGAATATACTCTTAAGTATTTTGAGCTGCGAATAGACCCCATACCCAAGGCACGTTCAAATGGCTATATCTTTCGACTTTGGAAGCTCAAAATTGAGTGAGGGAGAACTATTTGGAAATCTCCCAATGTCTGCTGCTACTCACTACCACCATTATTGAAAATGATAAATTTGGTCTAACATTTTCAAGGCTATCGAGGTATCCCACCTTTCAATAATGTTATGTGCTTCCTTTCCCTTAATGGAACATTAATGGAGGCATGGGCTTCATTTGTTCATTATTGCAGAGAATTTCAATGAAATCTTGGGGTGGTTGAAGTGGATTCGAATTTTCCCTCTATCCTTCTCTCGATTTCCTATATATTTTACAAGATGGGGTAAATTTCAAGAGGTTGGTCATCTTTTCTCTCCTGCCCCTCTCTCTTTCTTCTCTAGGGTTGAATGTGGAGCTTAAACCTCCTCTCATGGATCTATAATGGTGTTTTCTTGCCTCTTTCCCACTAATGATGTAATGTGTGATCTCATGGAGCAATAAAAAAAGTTTTGTGATGCATTTTTTCCATCCTTCCTTATTTTATTGTCTCTTCTTTCCTCTCATCATTGCAGGGCATATACTTGTGCATACTTTTGATGTCTATTGTGAGTTTCGAGCTATGTGTTTAATGGGTTTGAAGTGTTGTTCTGTGTGAAATTTATCATTGGTTTGTGATGCATCGGTCCATCCTCTCTATTTCTTAGCTCTCTCCATTTCAGAAGTAGTTGAGATTATGACTTACAACCCCCTTTTCTTGGTGTTATCACCTCTATAGTGTAGGATTCCTTTATTTCATGCTCTTCCTCTCCCTATCTCCTTGGCATTGTTAGATTAGGAGTATATAGTCACATTTCATTCCTTATAATAAGTTAGCATTAGGATTAGGAAGAAGAACCAGATTTCTCTGGAGGTCCATCTCAAGTCCACAAGTCCCACATCTTGAGAGATGGTCCCATGTTATGCATATTACACCAAATGCCCCAATAAAAATCAGGCCATTCGAGGGGTGTTGTGATTTCATCAACGGTTTTGGCATGCCTAGTGGGACAGACCAAAGACATTTACATATTCATCTTAGTAGGTTCGATGTGTTATTTCTAGATTCATCCTTTAGAGGCATTTTTCAACACATCTAGTGACTCCATCTAGTAAAAACCCATCTCTAAAGTTCAGCCTACCTTCCCCTATCCATTTTCATCCATTATTCCTTCCAAATCTTTCACTTTCTTCCATCCCATGAAATTGTGCAATCATGACTTCATTCCCAACTTGGAATTCACACTTGCAACAATAAAGTACAATCAGCCTCCAATATATTTCCCAACTCCTCCAGATCAGCATTATGATCACTTCCAGAACCATTATGCTTACCCATATGAACAATATCAAAACCATTTTTGTTATGAATCTTATCAAGAGCAAGGGTATGCATATGATGATAACATTATATGGAGAATGTTGATCTACTAGATAAGATTCAAATAATGGAGGCTAACATGGTTCAAACTAGGGCTACAACATAGATGAAAGCATTTAGGATTGGTTACAGGGAACCTTGTCCATGGGTTGGCCCTATGCCAAGACATTATAGCCCTTAGGAGAAGCTTGAATTCATGGTTGAAATGTTGCCTCAACTTACACAGTGGACCGAGGAGATAGAGGCATATGCGCTTGGTGCTAGAAAACCTTGTCAATGGGTGAGTCTACCACCTCATATTTTTTCTTTTCCTCTTTCTTAATCGGTGCCATTACATCGTTGTCACAAGAATAGTTTCTCAAATGCTGCCCCAAGTGTTGATTTCCTTCTCCATCTTCTAATCTCCCATCCCATCTTAATTGCTTTTCCATTTTCTCTTCCAAATATAATTCCCCTCCACAAGATCCAAAAGAAATACCTTCCCCACCCACCACTCCTCCTACTTCCCTCGAGCCCATGTCAGGAAGAAACTCAAGAATATAGTCAAGGAGAGCAGCAAGAAGAAGAGCCAAGAAAAGAAGAAATGATTAGAACCTTGGTGAGCTTGGCTCTTAGATTCAAGATTAATAAAATCCCCTTGATGGTCAAGCCATAAGTGGTGGAAGCTTTGGTTACAACACAAGTGAGGGAAGAAGGAGCTACTCCAAATCCAAAAGAGGAGGAGTACATTCTAGTTGTGGAGGAGAACCATACAGTTCCAGAGGTTTCAAATATAGAGTAGGCCATAAAAGAACCTTTACGTCTACCTCCACTTCATCCCCTTCAAGATCTAATTTCAAAAGAAGAGTTTCAACTTTCAAACTTCATGTTTGAGGATGAGGGGAACCATGGTGTGCAATTTACGAGATCGGGAGGACACCATAGAGGAGGTCAAACATGCGTAGTAGGACAACGAGGAGGTATATTATGTATCTAACTTGGAGGATTGCTTTGATGGAGAGGGGCCTAAGGATATAACGTCATTTTCTCCTCCATCATCTATGTTCCAAGCACTTGAGTTCCTTTGTCATGGAGGAGATCATTCAAGGACAACAGCCTACACTTCATAACTGCCCTCTAAAACCAAGATTGGAGGATCATAATCTTCCTTGTTCTTCTCAGGAGGAGGAAGGAAAAAGGAAAGAGGATGTCACCATATCTTCCACACCATCCATCTAGGAATGTATGCAAGAAGACTCCATTGTTGGAGTTAAATTTCATAGCAATGGGTGCATCCATTGGATCAGGTCATGCCCAATCAGGTACTTGGCTTCATTGGAGCCAAGGGAGAAGCCAAAACTGGTCATGCCCACTTCATGACATGAGGATGAATATCAAAGCACCAAGGATCACCATCAACACCTCCAAGATTCCAATGTCAATCAGCTTGAGGAGGTATTTTAAATTGATGTTGATACTTTGGTAATTTGGGTGGAGGATCGGCCCCTTGTCAATTTTCACCCAAAATAATAGCCATGTTCAGCTCCAAATCACATACATGGCTGCCAATTTTGAGGAAGGGAAGCTACTTCTTCCTTCATGTTACAAGTTTTACTTCATTTTCTCTAACTCTAGTTAGTTTAGGTTATTTTGGTTTGCTTTTAGTAGCATAAGTGGATTTTTACACTCTACATGTTCCACTTGGAGCATGTATGATTTTTAGTTTTGTACATAGTGTGTGTCATGGTGTTTCGTTGTGTGTGTAGTACATTGGAGGTAATACTTGGGAGATCAACCCTATTTCTAATAATGTTTCGGATTGAAATCTCCAAGTCAAGACAATTTTCTACTCTCAGAAATCTCATCTTCAATATTTTGTTATGAAAATTGAGAGTGAGGACAATGGGGAAGGTTCAAAGTCACCAAGTGTAAGCGTTGGATTCAAGTTTCAAGGAAAGGATTAGTATGAGGCTATAATTCATGAATCCATGCCCAATGGATGTAATAAGTCAACTGATCTCTTCATCTAGTAGGTAGATGTCCCCGTGAGTCACCAAACTATTATCCCAATTTTACCCCGGAAAAATTGGTCGAATGTGACCTTTCACAAAACAAATTTCGGGGTTGGTTCGGTCATGCGAGCTCACATTTAAAATCAAATAATCAAAGGGTAGATGGGCTTGACAATGGAGGAGCAAGGTTGGAAAATGAAGCCAAACAATGTTAAAGGAGACTAGGGCTCAACGGAAAAAAAAATTGGAGAAAGGCTCGAAGTTTTTGGACTTCACATATGATTCGACTCGGGGCCAAGCAACGAGACTTGTGGAAGGTACCATATCAACTCGGTGTAATTGAAAAGATGCGACAAAATGGAGAACCCATATGGCGCAAGCCCCAAACGTGGATCTCGGCCATAGAATAGATTACGAAAGGTGCCACATGCCTCATCGGTGTAATTTCAAAGGCACGATCCAAAAGCGAGCCCCCAAACAAGTGTAAGCCCCCCACATGTCTAGAGCACCCAAAGGTAGAGCCGACCATTGAAAAGTTAGAGAAAAGCATCATAGCGGCGGATGATGACGCCACGTGTCTCATTAGTGCACCTCCAAAGGTTAGGTGCAATCGGGTTCTCCAAATGTGTGTGGAATCTCTACATGTGTAGGGTCCAACAGTTGCTCCTAAATGGGTAGGAAGGATAGATCGGGTGTTGAAAGGTCTAAGGCCAATAGAAGGAGCACATGTTAGCACAAAAACACTTCAAAGGCATGACCCAAAAGGTAGTCCCCAAATGAGCGCTAACTTGCCACATGGTCGAGTATGAAAATGTTACACCGGTTGTTAAAAAGTTCAAAATCGAGACAAACCAGCAGATGGTTGCCACGCGTCTCATCGAACACCTCTAAAGGTCAAGTTCAAAGGCGGTCCCAAATGAACACCGGTTTGCCACATACTCAGTCGAGAAAAGTAGCAGCACAATTGACTAAGTATAACAGGTCAGCGAAGCCTCCACATGCCTCATCTGCACAACTTCAAAGGAAAAATATGGAGATGTCCCAAATGTGCGTTGAGCCTCCATGTGTCTCGAGTCGGGCATAGTGTCTCCACCAACAGAGGGGCTTAACTTAGAACAAAGGAAATAGGGAAGCACCATGGACAATGTGATGTGTCCATTCGGCACAACCTCAAGAGCTAATAAGAGGGGGAGAATCTTGAGGCGTGCGGGGTTGTCATATGGATCTTGCATGAATAGACTCTTTTAAATATTGTGAGCCCACAAATAGACCCCAAACCAAAGTCACCTTCAATGGCCATAGATTTTGAAATGGAAGCTCGGAGAATTGAGAGAGGGAGGAATTTTGGAAACCTCCCAATGTTTGCTACTACTCGCTTACCACCATTATTGAAAATGATAAATTTGGTCTACCATTTTCAGGCATCAAGTATCCCACCCGCCCCATAATGGATTACGGGCTTCCTTTCTTGCCCAACAAGGAACAATGATGGAGGCATGGGCTCTGTTAGGGAATGTTGGTGTGTGTGACCTATCCGGTCATCATCCACATCACCTAGGTGAGTCATCTCACCTCCTGCGAGAGTCATAGGTCTTAGGAAGTCAAATGACAAGTGTCGGATTCTCTCATAGAATCTGACATTGTCATTCTTCATACGTCAATGCGTCATATGAGGAGTTACATTCCTATTTGGAATTGTAACTCCTCTTCTAGTGGCATCATATGCATCGTCCAACGTCATATGCGTCGATAATGGCGTCATTGATTTCTTTCCATGTTTAGGCATGGGGTTACATAACACCCCTATTTGTACTTCCTATTTTTCGATCTATGAGCATGAGTAGACCCATTCTTCTTACTTGCAATCTTCTTTCCATTGTTTAATCTTGCATATTGCGTTGGCTTGAGATGTTACCATCGAGTGTAACTTCGTTGTGGTGCATCGCTTTTTGACATCGGTTCTCGCGAATCCTCTTTCATGGTATCGAGTGGTTTCGAAACGTGCACTCTTCGTTTCTCAATTGTTTATTACTTCTGGTTTCTTCTTATTTCCTCGTGTGCAAGTTTTTTTCGATTATCATTTTGGAATTATTGCTCACCTCATATTGAGGTTTCAGCGATTCTGAAGTTAAGGTATTTGTGGTTTGCTTATCGGCTAAGATCATATTTTGGATACTTCTAGATCTTTGTGGTCAATTTACGGGTTGTTTGTGTTTCTTTTGGTTGTGTTCAATTCAAAACGGGGGTAAAAAGAAGAGCTTGTTGTTTGGCGTGGCTTGCTTACCTTTGCCTTGAGTAAACCGTGGCTTTGGTTCTCTGCATCGTTTCACCTTGCACTTGGACTATTCGTGGTTTGCAAGCTCTTCATCCTCTTCATCCTCATTTTTTTCCTTTGTGTGGGATCTAAACGTGGTGTTTTTTTTTGTTGCTGTGCTCGTGGGCATTTTCCTGCCCTTTGGACGTCTTCCTGAACCTACAGTGTTTTTTCCGTCTGCGGTGTTTTTCTCCTCCTTCAAGTGTTTCTCTCCTCTGTCAGGCAATTTTTCTCTACCTTTCGGGCATTTTTTTCATCCAGTGAGGCGTTTTCTCCTCCTTCAGGCGTTTCTCTCCTCTGTCAGGCATTTTTTCTCTACTCTACAGGCATTTTTTCTGTCCAGCAGGCATTTTTCTCCTCCTTCAGGCATTTTTCTATCACCTGGCTGCATTTTCAACTGTTCCAGGTGTTTTTTTAACTGTCCTAAGGCGTTTTTTCTCCTTTCCTGTGTTTTTGCATGCTTTGTCTTGAGCATTTTTGGACTGTAAGGTGTTTTCTTTGGGCTTCAAGAGTGTTTTTGCATGTTACTACGTTTTGTACTGGAAGCGGCATTTTTCCTACAGTGGACAGTCACTAAATTATCTCTTTTTACCTGCCTTTCATCCCCATGGGCTTTCTCGGTCTCTGCTTTGCTGTAATATCTCTCTTAAAATACGTTTTTTATTCACTTTTCTTTAAAAAAAAGTGGTTTCATTCTTTTTATCTTATCACTCTTCTAAAAAACGTGTTGTTTCATTATTTTTAAAAGGTATAAGGTAAAAACATTACATTTTATTGGCATTGTAAGTTTTTGGCTTGTTTTATTAACCTTACATCAAAGAAGTGTTTCTTAAGATGAAGGGTGAGGTCCGCTCTTTAGGATTGGCGGTGGGCTAATCCCCCTCATGATACAAAAAAACCTACCTCAAATTCAATGCCATTTCAATGAGCATACATACAACACCCTTTGCATGCGTTTAGGGAACTTTTTAAATCCGTTTGCGAGGCTATTGGCTTTTTCCTCATCGATTAAGGGAATTGGTTTTTCTTTTTAACTTTTGACTCGTTACTCGGTTTTGAGCACTTCTTTAGTCAAAGTTGCATGTTTTTTCACACTCTAGATGATGGGATATTTATTTTTATAAACTCACTAATTTTATAAAGTGCCGCATTCTGGGGGTGTCTTTGTATTGCTTAATTCACTCATTTTTCTTGAGCTTTGTATTCCTTTTTGTGGACTTGTGAGCGCGTCCGCCACTTGCCATACTACAATAAAGGGATTAATTTGTGCGATGTGAGACGTTGTTTATCACAAATATCTTTCTTCCCCCTCTTGCTTCTCTCTTTTGTGCTTGCTTGCAGTGTTGATCTATTGTGCCCTATGAACCTTGATTGTTGTCTCCACCATTGCGTGTTATTATGCTAATTGCGAGGTGAGTGAAACTAGTTTCTTGGAACACGATCGCATCTGGTTGTAATCAACACATGCTTGAATTATAAAGTGCCAAAATCGGGGTGTGTAATTTTGTTTTACAGGGGTGGTTGTTTCCTTTCTCTCCTTCCTTCGCATTCCTTGGTTCTATCTCTTTATTATGGATATCTCTAAAGTACCAGTGCTCACACCTTTTTAATTTCTTCGAATGGAAATCTAAAATTATATTGGTTTCTGAAGTAAAGGGTTATACTTAGAGTTACCATGGGGTTAGAGAAGAGAACCTCTTGATGAATCCGAAAAATCTAAATGGTTCAACCATTGTGATGAAGCCTTAGGTCTTATCTGTATGTCCGTCTCTCCCGACTTGCTCTTCCACATCAAACTTCCTCAACACCCAATCAAGCATGGAAAACACTCGATGATATGTTTGGGAAGCAAGATGACATGAGAGTGCATGAGTTGGAGAACAAACTACTAGGGTTAAATCCTAGTGACTTTGAAAACCTACAGGCCTTCTTCTCAAAATTTGTCTGCACTAGAATGCTTCTAAAGGAATGTAAAGTGGATAAGAAAGACTCTCAATTGATCTTGTCAATTCTTTCTAAGTTAGGTCCTGAATACTTTGTTTTCATTTCAACTTTTCACGCCATGAAAGCCGCCTTGGGTAAGTATTGGACTATGCCCTCCTTTGATGAGCTTTTCGTCCCAAACTCATTCGAGAACAGGGACAAACTCATTCAAATGGGGACTCTAAAATCCAAGTCACATGCCCTTGTCGCGAATAAGGGCAAGAAAAATGAAAAGAAGAAAGAAACTAAGGACCAACCTAAGAAAGAAACCAAGACCAACCAACCCCTAGTTAAGCCCATCACTCATACTTCACTTCCTCTAGCCTAAAGGAAAGAAGGAAAAGTATAAATGCTCCTACTGTAAGAATCATCATGCCATGACGAGTAACATTGTTTTTGAAACAAATTGATCACTTAACTCATTTTCTTGAGAAGAATAAAATAAGTGTTCCTGAATCCATTAAACAAAATGCTCGGAAAGGTGAGTCTTCTAATGCAAAAAAGGAGACTAAAAATGAAAAGAAGAAAGGTAAGGCCCTCGTAGCTAGATCAGCTCCATCATCAACTTGGATTATCAATTCGGTGCCTCGCACTGACATGGCTTCTTCGAGAGGTTGAATTCTCTAGCATTGAACCATGTCGCATGTCCCAAATCACGTTGGGTGATTTCACTCATGTGTCGGTTTCGGTAGTGGATCGGTAGAGATGGATGGTGGATCATTTAACCAAGTGTTGAGTGTTCCCAATCTCTCTACCAATCTCCTATCAGTTTACCAAATCACCCACCTTGGTGAAGGAATGCGAGTGGAATTTGGTCCTAACTCGGTGATTATTTGTGAGCTTAACTCTTCACCAATATCATTATGCACTTTGTGGTGAGGGAAAGGTAGATCACCGTTCACGGTTGTATACCTTTTCCCACTTCTCTCTCTGATTCGACGCCAATGCCTTGCTCACTCATGCAAATGAGGTTAGCAAGTTATGGCATGAGCATTTTGGGCATCTAAATTATCGTTACCTTGAACAATTGAGCCAAAATGAAATGGTCAATGGGCTTACCCTGAGTTAAGTTTTCTAAGGGTCTTTGTGAGGGTTGTACCCTTGGAAAGCACCCTGAAAAAAATTTGACAAGGAAAATCCTAGAGAGCTACTCATCACTTGGATCTTGTTCATAGTGACGTTTCTGGCCCTTTTCCATCTCCTTCTTTTACTAGAGCTCTATATATACTAACCTTCATTGATGACTTTTCGCATTATACTTGGGTATATTTTCTTAAGCTTAAGTCTGAATTTTTGAGATTTTTCAAAACTTTAAGGCTCTTGCTGAGAAACAAGCAGAATGGTCTATCAAGGTTCTTCAAACCGACAATGGAGGCGAGTATGTGAGCAACAGGTTTGAGGATTTCTACACTTTTGAGGGGATTGCTTTGCAGCGTACAGTTGCTTATAGCCCTTCCCAAAATGGAGTTGCAGAAAGAAAGAACCGAACTTTAAAGGAGATGGCTACTTGTATGGTTCACTCAAATCTCTTCCTCCACAGTATTGGGCTGAAGCAGTGAATTGTGCTTGTTATATTCAAAACCGTGTCCCACACAAGGCAGTAAGAGGGATGACACCCTTTGAAGCTTGGTTTGGACACAAGCCTGATGTTGAGCACTTTCGAGTCTTTGGATCCAAGGCTATGGCTCGGATTCCCAAAAAGAAACACAAGGCATTGGATCCACAATCCAAACCTTGTATCTTTATCGGGTATCCTGATGGCGTAAAGGGATATCGATTGTTGAACCCTACCACCCATGAGCTTTATATTGAGAGGAGTGTGAAGTTTGATGAGTCATCCTTGTCTTCACTTCCACTAAGGTCCTTTTCTCACCGATTTAGATTCGATTCTTCGAGATGATGATGTTGTTGAGTGAGTTCCACCTCTCCCTGCTCCTCCCGATCCTCAAACTTCTGAGTCTTCTGATTCTGACAGTAGTGATGATGAGGACTATGTCCCTTCTCACTCAGTGAAGAATCTTCCGACTTAGAGCTTTGAGTCCTTTAGGGACCTCTTTGGGCAGGAAAACCTTACGAGTGCTGGAGATTTAGTTGGAGATCCTTTGGATGAGAGACGTACTCACTCGGACTTCACCGGAATTCACTCCTTCGCCCTCGCTTTGATCCACCATCCTTCCACGAAGTTTCTGGGATTCCTTGAGTGGGATTACGCCATGGATGAGGAGTATTCCTCACTCATAAAGAATGACACTTGGGATCTTACCCTTCTTCCAAAAGGAAGAAAAATCGTTCGGTGTAGGTGGGTATATCAAACAAAGTATGGAGCTGATGGAGAAGTTGAGAAGTATAAAGCACGACTTGTAGCTAAGGGTTTCTCCTAGGTAGCTGGGGTTGATTACTCAGAAACCTTTTCTCCGGTTGCGAAGATGACTTCCATTCGACTGACCCTTGCCATCGCTGCCGCTAATAGATGGGAAGTCCACCAGATGGACGTTAAGAGTGCCTTCCTTCATGGGGACCTAGAGGAAGAGATCTATATGGAACAACCTCTGGGTTATGTCCATGATCCATCCCTCGTTTGCAAGTTAAAGAAGTCTCTTTATGGCCTTAAACAAGCCCCTCGGGCTTGGTATGCCAAGATGGAATCCTTTTTACTTGCATCAGGGTTCACTCGGTGTCACTCTGACCCAAATGTGTATATTCTGCGATAGGATGACTCCATGCTTATTCTTGTTCTCTATGTTGATGACTTGTTGATCACAGGTAGCTCTTCCTCTATCATTGATTCTATGAAGATCTCCTTGGCCAACAAGTTCTCCATGTCTGACTTAGGATTGCTTCATTACTTTCTTGGGATCCATATTTCACAATCTGACTCGGAATTATGATCTCGCAACCTAAGTACTCTCTTGATTTGCTTGCTCGGTTTCACATGTCTGATTGCAAGTCCTCACCTACTCCTTTTCTTTCACGGGATTAAGTTAGTTTCTTATTGCTCTTATCGTTGATGGGCCAATTTGTACCCTTTATCGATAGTTGGTGGGAAGCTTAATCTACCTTACTCACACTTATTCTATCGTATGCCATCGGGATTGTGTCCAACCATGCAGAGCCTCATGAGCTGCACTTAAAAGCAGCAAATTGGATCCTTCACTATGTTCGTGGCACTCACACGGATGGTATTCATTACTTAGGAGGGACTAGATTGACTTGGTTAGATTTATAGACTTAGATCGGGGCGGTGATCTAGATCATCTAAGTCTACCTCGGCTACAGGCTCTCTTGGTTCAGATCTGTCACATCTTGGTCCAAGAAGAAATAGAACGCCATTGCCATATCATTCATCATGACGAGAAATACGAGAGGAGCGATTAACGCTGCCATTTTGTTTGGTTAAACTTTGTATTATGACAAAGTTTGGCATCCACTTTTAGCCCTACCATTATCTACTGTGACAACATGAGCACTATCTCAATTTGTAGAAATCTAGTTCAGCATCAGTGATGAAGCACATTGAGATTCATATGCACTTCATATGGGAGCTGATACATGAAAACATCATCGACATACGGTATGTTCGAGAATGGTACCTGATCGGGTTGCTGAAACATTTTCACCAAGCCCTTCACTGAGGTGAAGTTTCTTCACTTGTGATCTCTTCTTGGGGTGAGGTCTCACTTTCTGACCACCCATCTTCTTCGGGCTATATAGTCCTCCTTCTTGTCCTCTTCTTCTTTCCGGAAAGATGTTGTTTGTTCATGGGCACCTTATCGGGCCTTTAGTTGCACGGGGCCCATTGACACATCTTTCTTAGTTGTTTAGGGAGTCTTCTTTTACTCTTTGGGCTTACCTTCAACTCTTCCCGGCTTCGATGAAGGGGGTGTTGGTGTGTGTGACTCTAGTCATCGTCCACATCACCTAGGTGATTCATCTCACCTTATATGAGAGTCATAGGTCTTAGGAAGTCAAATGACAAGTGTCGATTCTATCATAGAATCGACATTATCATTTACGTCAATGCGTCATAGGAGTTACATTCCTTATTTGGAATTGTAACTCCTCTTCTAGTGGCGTCATATGCGTCAGTCAATGTCATATGTGTCAGTGGCGTCATTGACTTCTTTCCATGTTTAGGCATGGGGGTTACACAACACCCCTATTTGTACTTCCTATTTTTCGATCTATGAGCATGAGTAGACCCATTCTTATTACTTGCAATCTTCTTTCCATTGTTTCGAATCTTGCATATTGCATTGGCTTGAGGTTACCATTGGAGTGCAACTTTGTTGTGGTGCATTGCTTTTCGACATTGGTTCTCGTGAATCCCTCTTTCAGGGAACCCATCAAGATTTAGGTGAATTTCAATGTAATCTTGGGGTGGTTAAAGTAGGATTCAAATTTTTCCTCTCTCTCTTCTCCCATTTTGTATATATTTTACAAAATGGGGTATTTTCAAGAGGTTGGTCATCTTTTCTCTCTTGCCCCCTCTCTCTTTCTTCTCTAGGGTCGAATGTGGAGCTCAAACCTCCTCTCATGGCTCTCCGTAATTGTGTTTTCTTGCCTCTTTCCCACTAATGATGTCTTGTGAATGATCTCATGGAGCAATAAAAAAATTTTGATGCATTTTTTCCATCCTTCCTTATTTTATTGTCTCTTCTTTCCTCTCATCATTATCGGGGTATATTGTGCATACTTCTTATGTCTATTGCGGGTTTCAGAGCTATGTTTAATGGGTTTAAAGTGTTGTTACGTGTGAACTTTATCTTTATTCTCAGTGATGCATCTATCCATCCTATCCATTACTCACCTCTCTCTACTTGAAGTTGAGATTATGACCGAAAACCCCTTTTCTTGGTGTTATCACTCTATAGTGTAGGATTCCTTTATTTCATGCTCTCTCACTCCCTTTCTCCTAGGAATTGTTAGATTAGGAGTAAATAGTTACATTTCCTTCCTTATAAGTATTTTAGAATTAGGATTAGGAAGAAGAACCAACTTTCTCTGAGGTCCATCTCAAGTCCTAGTCCCACAACATGAGAGAAGGTCCCATGTTATACTGATTACATCGAATGCCTAGTCAAAATTAGGCCATCACTGGGGTAAATGTGATTTTGCAGCAACATTGACCACATAGCTCTCAATACCAAGCTCACTACTACCCAACAAGGGGATTAAAACCCCCAAATTTTCTAGAGAAGCAATTTGAAGCATTAGAAACAACGTGTTGGTGCTCAATTTGATCTCGCCATCTTTGTCCTTAAAATTCTTCTCCATGGGCTCTATCATGTTTTCAATCTCCCCACATTGAGGCATGAAAACTATGTCCTCCATTTGGTTACCATGATCAGTCCCTTCTTTTGGTCGAGGATCACTTTAAACCCAAAGTTTGTTTTTGTTCCTCTCTCCATGTGGAAGATTTGTAACTTGGGCATAAAATCAGGTTTTTTTTCTTTCCTTCCATTTTTCCATCACATTTTGTTTTCCTATAAATTTTTGTCCCAAATATTTGTGGAAATGTGATTAGATGCTGATTAGGAGGATCATATTCCAAAATCTCTATCCTTAAAGAAAGATTCATTTCCAGGCGCAAATGGTGATTTTCCTACATTTTACGGTTTGACAGTGTGTTTTTCCCCATCAAATTTACATCTCAACATCTGTGGAAACATGGCCCTTTCTAGTTGGATGCGGCTCAACGAGGCACTTTAAAACTCTAAGGCCCGATTCAACTCAAAAATTGTCCATGTGGAGGGCCGATGCTCATCTGAAAATTTGCCTTTTGGTTTGACATTAGAGTTGTCTTTGGGAGACACATGGAGGTTTTTGTTGGCTTTGCAGAGACTTAAACATTTTTCATCATGCAAGATTGATATACTTTGGCAGACTATGGACACATGTAGGGGTGACCCTCATTTGAGAATCTATCCTAGGTCCCACCTTAACAATTGTAATGTGAGGGAGACACGTGGAGGCTTCCGCCATCGGCTCCACTCTATACTTAAAATTTTCAAAGAAATTTTCTAAGGCTTGGGACACGTGGAGGGACCGCATCTGTTTGGGGATTGGACCCTAAAATTTTATTTGGATGAAGCACCAGAGGACACATGGAGGCTTCCGCTCACTCTACCCCTACTTGGACTTTTCAACGGTGAAGGAAAATTGTCTCAAACCCTAAACACATGGTGCCCTCCATTTATCCTTCAACCCAGTTTTAACAACTCTACCGGAAAAGACACGTGGTGAGATCGCACTTGTTTGGGGTCTTCACTTTTGGGAACCATCTCAAAGTGCACCATTGAGACATGTGGAGGCTTCCTTGGCAGCATAGCTCCTTTCTTTTACTTGAGACTTTTCAAAGGCCAAAAGGCATTTTTCTTAGTCCCGGGGCACATGGAAGGCCCGCTCTTTTTTGAAAATTTCCCCTTGTACTTCTCCTTTGAGGTTGCATCAAGGAAACACATGGATGACTCTAATATAAAGTAGTAGAAGTGGCGAAATCAATGGTTGTTGTGCATTGTGTCATTTTTTTTGTTCTGACACATTAATCAATATCCATTATTGCTCCAAGAATCTCTGGAGATGTGAATACGCACCATTTTTCAAATTTTTTGATGAAATTCCTTGTCATTTTTTTTGTAAGGTGCCATTGAATGGATTCAAAACTTAATTTGTGAGTCCAAGGATTGTTAAGGTTGATATTTTGAAGTTGGAATTTCTCAAGAACTTACAAAAATGTGAATTACTAGAGAAGATGGATGTGGGGCAGAGTTACAGAGGAAAGAGAAGGAAAAGGATGAAATGATGGAGGTTGTAGGCACAAAAGATGAAAAAGGTGTTGCCTCGAGAGTGAAAAGGATTACTTATCAAATCCAGCTGTACAAAGCCTCTGGAAAATGATTAAAATGGGGATTTCTCGCATGACATAATTAGAATGATTAAAAGGATTGCATAAAAAAGTTGTGGCATGGCATCCTAGTCATTAGTCAAGGGTCTAAGAAATGTGATCAATTCATAATTGGTCCACCTGAAGCTTTTAGATGTGAATTTGTTAAACGTCACTTTCTAAGGAAAATTGGTAACAAGAAAAGGTCCCTTGAATATTATTATTTTTGGGGGGGAAATTTGGGATAAGTGAGCGAGTGAAATGTATAAATGCAATGAGAATACTCTTGCAAATGGTCAGGGGTTGAATTCTTAAGAGAAAATTTTAGAGATCATGTCTTCCTAAGAGACCAATCCGAGATACATGGTTAATTTCTTCTGTGTTAGATTTTCTATCATGTCAAGTTGGTTGCAGATGTATAGCCATTGACGAGCACTGAGATTGCTCTAGAAGATTTCCCCTACTGATGAATCTAATCAATTTTGAGTTAATTTGTGTCAATCTTGGAGTAATTTGTGTCTGCTTTGTTTCAGAATGTCTGTAAGTAGTTTTTCTTATTCCTATTACAATCTTGTGTTAAAGTCCCTCTGAATCACATAGGATCTCATCCCTATGACAGTTTAGTGGCATTTACAATTTCATTTCAAGAAGATCCTTCATCCTGTGATGAGATAAAAAAATTTAAAATCTTCACTGTTATTTGTTGATAAAGATTACCTACAAGCCTTCGAGTGTATCTTAGGCATGAGGAACCAGGGTCTTTGATGGTTAATTGAGTCTTTTAACTCGAGCCTTCGTGTTAGATTCTCAAATATTGTGTGAAACTTTGGTGATCTAGGCCTCCATTGAAGCACACCTTTTGGTTGAAGGAATATCTTAGCTATCCCGAAGCTTTCTATAATTTAGCTTTCCAATTGTTGTGAAGTCTCTCAAAGATCTGGTATAATCAACTTTATCCTACATAATCTCCCACCAAAATCATTCAATAACAATGATCCCATCTTGAACTACCCCTTTTTTGCCTTTATATCCACAAAGGAACAAAACATATTTACTAAAATAGGAAGAGAAATCGGGGATTCCATAATGTCTCTAGTAACCTTAGCCTTATTTTGAAAGTATCTCCATCTTTTAGAAGTGACAACTTGTGAGAGTTAAATTATGGATTATTGATCATACTTTCCCAAGGTTTTCTTCATAAAATTTTTGCAAAAGAAAAATATCTCCATCTCCTTCATCAAACAGAGGTTATAGAGGTCCTCTCAAAGGCACAACCTAAAGTAGTGAGGATAGGTCAAATCCTCTTGAAGGTGTTATCCATCTCTCCATAAATTTTAGTGACAAAGGGCCAGTTAGATCTCATCCCCAGCTACAAAATGACATACATTATGATCTATCTATCTCTAAGCTCCATGCCAAATATGTGATGTTGCTCAGCTTGAAAAGGATAAAAAAATTGGATACCAACACCACCCTTGTCAAGTAAAGTCCTTGGTAAGCACTCACACCTTTCCTCTAAAGAAATGGAGGATCATGAGGGAGGGCTCTTCTAGAACTATAAGAGTTCATCAATTCCTTGTAGCTCAACTTTCTCGGGGAATAAAACCAAAGCATACATAAGAGAGGAGAATCTCTTTCATTGTCTTTAAACTCACATAAAAGGAAAGAGAATTCATTGAAATACTTGAATGGGCCTCGAGTGGGAGTCCAGGAGCTAATAAATATGGGCATGTCGTGGAATTTAGTGGGAGATATCCAGTTCATTTTCATCATAGTGGCCAAATATTGTTTATCCAATGTAGGGACAGACTGCTCAAACATGTTCTAGTGTTTTTGGATGAATATTTGTCTTCAAAAGAATGACCATTATATTTTATCTTTATAAAGAAATTTGTAATATGTATTTCATAATATCGTGTTTGTATGTATATATATGCTTTGAAAGGAACGGGGCGTAAAATATAACCTAATTTTGTTCTCGAGAATATTGCTGAATAATTACTCACAGTTGTAGTAGCATTTGATTGATGAGACACATTTTAACAACTACTTTTGTATCAAATTTAAGTGATAAATTGGAAAGTACTAGTCCCTATCTTTAGTATTTACATCTACCCTCACCAATATCATTATAATTTATTGGTCCATGCTCGATGATTAGCTCCTCTCCCTTAATATATTTCTTGATTCTCGATATGTATATCCTTAATGATATCATATACATCGTGATAAAAGGACGTTTAACTTTAAAAGGAGGAGGCACGTGGGATAGTGCCACCAATTTAAAGGAAAACATTTTACCACAATTTATATTTAATATTAACCATCAATTGATACCTAGGTTTCTTTGGACACATGTAAATCTCCAATTGAAAAACTTTCTCGGTAATTAAAAATTCAAGGCCTGTGGTCATTTTTGACACTTACTTTCTTTTGCAAAATCATGGGGGACCAAAATGAGCGCATAAAACTAGTACTAAGCGATGAATACATCATGGTTTCTTGTAGTTCTCGATACACGGAATCGACGAGGCTATTTTGGGAAATCATTCACCCTCTCTCGCTTCTAGTTATCCTTCTAATGGTTCTTCCATCCCCCTCTCTTGTCGTCAATGCTACCTTTATTCCCCTTCATTCTTTTGGAACTTCTCTTATAGAGATCCAACCAAAATCCATGTCTAAGTGGCCAATCCCGAATTATTACTTTGGAACTCTCTATTCTTTATCCATAATTCCCAACCCATAACCTACGAATTCTACATGATGCTACTACAAATGATGTGGATATGGAAATTAAAGGAAATCAATCCTGACGGAGATCCCTCGATAGATAGGCAGTCAATTTGAAATGATTTCGTCCATCCTTGAAAGCTACAACAAGCTTTGAAAGTGCTTAAAACCTAGAAAGACTTAATAGACACTAGCTGAGCTATCATTGATTTAAAAAATGTGTCGGGATACTAACCTAGTCGACACTCTGGCGAAGAAGATTGATACCGATGCAACTAAGAAAGTAGTACAAGAACTAATAAATATATTATGATATGTAATATTTATATTATAATATAGTTATAGCTTTTTAGTATGCCTATGTTATGATAAACAATGTTTATGTTATGATATGTAACGTTTTGTAATGTAATGTTTATGTTTCATCAAATATATGAGAGGCATATCTTGAATTGTAGACAAATTTTGTATTTTTACCCTAGGGAAGGTAATTTAGTTTGAAAAAATTAATATTAAAATTAGATATTCCTCAATGTTTACTCCATAATCATGTTTTCTATCAATTAAAAAAACTTAAGAAGTGAAAATATATAATAAATGGATTAAAATAATTAATAAAGGTCAAAATTAATAACATCTAAAAATAATTTAATAACTTATAATTGTAAATATATGTTATAAGTTATTAACTTATTAAATTATGAAATTATTTATAGATGTTATATATTTTTAAAATGATTCATTTATTTAGTATAAAGGGCGTAAAGTTGATGCGTAATCATAGCACCCATGAATGTCTGCAACTCGATGGGTTGAGACTCTCAGTGTGATTGCATAACATGGAGCTTCTCCCAAAGTCTGGGACTTTGCGAATCGGGAGAGCTCTCTCCATGTATGAAGGTTGGTTCATATTCCTCTCTGCTCGGTGCATACGTACAATTTGCATAGGATCTACTCTAAAACCTACTCTAACTTGCCAAGGAGACAGGGTTAAGGAGATGCAAGAAATAAAACCTAAACTAACAAAGGTGATGCACCAAAGGAATGTTGAACACCTGCTTTGCAATTAAACACAAAACATTAAAAATGTAACACAACCACCATGCACAGATAACCAGGATTGTAATGAGAGATCAGGAAGATGCAATGAATATAAGAGAGGGTTGAAATCATCCACAAACTTATTTTTATTGCTCCACAAATTTGATACAATCCATTATAATGGCCAAGAGGCACAAACTTGCATTACAATTTTGATGGAAGGTTTGAACTTCCCAAATCAAACTTTCGAAAGTAAAGAAGGGATGGTGCAAAACCAAAATGTCCAACCTTTAAAAAATTCCACTCCTTAAAATGTATAGGAAGAATGAGAGAGAAAGGGGAGAAGAATTTGAATACTACTCCAACCACCCAAGAAAATGAATTGAATTCACTGCAACAATGATGGGTTCTACTTCCTTTACATCAAACCCATACCTCCATGTGTTGTTCCTTGTTGGGAAAGAAAAGAAGCCCATAGCTCATAATGGTGGTAGGTGAGAAACTTGGTTTCTAAAAGTCGAGCTACTGTTCACCACTCAAAATGGTCTAAGAGTTTTGAAATTCAAACCCGTGTATTTGAGATTCTGGAGTTTGAAATTTGATTTGGAATGATATTCTGAAAACTTGAAAATGCAAGACTTTTGAATGTCTGAAAACTTGAAACCCAAAATTTGAAGAAGTATGAAATTCTGAAATCCCGAAACCTGAATTTCTAAAAAACATAAAACTTGAAATTCCCAAATCGCAAAACCTAAAATTCAAAAACTCTGAAATTCTGAAATCCCGAAACATGAAATTCAAAAAACTTTAAAATTCATAAAATCAAATTTTCAAAAAACAAAAAATACCCTTTTGAAGACTAGCTCCAGATCTATCAACTAGTGAAATTTGGACTTGTTTTTAGCAAGTTAAGCATCTGAAAATTGATTTCAGAGTTCACCCTAAGGGGTGAAAAGTTTGAAATTAATAAAAATTCATTCAAAGTTTGTGGAATGAACTCTCGGCCCCACCGGGCATGCCAAAACTATTGATGCATAATCAAAACTCCCTTGAATGTCCGCAACTCAATGGGTTGAGACTCTCAGTTTGATTACATAACATGGAGCTTCTCCCAAAGTGTGGGACTTTACGAATCGGGAGAGATATCTGAATGAAGGTTGATTCCTATTCCTCTATTCATGTGCACACATACAATTTGTAGAGGATCTACTATAAAACCTACTCTAACTTGCTAAGGAGACAAGGTTAAGGAGATGCAAGAAATAAAACCTAAACTAACAAAGGTGATGCTCCAAAGGAATGTTGAAACTTGCTTTGCAATTAAACAAAAACATTAAAAATGTAACACAACCACCATGCACAGATAACCAAGATTGTAATGAGAGATCAAGAAGATGCAATGAATATAAGAGAGGGTTGAAATCATCCACAAAATTATATTTATTGCTCCAAAATTTGATACAGTCCATTACCATGGCCATGAGGCACAAACTTGCATTACAATTTTTATGGAAGGTTTGAACTCCACAAATCCACTTCAAAAAGAAATGATGGGAGGGTGAAAACCAAAATGTACAACCTTTAAAAAATGCCCCTCCTTATAATATATAGGAAGAATGAGAGAGAAAGGAGAGAAGAATTCAAATCTTGCTCCAACCACCCAAGAAAATGCATTGAATTCACCTAAAACAATGATGAGTTCTACTACAAAACCCATACCTCCATGTGTTGTTCCTTGTTGGGCAAGAAAGGAAGCCCATACCTCATAATGGTGGTAGGTGAGAAACCTGGGACACCTCAAAAATGGTGAACTCAGTACTTCTTCATTTTGGAGTCCTGAAATACATCAACGACCTCAAAATCCTAAAATTCAGACTTTCAAAAATTTTGGTTTTAGAAGTCGAGCTACTGTTCACCGCTCAAAATGGCCTAAGAGTTTCAAAAGTTCTGAAACCCAAAATTTTGAAAGTCTGAAAATTCATACATTTGGAATTTGAAATTTCAAAATTTAGTCTTGCTTTTTATTTTTGGGCTTCAGAATTCCAAACTCGAAATCGTAAAAACCAAAATCCTAAAAACTCCAAAATTCCAAAACCCGAAATCCCAAAACCCAAAATCTCAAAATTCCAAACCCAAAATCCCAAATCACAAAAACTTCAAAATTTCAAAACCCAAATCCCAAAATCTGAAATCTCAAAACACCCAAATTCCAAAACTCAAATTCTAATACTCAAAATCTTGAAATCCTGAAACCTAAAATCCCAAAACATTAAACCAAAATCCTAAAAACTTTAAAATTCTGAAATCCAAAATCCCAAAATTCTAAAAAATTCAAAAACTCCAAAATTTTGAAAATCAAAATTTCAAAAACTTAAAATACCCTTTTGAAGATTAGCCCCAATCTATCAAATGGTGAAATTTGGACTTGTTTTGAGCAAGTTAAGCCCTTGAAAATTGATTTAAGAGTTTTGCATGAGAGGTGAAAAGTCTGAAATTGGAGAATTCATAATTTCATTATTCACCCAACTCCAAAATGTAATCCTCCATGACTGAAACAATCCCATTTTTACAAAGATGCAAATTCGTGTTTATCTAATTTATCTTGGGGAGAAAATTGGATAATATGCAGTTCCAATAGTAAAAAGGATTCAATTATTTAATAATTTAATAACTTATAGTCTAAGAGATTCTCTACAAGGTAAATAATGAATGGATACATAATTACTTATAATATAGATAAAATCCATAGTAGTAAATTTCATTTCGTGAGTATTAAACAAATTTGGAGACAAAATATGGAAAAAAAAATCCACTAAAAAATAACAATAAATACGAAAAAAATATGGTAAATTGTATATATAAAAAATATAGTAATTTTAATAATTAATACCAATGGGCTATTATAAATATAACAACATCAATTCCAAACAGATTCGGTGGATTTTATATTATTTCTAAGTTTTTGCTTTTTGGGAAACATATTTGGTAAATTTTTAATTATTTAAAGCCATAGGACCGGGTTATACTTTTTCTAATTTTTAAACTACCAAATCCCATTTTTTCATAATATCATTCGGTGAAGGGAAGAAAACAAAAAAAAACAGTAAATTTGTAAAAATCGACCATATTTGGTAACTGTGATAAAATCCCTACAAATTGCAATAGATTTCAATATGTGACATGTATGTAGTCATTTTTAAATTTTTTATAAATTTCTTCTTTCTTAAACTTATCTTGTTTCCAATATTGCTTCTATTCTTTCTAAAATTCTTAATATTTTTCAATTTCACATGTTCCTATTTCTTTCCATGTTCCTATTTCATCGTCCTTCATCGAACCTCATCATGTTTCATCCTTCCACGTGTCTATGCCATTGGCTACATTTTTAATTTCCCATTCACCAAACCCTTCCTAGCCATTTATCCTACAATCCCCTACTAATGGTGTGTGGTTTCTACGTACTGCCCTTTAGCATCATCAATCGTCGTTGAATTTTCTTTTCCTTTTCTTTCCAGCTATCACTGAGAAAAGGAAAAAGATAAATCCTAGAAATGGATGATGATTTAATGTCAAAGAATGAGGAGCAACATAGAAATCATGTTCTGTGGGATCATTCACTTCCTCAAGATGTTTGGGAAATGTATTTCTTTGGCTTCCATTAGAATCCATATGCACATTCTCTCTAGTTTCTAAGGAATGGAAAACACTCATAACTTCCACCAGATTCTTCAAGTGTTATAGTGAAACAAGGAACAAACATCCATGGATACTTGTAAATCATGATTGTGGTCATCATTGGCTAAGATACAAATTTTATAGTAGAACATGGAAAATTCTCAACTTTTTGTGGTTATCATACTTTGATTGGGTACGGTTTGAAGATTCACATCGAGGGATAATCTTATTTTGTTCTAATCATATTTTAACGATATGTAATCCTCTTAAGGTTAGAAACTCCTTTAAGCTTCCTCGGTGTTAGCATCTCATCCTAATGAATGAAACATTTATATTTATGTGCAAGGCATTCTAGTTGCGGATTACAAAATGGGAACAAAATGGTTCAATCATGGCTCTAATATATGTAGAGTTATTGTAGGGAAATGGTACTATAAAAATTTATGATTCTTCTATGGGGACTTGGAGGATTATGCCATGATTTAGAGATTTTTTCTTCTATGGACCCATTGTCTTCAAAACAATATTTTCTTCTTAATGTAATATGAACTTTTTTGGGTGTGAGAATTTATAACATTCAAGATTATGCTACTCTGTGTATATTTGTTTTATTACCCGTAAGATATGGCAAAGACCATTTCCCTCACTACGACCAAAGGTTGGTTGTATTTGAAGAAAGGGTGCTACTTTCAGCACCATTGTATTTGGAGACCATTTAAGGACATAATTGTGTTTGAGCTTGAACTTGAGTTTGAAGAATGAGAGGCAATGTTTGGTCCTCGAAATAAATTACAAGGATGCCCCATTTAATGTGCCGTTTTTTTACGAGGAAAAGGATGTTCTTATTTAGTTTCATTGTGGTGGGAGAGTTCTTTTATTTCATAAAGGTGCTCTCCAAAATATCCTCATCCTTTGTTTTCATTTAAAGAAAGGGTCTTGGTCATGGTTACCAAAATATATAAACACAACTGGCATGTGTTATAATAGTGGCATCACCTTTGAGCCTAGGCTGATTTGAGACAACTACTTGGCTCCTACTATATATCCATATATAAATATATATTGAGCTTTCTGTTTGTCTTTGCTAAAGCTTATATGTATTAAGAAAGAGTAATCATTGAATTGTCTATTTTTTTAAGTAGAAGAACCTGCAATCAACTATGGGAATAACACTAGAGAAATAATCAGTCACAAACTTTAAATGACATGAGATTAAGACATGATAACTTGGCCTCTACTACATTGTATTTCCTTTGAAATAAATTCATCTTCTTGGACTTGCATTAAACTTAAGTTTCAAAATTCAAATTCTTGATCATGTTTCTCAACACACACATGTACAAATACCAATGTAGAAATCTATTTCACATGTTGTGAGAACTACTTCTCCATATCATTACATTTACCCCCTACCTGTTATTAAAAAAACACATTCTTACTGTTGCACATACCAGACATAAAAAAATAATAGCAACCAATGATGTATCCTTGATTATTAAATATAAGTTATTTTTTCCTTATTATTAAAGTTATCAATCCTTCCCCTACAATAGATAGACGTGTGGAAAGATTCCAGGCCTTTCCAAGTTAAAGGCATTCCCAAAATCCAAGCCCATGGAATGAACCAATTCAATAAATTTTTGGTTCCGCGGATGTCGAAGACAACACAGAGTGGAGTGAATATTCAGAATATACCACATGTCATTTTGTTGTTCCTTTGAGTGGCAAATATCACACATTCTAGAAACTTGAGCATAAAGGTAAGGAATTCAAAAGAAATTAAATTTTTGGGCCTCATTACAGTCAAATTTGACAAAGGGTATTCGCCAAACAAGTTACATGAGATTCGCCATTTGATTTCTAACTATTTTTAATATTTTTACCATTTTCACCAAAAGAATGAAACAAGTTACAAGGATATTCGCCAAAACCACGAGACTAGTTATAGGTATATTCGCCACAATTTCTATAGGTTTTTTTCAATGGGGTTCCTTAAAATTTTCACTATTTTACATTATGTAATAATTGCAATGATTCATGAGTAGGAGGTGGAGAAGACTTAGGTGTATTCTATCACGATGGAGAGAAGAATGATGCTTGCGCAAAGGAGGAGATGGAAACCGTGGAGGGATATTAATGGATAAAAGAGGAGAAGAAATAGTAGGCGAAGAAGTAATAGAAGAAGTAATGGAAGAAATGGAAGGGAGTGATATAACATGTGCATAAATTAAATATTTTTCTAAATCGGTGACTTTGTAGAATAAGAGAGTGAAATATTCACACATATCATATAACAAAATTATTTCAATGCGGGAATTAAGCATGAACAAAACATAAATTGTTTTTCTAAATCAATGGGCTGAAATAATAATTAATGCACACAAGAATTAAAACATAAAATGTAACCTACAATGGGTTATTTATTTCCTTGGTGCAATGAAGGTAAGATTTCATGTGTAACCTTAGGACCATTGTTAGAAATAAATTTTCTAAGAAAAACATCTTCCATATCATAATATGTACAAATGATCTATAAGGAAAATGAGTGTACCATTGAGAGCATGATACACAAGACAATGGAAAAATTCTTTGAGTAATAAGTGATCACTAGAATAAGAAGAGTCGGCTACAACAATAATGCTTAAGATGTAAATAAGGATTGCCAAAACCATCAAACATGATAAATTATGCATGATGAAGTGCTTTAGGAAAGCATAATTGTGAGTGCTTTAGAATATGATTTCCATGTAAATAATTATTGTCAATGGAGGCATAATAGGCTTTACTTTCAAGAGAGAGTGTATGAACTTGAGATTCCAAAGTTTCATCAGCATGCATAAGGGATAAAAACACATGTGAAGGAATGATACGTGAAGTAATAGGCATATCGAGAGGTTGGATCTTGCCATTGTGAGTAATCATGGGAATGTGAGAAGAAGGAGAAAATGTTAAAGGATGAGAAGGAGGTGGAAGAGGATAAGAATAACAGGGGAGGTTCTATGGAAATGATATATGTAGACTCGGGAGATAAAATGAGATGTTTTTAGCAATAGGAGTAGAAACAACATGAGTAACAACATCATCGGAGAAGAAGAAAGAGGTGGAAGAGAAGTAGAAGAACATGGAGGATCTATGAGAATGCTAGATGTAGAATCATAAGAAATAATAAGAGGTGTTGTACTAGTGGTAGGATTAGAATCATCATTACAAACAACATCAAAAGAAGAAAGAGGTGGAAGAGGATTATAGGAACACATAGGCTCTATGAAAATTATATATATATACTCCAGAAGAAATAATAAGAGGTATACTAGAGGTAGGAGTTGAATCATCATGAGAAACAACATCATAAGAAGAAGAAAGAGGTGGAAGAGGAGGAGAGGAACATAGAGGCTCTATGAGAATGATAGATGTAGACTTAGAAGAAATAATAAGAGGTGTAATAGTGGTAGGATTAGAATCATTAGGAGTAATAACTTCTGAAAAAGAAGAAAGAGGAGTAGTAAATTCACATTCATCAGTCTTAATATAAGTAACATCATCACTAACATGTTCATGGCTCGAAGCATAATTGACATCACTATCTGAAATATTTTTGCAAGTATTTCATCAAGACTATCATCATCATAGAAAGAAGTCATAGGAGTACTAATATCATATCTATCATTACATTCATTAGAAGCACTTTCAGAAGTTGGATGGGTAGGAGATATAACTGTGCATTCATCTTGAATACTAGTAGAAATAACATCATGCACATGTATGTTTTTCACATTAGAAGTAGAACTATTGGCATCCATATCATCACAAACAAGATCATAACTACAAAAAGAAATTACAATAGTATTATCATGTGCTATAATAGAAGTAGAAGAAGTTGTAGCAACATGGTTGAGTACAGAAGAGAAAGGAAAATATGAAGTAAAGTTTTGGTCAAGAGAGACTATACACATGTTCAAGTTGTGAAAGTTAAAGGAATGGTGTTTTGAAAAGAAATAAGTTGTTAGAGTATGGATGAATCACATTGAGAGTTTTGGTAAAGGTCACGAAATTCAGATTGCACAACAACATCATCAAGATAGATTTCAATTAGGTATCCGCCATATGATGCTTAGGAAATGAGGAACTCTTTTTAGCCATGAGGATTTTAGGGATCATAGGGCAATAAGTTTGAAGAAAAATGAGTTCACTAAATGATTTAATAAAAAATCAATTAACTCTAATTCTAGAGTAACGTATATGATAAAATACAATATATATATATATATATATATATATATATATATATATATATATATAAATGCTAAACACTCAAGAAATTTAACATTATAAGTAAATAGGAGAGAGAGGTGACTTAGCTAAATTCTTAGCAATCTGGAACTGATCCGGGTGGTGTAAAATATTGAACAAGTGTTGGAACTATTTCACAACTACACTCTTTAAAATCTAGATTCTCGACAATAATATCAAACAAGGGTGCTTGGTGTTGGACGGGGCACATCGGTGTTGGTGATTGTTCTGGGCATTGGTGACCGTGTGCGAAGGCAAGAATCTACTTTCTTTTATGTCGTTATGGTTTCTCTATCACTTCATGTTGATTTCCTAGTATTAATGGCTCTCTGATCACCGAGGGTGCCCTGTAACCTACAAAAAAACTTAACTACTTGCACAAGGTCATAAAACACATCAAATTAGAATGAAAATGCAATATGTGAAGTTAGATCGACCCCAAGCGCTCACCCAATGAGTGAACTTATGACCGAGCATTCAAATACATTCTAGACTCCATGTAGTTCTTTATGCTTATGTGTGAAATAGTGTCATTAGGTTTCCCTCATGCCAATGACATTAATATAAAGAGCTTGTAGCTACATAAGGTGTAAATGTTTGATATTTTGTAATTGAGAACTTCTCCTTCCTACGCGTGTGTATGAAATTTAAAAATGTAGTCTCTTTGATAGTAGTGATAGTGTGTTTGATGTGATTTCCCTATAGAATTGCTAACCCAATAATAGAGTAGATGTTGTGTATATATATAGATCTCTTTTTTTAGTTTCGACACTAATGACCCAAAAATATGACTATGAGCTCAAGGTAAGGATAAGAAAATTAGAAATAACAACCAAAACTATCAAAAGTGTTAAAAAAAAGGACACGAGCACCCAAAATGGAAAAGAGCGCCTGGGTGCTAGTGTCTAGAATGGGTGCTAAGTGTCCTAGGATAAATGAAGATAGATGTGGAAAGACTAACAGATAGGGATCACTATGACTTGACCAGAACTAACTATAGAAATTAAAGATGTGAGAGAGAAATACAATAGAAACAATCAAAGCAAGTGGATGGACAAAGGATTTTTCACCAATGAATATTTTTCTTACATAATATCTTGCATGTATATAAACAAAATACTCATGGCATATTATAATAGTAATATTTAGCGTGATTTTGTGTCTACAATCATTTCCAATCAAAATGAAATAACCAATGTCATGAATATCATATAGTGTCTCAAAAGTGTCTGTCAAATATAATGTCATAGACCATAGGATAATAATCGTAGCAAATGTAAATCAAACTCTACTAAAATCAAATAACAATGTCTCATATGCAATAATCAAACTACCCGATGGGTCGAATGTCTCTAGGATAATGCGAAAATCTAATGGGTACTACAAATGGGTTAAGATCTCGAAATAATACTAATATGAGGAATTCACACATTGATGATATTTTTTAAGAAAGAAAAAATAAAAATGTAAAATGATTTCATTAATGGATATATGCTCATTCAATCAAAAAAATTAAAAATATAAAATAAAAGAACATAAATATGCAATTAAATAAAATTGAAAATATAAAATAACAAAGTTAATTAACATCTAATAAAATAGAATTAGAAATATTAAATAAAAACAACTAACAACAATATTTATACATGTTTGTGGAAGAGGATAAACACATGTTTATTGGTATAAAATAGTCAAATACTAAAATTATATTAAAATAATTATTATATACATTTTGTAGCTAATATATTAATATAAAAACTCAAAATTCTTTTAAAATATATATATATTATAATTTTTTAAAACTATTTAATAAAATATTGAAATGTAAATATTTTTTTAAGAAATATTTATTCATAAAATGTGACATAAAAACATAAACATCAAGTCAAATAAAGTAAAATTGGAAATATAAAATAACAAGATATAAACATTCAATCAAATTAAATTAAAAATATAAAATAGAAATAAAAGAAAACAATGTGACAACAATGATGATAACGATGATGGAAAACAGAAAAGAATCTTTAAGTAACCTAAAATTAATGATGCTTCCTAATCCACGCATACACCCGCCCATTCAAATGCTAAACTTTCTCATGATACGACACGATGTCAAATGATAATTGTGGAAGTGATCAAAAGCTTTTATATAATTCTAGAGAGCATCAAATCATAAACAGAGTCTCCACGTAATGGATGACGGGTTTTTTTTTTATGTTTATGTTTTTCCCTCTATTGTATTTTAAGGATTTATTGTATTATTATTAGAAATATTGTATTATGATGTTAAGTTTAAACAATAATGATTTAAATTTGTTTTTAATTATTTTTTTTAGTTTTGGGAAATGTTTTTTTGGGTAGTATTATTTACTTCAATTTATGGTGAGAGGTTTACGGTTCAAGTCTCTTCATTTACATAATATTTGTATTAGTATTAGATAATAATGATAGGTCAATTCAAATTCTTAATTTTTAGTAAAGAGACTTGTTTAATAATTTTCTTAATATCTAAAAGTTATTAATATATTAATAAATTTTTTTTGAATTTTTATTTAACACTTAAACCTAATCTTTTTTAACTGTTATTTTGAGAATAATATCATTTAATTTGTTCCAATTTATGATACCATATTTGTTATTCAAGTCTTTAGATTTAAATGAATGTATGTATCACTGTTTAATAATGATAGGTCAATTCAAACTTAAGATTTTCAATGAAGATAACTAATTTTATAATTATTTGCATATCTAAAAAAATTATCTGTACATCAATAATTACATTTTTTTTTTTTTTTAAATCTCTAAACTTAAACCTAACTAAATTTTTATTTTATTTTATTGACATTTCTTAAAATTTAAATGTAACAAAAATAGAGACAAACACCTTTTATATTATGATGAGCAGTGATGGACTACAACCCATTTGATAGAATGACAGAATTCATGTGAATTGTGGCAGAAGGGACACCAATTTGAATGGCAATCCTCAAGATTTGATGTAAGTGGACGAAGAGGAAGAAATAATGGGCAGCGGTCATATCTGCAGGTTAGATTAATGGAGCAGGTGGTGGGTATCCACAGAAGAAAGGTACTTGGCCACATGCCTCTCCCTCGCTTTTTTAATCAAATCAATGTCACAAGCGGTGCAAAACAACTCCCTGTCGGCGCCGCCCCGACCGATCGTATCCACCATGAAACACCACCCTGCTCTGATAAAGACTGCAATGGTTTTTCATTCATTTCATTAATGGTACTGTCATGAAACCTCCCATCATCACTTTCTTGCCTATTATATCTCCACTTTTCAATGTTTGTTTGGTCCAGATGTATTATGGATTGTAATGGGAGGCCACAGAAGCGGATTAGAGGTTGTGTTAATGATACTGATAATTTAGGTTTAGAATTAAAAAACAGTTATAGTGTTCCTGAGAAGCAGATGCTGGCAATGTTGGAACACCACGTGGAGACTTTCGATGCTGGTGACGAGGAAGAAGATATGAAAATCCTTCGAGGGAAAGAAGACCTGATAATGAAAGTTATGAAGAGCTTGGAGATGGAGATTGAGATTGATATTGCATTGCCCAAATGCTTATTAATGTTTGATGCTGCTTATTCGTCTTGTTTACACAGTGATTCTGCTGTTTCCATGTCTACTAGCAGTTCAAGAGTGTCTGATCCTTTTCATTTGAATCTTGGAACAGACTGTAGATGTACAAGTTTACAGTTTAGAGAAGATGATGGGCATCTGGGATTTCTGCTTTTGATGACCTGCAACCTGGATTTCTGGATATTTTTGACTATGATGCCTCTGAAACAAACTTAAGGGGATGATTTATTGTTATGTTTGTCAAAGGATTGAGATAAGATGGCTGTATTTAGACCCATTGGATAGATTTGATACATATTAAGATTAGAGTATTATGAGTGTAGAGCTGAATCCCACCATAACAGTATGCCACTATTGTAAATAGCTAGTAAATCATCTTCACCCATAGCGATATAAATCTTGTTTTAAATTGTTTTCGATAATTGTGTTGTGTGAGCTTAAAGAAGAATAGACTGAAAATGTTAAAATAAATTTTGATCTTAATGTGCACTTATATATTGATAAATTGTGTGGATGAGGTTATCATATAGCAAGATTAATGCTATACAATATGCGGTAGCACAGAAGAATAAAATACATTCTTCTAGAAAAGCTTGATAAATATTTATTTAACGTTGTCAAATGGTTATTGAATTTTGTATAATGACGGGTGAGAACTGACGATTAATGTGATAGTTTTTAAAGGAAAAAATTAACAAGAAAAAATAATTTCAAATATGTTTATATTATTGTATGATTAAACTATTATAATTTTTTAATTTATGTATTTTTGGTAAAAATAAGAATTAAAAAATAGATATTCAAATGGAAGTCAATTTTAAATTTTAAATTACATTGAGTTAAATTTAATGTTATAATTAATTGTTTAGTCATAAAATATGCCACCCCAATATTAACATGTGGATGTCATTGTAGAGTGACTTATCCATTATGCATGTTCACAGCCAGCATAATGCCCATACACTATTGATAGAAAATTTATCCAAAATAAACATTAATATAAAGTTGGAATTACCTTATGCTAGTTAAATGGATACTAATTTAGTGTCATGATTAATTATCTAACCGTGAATAAACCAATGAACTGTTTATCACTTTTAGAGTAGCGATTTATTATTGGTTGGTTGACCAGTCAATCTTACAAACACACTGATGTTTAGGATGAATTAGAAATTACAACTCTTACCACCACCTTCAATTGTCATTATAGAATACCTAAAAAAAACTATCTATCATACATATCCCCCCGATTTGGCCAAACTTTGTCTACTAGAAATCTGTCCAAAAGGATTACAACACAACCTTTCAAACTCGAATCCACAACCACCTGTCAATTATTGCCCATCTTTTACTATTATGATGCAATTTTCGTTAAAACGTTAAGGTGTGGTTTTCTTATGATTGAATAATAACATAGCTAAAATAATTTAATATAAATGTTGGAACATGTTACCCATATTTACAAATATTACCCTCAAGGCCAAGGTGTATCCAACCATAAAATCTGAACGTTGGAAAATGACTACCCATATTTACAAATCTTAAATCACAACATAACCTATATTTACAGCTATTAGTTGGATGTGAAAATCATCTTAACCTGGAAAGTTTCAGTTAGCGGATAACGGCTGCAGAAACTTTTAGTCCCATCCTTCTTGGGAGCTTCACCATTTGTGGAATTTGTAGTGGGTGATTTTAGGAAAAAGTCCGGAGCGTTGAAGAGCTGAGGGAGCCTTCTTTCGGACAGAATTTCGAATTGCAGGTGTTGGACCTTGCACCCAGTCACTTAACAATTTTGTCATTCAAGCCATATCCAAGACAGGAGGAAAAATAACTGGAAGGGAAGATTATGGGTCTAGTAAGTTAGCTCTCAACCAACATCCTTTTCTTTGTTCGAAAATTGATAGAAAATCTGCCTTCCTGACTAGAGAAGATCCTTTTTGTGCATTCAGGTATTTCTGTTAAGGATAATCTGGAAGACCTGTTTGTTATTAAAATCATCAACTTCGTTTCTCTTATGATTTAGTTATACCGATTGTTGGAGGATTTGGTTGACCTATCTCTGAGAACAAAAATTTAAATCTTTTAACTGCCCTTTAAATAGGAAGTTTTAAAAAACCTTGATTATGGAAGGTGTTAAGACATTTTTCAAGATTATGATTTTATAGAAAACGTTTAACTGAAAAATCACATATATTTATAAGGTTGAACACCTAAGCAACTAATTTTTAAAAAAAAAAAAACAATGGGCCACCCATTATAAACTATTGAGTGGATATAGTGATTTGGAGTATATTGGCGTTGATATTAATTGACTGCCTGAACTTTTACACCAAAAAGTGCTAGCACTTGAATAAATCATGCATTGACCACCGTTGTATCAACATTCTTGTCAGCTTGAGAAATCCTGTATTATTTTAAGGGTGATGGACGTTGTAGGTTTGCTCGTAACCTTTCTGCAGTAACAGTTATTCTTTATTATGGTGGAATGGCAGGTTGGATAAGTTTCCTGTTTCTGCTGTCGGATGTTTTTGTTGGATACAGTTCTTGCTATTGGTCTTTACATGCTTTTTTTTTGTTGCGTGCTGCATTAATCATTGATTTTTAGTTACACATGTAAGGAAGATGAAACAATAAGTTTTGAAAATGAAGAGTCGTGAACAACTCTATAAATATTGTAGAAAATTTTATGTAAATATATTGTTCGTTTGTTGCACGTCAAGCGACTGAATATTCGAATCGCATTGTTCAGTTCCTCCAACAATAAAGATATACACGTATTGTTGGAAATAGATTTTTGTTATTACTAGCAATTGTGTGGTAAAGACTGTAAACTTATTATGGATAGAATTGAGTGTGACAATGATATTTGATATTTTATAATTAATCTGTGGATATTAAAGTTTGAGGTACTATAATAATGTATGGTGACGATGACAACATTAAGTAATGGAAATAGGAAAAGTGGGAAGCAATTTTTGTGTGTTTTAGTAGTGTATTGTGTGGAAGGAATACTGAACAACATAATACAATTGGAGTTTGGCCAAACAAATCAGAAGCATATGTTGGCTTTTTTGTTGGCTTAAAAAAAGATGGAGGCATCTAATTTACAAAACAAGTGTATAGTATTAAAAGCAATGTATTCAAAGGAGTGGTTGAGATAGCATTTGAAATGTTGGCACATGTGGTAGTAACAACTGACTCTAGAGATTCCACAATAGTTTTAAAAGAAAAGGTAAAACTAAATTATCTATGCCAATAAACAATATAAATACTACTAAAGAAGTTTGTAGATAAAAAATAAACATAAATATCCCAATGCTGCAACCAAAGAGTAGAGAATGCAAAATTTTATCGTAATGCTATAACAAATCTATGTTTGCAAACAAAAAAATGTGTGACATTCAAGATAATATATTATCAACAAAGGATACAATATGGTACACAGATTGTAATGCAATATAGTCGATAGAGGAAAAGTTTCAAAAAATCATGTTCAATAAACTACTTTACTTTCTTCTTCTTTAATTTTAAAGATCTTTGTTCTCGATGCTTATTGATGATAGGAAATTAATAGTAACGGAACAACTTCCTACTCTAATCTTGAGGAGAGGTATTATGCAAAACTTTCAACAAAGTAAAACGATTCTGAAATATCATCAACATATTCATAACAAGAACACAAACACCAGATATACATGGGGAAAATCCTTTTGGATAAAAAACCCCACACTCCAAAAGCCCACTCAATGTATTTCAAATCTAATAACAAGATTACATACACTTGCAGAGCAAGTTTCTTACAGGAGTATCACCAGAAACAATTCTAGGAGGATTCCAACTTTACAGTACTTGCAAAGCTCACCACATCAATTGCTTCTCCAAGCCTTCAATTTATAGACCTCCGGTTATACAAGAAACCATCTATGGTTTACAAAACCATGTGCCAAACCTCTCATGAGGTGGATAACATTAAAGAGAAAGATTTCGGTCTAAAATTAGGCTCTCACGTCCACAATATTCTCCCCTATTTTTGACCCTTATAGATGTCATAAAATCTGTCATAATATCTCTAAAAATAGTCCTTCCATGATATACTATCATATGGGAATCTTTTGACAACTCCTATTTCTATTTTTAGAGCACTGACAATGTGAAACGGCTGTAAGAAAATATTGACTGAATAAACCAAACAAGGTTGAGACACCTTATTTCCAAAAATCTCCCACTTGTCGAATACCTTGTAAGGGTCAAGGGAAAGATACCATCATGGATCAACTACTAGGGGCCGAGAGGCCCATAGACTCGAAACACCACCTAAATTTCATTGTGCTCATGGGCTTAGTTAATGCATCTGTAACATTCACAACTGTCTCTACCTTTTCCAGCTTCACCCTGCCATCCTCGACCATATCTCTCACGAAGTGATACTAAACATCAATGTGTTTGGTCCTGGCATGAAAATTTAGGTTCTTCAAAAGGCAGATTGTACTCTAACTATCACAATACATTGTAATTGTGCCTTGTTTCAATCCAATATCTGAACACAAATGCTTTAGCCAAATGGCTTCTTTACAGGCATGAGTAGCTGCCATGTACTCTGCCTCAGTAGTGGACAAAGCAACCATAGCCTGTCACTTTCTCATCTAACTAATTGCACCACCATTAAGAGTAAACACATATGCACTAGTGGATCTTCTGCTATTGACATCATCGGCCCAATCTGAATCCACAAAACATGAATATGTAGGGAATGTTGATCTCTCTTCTATAGAAACATATAGAGTACTCTGATGTACCCCAAAATATCTAATACCCTCTTAACTACATCCCAATGCACTCTTCTAGGATTAGATATAAAACAAGAAAGAATTCCCATTGCTTGGGCAATGTCTGGTCTTGTACAGACCATAGCATACATTAAGCTTCCAACTACACTCTGGTAAGGCACTCTGCTCATTTCTTCCATCTCCGATGGGGATGAAGGACATTGTGAAATGGAGAGCTTCGTTCCCAAAGTAACAGGAACACAAAGTGGTTTACAATCCTGCATGTTGAACCTTTGCAAAACAGAACAAACATACTTACTCTAGCCAAGCCATAGCTTTCTGTTCTCATGATCTCTTCTAATCTCCATCCCAAGTATGTGTTTTACTGCACCAAGATCTTTCATTTCAAATTTCACAGAGAGCTGAGATTTCAATTTTGCAATCAAACCTTTTCCTTTCCCAATAAACAACATGTCATCAACATATAAAGTAATTACCAAGAAACAATCACCATCAGATTTAAAATATACACAGTGATTAGATTTAGACCACACAAACCCCAAACTCAACACATATGAATCAAACTTATGGTACCACATCCTAGGACTTTGTTTAAGGCCATATAGGGATTTCTTTAACTTACAAACCATATTGCTTTTACCTTTCACCATGTAGTGCTCTGGCTATGTCATATAGATTTCTTCCTTCAAATCACCATGAAGGAAAGTAGTTTTCACATCCATTTGTTCAACCATTAGGTCATAAGCTGCTAATAGATAATAAAAGCGAATGGATGTAATTTTAGCAACAAGAGAGAATATCTCACCATAATCAATACCCTCAATTTGAGAGTAACCCTTCATAACCAGCCATGCCTTATATTTTTCAACATTTCCATCTGAACCAATCTTTTTCTTAAACACCCATTTACATCCAACAAGTTTCTGACCTTCAGGAAATGGTACAAGGTCCCATGTATCATTCTTTTTAAGGGTTTTCATCTCTTCATCCATGGCTATTTTCTAGGACTTTGCATCATTCATACCCAAAGCCTCTTGTATAGATCTCGGTTCATCAATGTTAGTACTCAAAGCAAATATACACTTCCAATCATCAAGAGAATACTCATACCTTTCAGGTGGTTGCCTTTGCCTTGTAGACTTTCAAACAAGCTGAGGTGGAGATTCTTCCACTTCTTCCTCTTCTTCTTCCTCTTCTGAAGATTCAAAGCTTGGTGAGCTCTCCTCAACTTCTTGTCTATTTTGGGGTCTCGATTCAACTTTCTCAGGTGTAGAAGGAAGTTGAACCACATCCTTTTTTTGTTCATTTTCTTTATGTTGTTATGGCTGAAAATTAACAGGGAAATATTTAATCTCTCTAAAAATAACACTTCTAGAGTATATTACCTTTTGTGCAATAGGATCCCAAATCTTGTATCCTTTCACACCATAGCCATATCCGATGAAGATACATTTGACAACCTTAGAATCCAACTTTGTTCTCTTCTCCTTAGGCACATGTGCATATGCCTCATAGCCAAAAACTCTCAGATGTCTAATTGAAGGCTTTTTCCTCGACCATGCCTCCATTGGCATTTTATCAACAAGCACTGATGTAGGAGATCTATTTATCAAATAGCAAGTAGTGGTAATAGCTTCAGCCCAAAACCTCTTTTCTAGACCAGCTCCAATCAGCATGCTCTTAGCCTTCTCCATCAACGTTCTATTCATTCTTTCGAAACTCCATTCTAGCTCCGGAGAATACGAAGTTGTCTTTTGTCTTTTAATCCCGTAATATGTACAAAATTTGTCAAAGTCTACAGAATAGTACTCACCACCATTATCAGATCTCAAACACTTAATTTTCTTCCCAATTTGAGTTTCAACCATAGCCTTAAATTCCTTGAAACAACTAAAAACTTCAAATTTACTCTTTAAAAAATATACCCATGTTCTCCTACTAAAATCATCAATGAAAGTAACATAATAAATTGATTTAGCAATAGAAGCAACCTTAACATGACCAAATACATCCAAATGGATTAGATCCAAGATACATGAAGACTTATGAGTAGATGAGTAAAACTGAATGCGGTTCTATTTTCCATAAATACAATGCTCATAGAAATCAAACTCCATATTGCAATCATTCAACCCCTCAACAGGTTCTTATTTTTCAGGATTTTAAACCCTTCTCTCCAATGTGGCCAAGCCTTTGGTGCCATAACATGGTCTTCTCTACAGGTAATTTTGATTCGGTAGACAGAGCACCCTTGGGTACCCAAAAGCCATGACCATCCATAGAGGAGGAAACCCTCTCCTTTTTCAGCAAAATAGTTACTAGCTTAGTTTTATCCGAAGTGCTATTGCACTCAATTGTGCATGCATCAAGTTGGTACAATGTACCCAATCTACTTCCTCTTGCTATCACCATAGCACCTCTCACCATTTTCACCCCTACTTGTTCATGCACACCCACATCTATTAGCTTGCTAACAAATAATAAATTTCTTGCTAGTCCTGGGATATGCAAGACACCATCAAATCTTCTAATTCTACCATCATAAAATTTCACCTGAATACTACCACGACCAAAAATTTCAAGGAAAGAATTATCACCCAAATACACCTTACCACCATCATAGTTTTCATACTTACTAAACCATTTTTTGTTAGGGGTCATGTGGAAAGATGCACTGAGTATATCAACCATGCATTGTCACCTACACAAGTGGCCAAAGCTGTAATAAAGGCATCTCCATATTCCTTTTCGGACTCGGAATCGAAACATGCTTCTTCTTTTTTTTTTTTTTTTTCTTTGCATTCCCTTCGAAGTGTCAAAATTTTCCATAGTTCCAAGATATCGCTTTGGACATACCAGGGGATTTTGATCTCCCTTATTCTTGGAATGGCCACACTTCTCTCATCTTTACCTCATTCTTTTGTTCTTCCTCAAACACTCAAAGCCTCTTTGGCATTCGTAGAGTAGAGAACCAACAACATCCTCCATCTTCAGAGTGACTGAAGTGCTCCCAATGGCCATGACTAGGTTGTCCCATGAGTCTGGAAATGAAACCAACATAGTTTGGCACCTTTCTTCTTCATCCATCTTAACTCCAACCGAGCTCAACTGAGTCACCAATGTATTGAATGTTTCCAGATGCTCAGATATTTGTCCACCTTCTTCCTCAAGAAAATCTTATTTACTAGAGACTTAGCTTGGTATATCTCACCCAGCTTTTTCCAAAGCTTCTCTGAAGTGGATTCTTCATGGACATTTATCAGGATCGAATCTGCAAGACATAGTCTAATAAGACCTTTAGCTTTTCTATCCATTACATCATATTTTGTAGCCAAAACTGGATCCGTAGGCCTATGGACCTTCTCATCCACCGCATCCCATAGATCTCGATCAACCAACAGATCTTCCATCTTTAGCTTCCACATTTCAAATTTTGTGCTAGAAAACTTCTCTACGTCAATCCTCCCAAATGTGCTTGCCATTTGAAAAATATCTACAACCAGATAACAAAGTATTCTATGCACAAGCTCCCACTCAAACCTGGATTAGCACAAAAACTCAACAACCCACAACTGAAACCAAAGGTGATCAGGCTCTGATACCACTTGATAGGAAATTAAGAGTAACGGAACAACTTCCTATGCTAATCTTGAGGAGAGATATTATGCAAAACTTTCAACATAGTAAAACAGTTACAGAAATATCAGCAACATATTCATAACAAGAACACAAACACCAGATATACATGGGGAAAATCCTTTCGGATAAAAAACCCCACACTCCAAAATCCCACTCAATGTATTTCAAATCTAATAACAAGATTACATACACTTGCAGAGCAAGTTTCTTACAGGAGTATCACCAAAAACAATTCTAGGAGGATTCCAACTTTACAGTACTTGCAAAGCTCACCGCATCAATTGCTTCTCCAAGCCTTCAATTTATAGACCTCCAGTTATACAAGAAACCATCTATGGTTTACAAAACCATGTGCCAAACCTCTCATGAGGTGGATAGCATTAAAGAGAAAGATTTTGGTCTAAAATTAGGATCTCACGTCCACAATATTCTCCCCTATTTTTAACCCTTATAGATGTCATAAAATCTGTCATAATATCTCTAAAAATAGTCCTTCCATGATATACTATCATATGGGAATCTTTTGACAACTCCTATTTCTATTTTTAGAGCACTAACAATGTGAAACAGATTGTAAGAAAATATTGATTGAATAAACCAAACAAGGTTGAGACACCTTATTTCCAACAATTGAGTAGTCGTAGAACCTTGGTGATCCAACTATTTTGTTTGGGTGGAAAAATGCTCATTTCCATCTTTATGCATGCCTCGTTATCAAACATATCCATTTTACATTTTATTCCACTCTAATATCTTGGCTCCTAGCTTTAAAAACTTCAACTCCCCACTAAGAATAGATAACGTGAATATTTCACTCTAGAACCATAACAAAGCATGTGTGCATCATGCCATATATTCATGTAGTTAAAATAGCCTAACCATATTATGAAGGATTAAATGTGTGGTGGTATGACAATGAAATGGAAGAGAAGCTTTAAAACAATGATTTATTTTATGTGTCTATCTATCTCACATAGATTTTGAACATAGTATCATAGAATTGGTCGGTTCCATGCCTAAAATCGTAGATCTTAGACCTTGTGCGACTGCCATATCAAATTTTTCACCATCATTATATGTCACTTCTTCATCTAAAGGGAAGCCAACACAAACTAACCCATAAAATCATACATTTCTGCATAGGAAGAAACTCCCATGATTGCTAAATGAGAAGTTGAAGATTTGAAAGCTTACCAAGAGTAACAAGGATTGGACCAGATAGATTGTTATTATATAAAAAAATCTTGGACAAACTTGATAGTTGACCCAATTCTGGAAGAATGAAACCAGAGATGTTATTGGAACTTAGGTCTAAAACTGTAAGTAGGCTACGAGTTGAATAGAGATGATGGGATCACACCACTGAAATAGTTATTTGAGAGATTGAGATACTGAAAGTAGGTGCAGTTACCCAATTTAGGAGGAACATGTCCATATAATGTGTTTTCATACATGTTTAGCTTCTCCAAACCGTTGACCTTCCTAATTATCAAGAAAGATGACCAAATAAGTTTTGCACATTGGTAGAGAAAGTGAAACCACCTTTCCCTTTCCTATGATTAAAAGAGTTGCACACTCGATACCTTTCCATGAATAGACATAAGAAGAGGAGTTGGTCCAATCTGGAAAAATTCAGGATGACCACATCCCCGCAGTGATCAAGCTTTAGCTATATAAATGCGGTACCATCTTCTAAAACCCATTGGTACCTCTACACATAGTAAAGCCACTCCACAAAGACAAAAATACAAATATACCACACATATATCACAAATTAGGTGGTAAAATAATAATGATATTGGCATCCTAAACATCTCATCTGCATTTTGTTTTGGTTAAAAATAGAGAATAATGACCTGTTTGATGATGTAGGTGAGCTATTGATAGTTACTTCCTCTCGGAGGTGGCTAAAGCATTTTTAATTTTGCATTAAAAAAAGTGAATTATCAAACATTATTCGAAATGGTGTTTGTACATGTGCAAGACAACTCGAATATTTCACTAAATATATTAATGAATATCCAAAATATTGTGAAATATTGAATTTGACACAAAATCGGCAAACAACAAATATGGAGCTACTAGAATTTGACACTTTCAATGAAGGGCATCTTGAAAGGTTGATGCCTACCGGGAATTATGAAAAGGAAAAAGCAACTTGTTTAGTTTTAATTAGATGTCCCTATTTTTATGATAAAATCAAATAAAATAAATAGATTTGTGGTTGATAGTTCTATTATAAAGGATTCTATTATTAGATGAAATCCCTCTATGTATTGGAGGAAATTGTAAGTGTTTATACACGAGAGATTATATTAAGTTGAAGCTCTAAAAAGTAGATATTTAATTTTTTATTTGTATTCATGTTATTTCACAAAATTAATTAACTTATTTTTCAACATGTTTATAATTTATAACATTATTCAAAGATCTAAAAACATTGGTCATTAACCATGAAAATAGATCTCGGGATGTGTGAGAAATTGAGAAACATCCCACAGATGAATATTTCTCACAAAATATATACTAATTGTGAATATTGTTTATATTCATAAATATCCAAAAAGTGGTAAAAGCAACAAATATTGGAGCTACTAGAATTAGACACTTTCTTCTAAGGGTTTTGAAAATATGTCAATGAAGGGCATCTTCAAATGGTTGATGCCTACTTAGTGAATTATGAAAATCTGAAAAAGCAAATTGTTTAGTTTTAATTAGATGTCCCTATTTTTATGATAAAATAAAATAAAATAAATAGATTTGTTTGCTATGAACAAAAACATGCACTATTTAAAGTACTAGATAGTTCTATTATAAAGGTTGTGGATTATCATTTTTAGAGTTGTGTATTCTTCATATTATTTAAATGAAATCCATTTTCAAAATCTTTGCCATGTATCATTCTAGGAAATTAAAATGTAAGTGTTTATACAAAATCAACTCTAGATTATATTAAGTCAATCACGAAGCTTCATAAAGTATGGAATAAGATGTATATGGATTATTTACAAAGAAATAGTGTTGATTTAAGTTTGGAAAAAAAAAAAAAATATTTTTAATATTCTTTATTTTATTTTTTCCAAATACATTATAGTTCACTATTTTATTTTCCTAATTTCTACAAATATGGGATATTAGAGCGTTATTTTTTGAACATGTTTCTAATTTATAACATGTTATGGATTTAAACATCATCATCATTTATAAGATACCAAACAACTTAACTCTTTAAGAAATAATTATAAAATATTCATTATATCAATTAACCAATTTAAGGCAAAATATACTTAGATCTCGCATGATGTCCGTGAGAAATACCCATAGAGAATGGGTAAATATTCATGGTTTTAGTTTAAAATATTTTTCCCACCATAAATTTTCTTATTAAAAGAGCCCACATATGAAACATATAATAAACTCTCATAGACAAAGAAAGATACTTTGAAGGAGTTAAGAAAGAATGCCGTAAAAAATCTTTTCTATATTCATCAAGCCATACATGAAAGCATCCTAAATACAAGGGATCGATAGTGGGGTTTGTTGATATATGATAAAGCACAAATAACATGGTACACTTTCCAAGTTTTGTATTAGATTACTATAATTACTTCTAATGGGGTTTTGAAAAATATGTCAATGAAAAACCATAAGAGTATGTAATTAATTTAATGCATTTGTAATTACTTAACATATTGTTGTGATATATTATAGAGATATGAAGATTGGAGTATTATAATTAGTGTGGAGATGCATTGAATCTACCGCTATAACATAAATGTATCTCGCGAGTAAAGTTATTCTTCAAGTTCCATTGTTAAAATATGCAATCCTTTGGTTAAGTCAATCTATGAAATGCTCATGGAACAACATCTCATTTGCACATTTTTAAAATTATTTTAATCTATTAAACATCTTCACCCATTTAAATTACATGAGAAGTAAATCATGTTTTGAATTATTTTCTATAATATGTGTTTTTATTTAAACTAATAATGATCATTAATTTTTAAAATTAACATTAGAAAATATAAAAAGTTAAATAGAAAAATATATTTACAAGAAATTGATATTCATATTTAGAAGATTAGAAGAATAGAATGAAACATTTTCCAATTTTTTATTTGTGTTATGTTAAAATAATTATTAATCTTAATGTTCACTTATATATTTTCATAAATAATTTTTTTGTGGTTATTGTCACATGGATTGAGACTATTATAAATCAATATTAATGCTTTTATCTCTCTTATCCACAAATATGTTAATATCTTGTAGTGCTAGTACTAAAATATTAAATATATCTATTTGGAAATGGTCAATGATACTTATTTAAGGTTGTAAAATGGTTATCAATATTTTTTTGGGAGAAATGACAATTAATGTGACATGTTTAAGGGGAAAAAATAAGTAAAAATTTAATTTTATATGATCAAAATATTATTATTTTTTATTCAGCTTTTTAAAGTAATTAATAAATTTTAAAATAGTGATAATTAAATGGAAGTGAATTTTGATTTTTAAATTACATCATGCTAATCAAACGAACATCAAATTTTATGTTATAATTAATTGTTTACTATTAAAAATTGCCACCCCAAAAACAACATCTTGATGTCATTATAGAATGCCCACTTGACTTATCCATCATGCATGTTCAAAGTACCATGATAATCAAACACTATTGATAGAAAATTTATTCAAATGAACATCAATAAAAATTGGAATTACCCTATGCTTGTCAAATGGATGTTAATTTAATGTCATGTGGTTAATTTATGAATAGTCAACCAACCAATGAGTTGTTTACCACTTTTAGGGGAGTGATTTATTATTGGTTGGTTGACCAATCACTCTTACAAACATATGTGATATTTATGTTGAACTAGAAATTACAACTCTTACTACCACCTTTAATTGTCATTATAAAATACCAAAAAAAAAAACTATCTATCCAAAAATTTCTACAATAAACCTATCCAAAAGGAATACAACACAACCTTTTAAACTCGAATTGACAACCTCCTATTAATTGTGCCCATATTTTACCATTATGGTACAATTTTATTTAAAACGTCAAGGTGTGGTTTCCTTATGATATGAGTGAATAATAATATAAACGTTGGAACATGCTACCCATATTTACAATATTTTTTTAGTTCATTAGAGGAATCATTACATATTACAAATTTAGCATAGTCTCTACTAGCCTCGATAAACTTTAACCTGGCATGAGGAAGGGACCACCAGGTGCTCAAGTTTCATAACACCTCCACACAACCGACACACAATTCATATCACCTTCGTGCAGGTTGCACACACTGGGGACACCGGTCGAACTACTCCAAGTACCCCATACAATTGTTGCACACTATGGGACATCGATCGAACTACTCCTCTTACGAGTGGGCATGCCAATGGGGGTTAAACCTTGGACCTCCTCTTAGTAAATGCCTAGCTTTACCAATCAGCCAAGATAGTTCTATGTGAAAATCATCTTAATTTGGGAAGTTTTGGTTGGGCGATAACAGTCCGAGAAACATTTCATCCCATCCTTCTTGGGAGCTTCACCATTTGCATAATTTTGTAGTGGGTGGTTTTAGGAAAAATTCTTGAGTGTTGAGAAGTCGACGGAAACTTTCACACATAATTTTGAATTATAGGTGTTGGATCCAGTCCACTTAATGATCTACTACGTGAACTCTCACTAACATCATTTTCTTTGAGTATATATAGGATGCTCGGGTAAATTGCTAGAGAATCTACCACTTTGGAAAACCTATTTGTTATTAATATCAACCACTTTGTTCCTCTTGTTAAATGGATTGTTTGGAGGATTTGGGTCATTCGACCCGAGAACAAACATCTAATTCTTTTTAACTAGCTCCGTGCTTAAATTGAGGTTTTTATAAACACCTAAATTCCTCTTTTGTAATATTATTACAAAAATGCACACAAATCATTATTACTCTTCCCAATTCCATTATAATTAGTTCAATTTACTAATTAACTAATGTTTCTTGCCACTTTGGTTGGTTAATAAGCACTTCCTTGATCACCAAACCTCTTTTTGCATTCAAGATGCCACTTTACGATGAATCATAAGCCAAAATGCTCTTCAAAAAGACAATTAGCGATTATGAGCTAGGGATAATTTTAGTGGTGAATATTCCATTTTTGAAAAATTTGAAAAGGTGAATTTTCTGGCATGGGTCAGTGACCTATTTGCCTAAAAATTACAGTTTAATTTTTTTTAGGGTTTGGTTTCGCCTACCCTTTAAACTATCACCTATATAATCCTAGATTATTCACCAGGTAGAACACTACTAGATCACTCATACCACCTTGGGGCATATGTATTATCAATTTTAGTAAATGCGCAATAGGAGGGAAGAGGCTACAGATACGTGACAAGAGGGCGGAGGCTACAAACGAGCAACATAGAGTTTGTTGACGTGTGACATGATTTGTTGACTTCCGGAGTGTGGAGGAAGTAGACACATGACAGAGAGTTTTTGATGTGCAACATGAAGATTTTGTTGTCGCACAACAAAGGGCAGAGGATGTAGATGCGTGATAAAATATTTGTTGTCATGCATCAACAAGGTGGTTGACACACGTCAATGAACCTCACTGACATGCATCAACTACCTTGTTGACATGCATCAATGAGCCTCACTGACACGTGTCAATCACCTTGTTGACAAGCATCAACAAGGATGATGTCTGAAAACACCCTTGTTGACGTGCGTCCGGTGAGGTTCATTGACGCACATCAACAAGGTCGTTGATGCACTTTAGTGAGGTTCATTGACACACATTAACCACCTTGTTGATGTGCAACAGAAAATATCCTGTCGGATGTCTACAACCTTCTATCACACCTCTTAAAAATTAGGCAAAAATTTTGTTTCCGGACCCCCAAATAATTTTCCTTCCCTTGAAACCGATTTTGAGGATATTCGTCGCTTATTTTCCACCTTCGATTTCTAAGTGGTCTCTTAAAATGAACCCTTTTATGAGCCAATTAAGCATTTTTTTGTTAGATTTGATCAATATACCCTAGTATTGACTCAAACCCTCTTTAAACCACTAAAAGTCACCCCATTCACCTCCACAACATCTCAACAAGCTTTCAAAGCTTATCCTAGCCACCTAGTTGACCCTAAATAGCTGATTAAGGCTCCATGCCTCTTAATCACTTGGTAATTCACTAATTTTGATTAGAAAGGCCAAATCATCATTAACAATTCTAATCTAATTTAGGGATTTTAGTCCCACATGCACCAAAATAAAATTTTCTCCCAAAAGGAAAACTATAAAAAGAGTGCACCTCATTCCTTTTTACTTTACACCATGCTTTGATTTGCATCTCATATAATAAATATGATATATAAGCAAGTTCAATCCTTGCTTAAAGCCTTCAATGGGGTTAGTAGATGGATATCCAAAATGACCAAGTAGTCATTTGGAGATGCCATTTCACCTTGTTTGGAATAGCAATCATAACCATTTGATTGTCCTCTTAGGTCTATTTAGGCCATGTTATGTAATTCAAGCATATTAGTAGGCATATTTAGTTAGAATTTTGTATTGTTTTCATACTAGTTAAGCATTATTTTAAGATTTTATCTTACTGTTACATTCCTATACTTAGAAACTTGGCTAGGTGGATGGAAATGGTGTTAGATTTCCTTATTTATATTTTAAATTTTATTATGAAAGTTTAGAGTGATTTCATTTGGCATGCCCGTGGGAAAATACCCCATTGCATTCAATTTTAAAAATTTTTAACTTAGTTTCAAAGTTTTTCATTTCAAAGTTTTAGATTAGTTTCAAGTTTCCTAGATTAATTTCTATTTTTCTAGTTTACTTTCAAGATTTCTACTATAATTTTAAGTTTTTAAGATTATTTTCTCAAGAATTTTAAATTAATTTCAAAGTTTTAGAGTAATTTTAAAAGTTTTTGTGTTTTCTTACTTTTTGTAGGATATAAGGAGGTGAAATTCTATCAAAATTCCCAAGAAATACCAAACATTGGAACTTTTTGAAGAAATATTCTCAAAACGACATTCATCAAAGTATTTAGATATGTTAGACAAGGAATAGTTTTATAAAAGTGAATACCATAAATTCTTGGTAACTTTTTACTCCAAGTATATTTTGGTATTTTGTAGTTCACTTCAATACCTTTCTAATGCAAAATAAACAGAGTTGTTTCAAGGTTGGGAGAAAAGTTATGGTCTTCGGAAGATATGTTGAGCACCTAAAGGAAAAAGGTGCATATGCCTCATTGGAAGCACATGTGCATCATTGACTATGTGAAAGATGACAGAGGGGCACTTGTGCATGATTATGAGAACTCGTGCATGAATGTGAGAGCCTACGCATGACCGTGTGAGCACCTTTTCATGACTGTGAGTTCTTGTTCTTGACTGTGAGCACCTATGCACTAGTAGGGGTGCCTATGCATCAAGGAAAATAAAATCAAAATTCCAAAACTTCATTGTATGATTCTATAAGTTTTAAGGGTTTTTAGATGTTGTTTTTGTCAAATTATTGATTTTAGAGAAATATTCCTAACAATATTGTCCCATGGTTTTGTTGTCTCTCGAAAGTGCACCCTGTAGAGAGATGGTTGCAGGTTTTCTAAGCTTGCACAATTGATCGCTCTCTTTTGTAGATACAATGGAAACACCTCAGGTCTGTGGGTATACCTATTTTGAGGTGAGTCTCCGGTATCAATGTTGGTTCCTTGTTGATGTATCCTAAACTACTTCGGGGTTTAAAGGGGTAAAAATGATAGTAAAATAATTAAAACTAAGGTGATACACCAAATTTGTATGAGGGATTTGATAGAGTATATGCACAATTGATATGTGAAAGATTCTTGATACATGAGCCAACCGTTTTCTATAGAATTTAGGGGCAAACACTTGGTCTGTACTAAGGGAAAAATATCATAACATCACTAATAAGTTAACATGCACATTAAAATTATGCAGAAAATATTGAATTTGCAGTAGGGTAAGATGATTGATAAGGAATTTGCATTCACAAGACTAATAGAAATATACACAAGACTGCAAATAATTGGAAAGGCAGAAAATACTTCACATTCGAGGGTAAAACTGGAAAAAATTGCTTCAAGATTCTATATCCAAAAGTCCTCTAGAGTTTTTTTATGTGCTTTGCAAAGGCACACAATATATAGCAAAAATTAAATTCACCCTCTTCCTAAAAATAGCCTAAGGCTTGTACTCACCCATGCATCTTATTTTTATCCTTTATTTAATAATAGATAAAGGAATAAAAATAGAGCATGCAATTACAAATAGGCATTTAATAGCCTTGATTACAATTGGTCAACTAAAGTTGACTGTTCTATTTTTAAGAAAGAAGGGTGAATAATTTTCTAAAAATAAGATTTCTTGCTAGGCAAGTCTCTCTCCATGAACATGCAACTTTGTCTTCTTCTCTATTATGTCCTATTGTGAAGGCATGCAAAAATACTCTTGTGTATTGAGAAAAAATAAATTACATTAATTGCAATACTTTGTAAAATAATTCATCCAAATATCTATCCTAATTAGGACCACCTTTGTCTCTGATGTTGACACTTGTTCTGTCTTCTAGTGATCACATGGATAGCACAGTGTAAATTATCTCTAACCTTCCCACTAGTGGGGACCACCTTTGAACTTGACCATTAGTCTTCATTGGTTTGGCCACTCTTGATTATCCGACCTTAGACTATAGTACTAACATAGTCCAATGAATTCGCCCCCTTTGAATACACATATGGCATATTATAATACTCAACCACTTTGATTATTATTTCCTTGTCAGCTTTTATGGGCATGCGGGAAAAATTTTTAAAAAAATTTAAGTCCTTTGTGGACTTTTAGACCTTTTTGAAGTTTTGTCCCCTGTGTGGACTTTCAGACCTTTTGAAGTTTTTAGGCCTGTTTGTATTAAGTCTCAAAACTTTGAGAAAGCCCGCCACTCCGCCGATACTATGTGGAATCAATTTTTGACTTTTCTCCCACGGCTTTGACTTTCTCATCGTGGAGGCTCGGGCTTGCGGGAAATTTTTGGAACTTTTAACTTTTGCATTTTTAAAGTTTGAAAACTTAAGTGAACCCCGACCTCCATTTCTCTGCTTCCACTATGGTGACGACACGTGTCTTTCTCGGGCTTGTGGATGAAAGTTTTACAATTTGAATTTTTTTGAACTTTGACTAAATCAACCGCCATTCCATTCGATGACTTTTGCATCGATTTTGGTGGTCTATTTGTGATAGTTGATCTCTGTACCTGATTGATTTTCAATCATTGATCTCCAAGGGATAATTTTAGGGTTTCTGACATGTGATAAATGCATTTTAAGGCTCGAACCATGGTTTTATTTGAACTTGGAGATCGATTCTCGAGTGTTGATCTGTGTCCTTGTTGATTTTCAATTGTTGATCCTTGATCGTGGTCAAGTTAGATTTAACCCAATGCTTGGGTTCGGGAGGTAAAGGAACCCGACCTAGTATGATCACTTCATTTAGTTTTTGGTGATGTGGGTGAAACCCCGAAAAAAAAAAATTTACGCCATTGTTGCTTCCTTTGTGAAACTCGAACTTTGCCATTATGGGTAGCTTTGAAACCCAACCCCTCTCCATTCGATTCTTTTAGATTAAAAGCTTTACCATCTCCATATGGGTTCATTATTTCTTCGATATATGTTTTTTTTCAATAGAGTGCTCATGGTCAATCAACTTCGAAACTACCTGTGATAAAAGGTGAGTGAAATACTCAAACCAGTCTTCATTGTGACTTTTAGATCTATGTATTTTGAGTTTTAGGTATTTGTTCTAGTTGTATATATGTATCGACTTTGAATTTAATTCATTTTCCTATATAAGAGTTCTAAATTTCATGATGGCTCCCTCAATTCGATGACTTGGCCATTTCTCTATTATATCTTCATTTTCTAACTCGTGGAGGGTTTGTTGTTCGTGTAGAAGTGTTGTCAAGAAGAAAACTCTATGCGTGAATGTTTTCCCTTCTCCACTGGGACTGTTTTCCTTTACTTTGAGTCATAATAATGAAAACATTTGATGGGTACTTTAACTCTGTTAAATTTTCCTTTTTAGACTAGGGCAATATTTTCTTGATTCGGGTTCAAAGTGTTGACCCATGTGGTAAGCTACACATTTTATCTCTGATTTTGAAGTGTTTCACACCCGGATCCTCTCTACTCCTTTGTGGATGTCGTAAAACTAGAAGACACCTTGGAAATTCTTTTCTTTATATACAGAGTCTAGTTTTTGTGATGACATGTACAACTCCTGGTTCTAAAATTTAGCTCTTTGAGAATTCTGTATCTTTTGACAGACCGGTAGGCTTGTTCATTTGATTCTGAACTAGGCAGTAATAGCACTTTGACTGTTTTATTTTTATGAGATCTTTGTACCTTGTATCACTCTTTTGGAAATTACAAGCAGTTCACTTGTTCTTTGATACTATCTTAGGCATAAGACTTGATTCAGATGCTTGTTAAGATCTTTGTAGCTTGTTTCTTTTAGATAGATGCTTTATTTCCTTTATAGTAACATTTCTAGCATGTTGGAAAATCTGAAATGTTGATTTTTCATGGCGAAGCCCTGGAATTTTTTTCCAGAATTCTCTCTTCCTTGACTGAAATCTGAAAGTGTACATTGTTTGTATGCATCTTCTTTGTTTTATACTATGTAACCTTTTCCTTTTACAAAAGATATCTAAGTTTTGAGTTACATCAACCCTTCTTTATAGCATGTACATGGTCCTTTTCTTGTCTTATGCCATCTTAACAGGACATGATTTATTTCTTCTTGGTTCCAACCTGTATATGCACACTTTAAGAAAACAGTTAGAAAATACTTAGGCTTTTGACCTCTCCTGTGTCCATGTTTCTTCTTTCTGAGTGAGCTATGCAGTTTGATCTTCAAGTACTCTATATCTCCTATTGTTTAGAGATTCATATGCATGAATTAGGACAATGTAGGAATATGGATTAACCTTGAGCTCTTTATTGATGATTCCTTTCTTTTACTTTTCAGGTACCATGCTTTGAATTGTGAAGACAAAGATGGAAAAAGTTGGAAGGGGAACAATCTACACAACGAAGAATATACAAAGGCAATGATGGGTTCACTCATACTCCTTTTCTTTCTATTTCATGCATGTGTACCTCCTACTTTAGTAGATCTAGCTTTAATTTTCAGTCACATCCCAAGGCTTCATGTGAAACATTTAACCTTCCTTGTGAATAAAACATTGAATTTTGAAATTGAGTTGTGTATTTTCTTCTGCATTATAGCTTCTCTGTATGGATTTTATAATGAACTAAATAACTCAGTAACATAATTGAATGTCTTAATCATGAAAGAAAAAAACATTGATGAGAACCTGTAACCTTCAATAATGAACTCGATTTCTATAATCTTCACTTATGTTTGTTGTCCCAAACATTAACACTTCACCTACTTTGTACTTCTTGGGTGTCTTCATAAAGACAACACAACTTTCCTTCGAGGCCTTTGTGTTCTTTTTCTGAAGGTATCTTGAAATTGCAGACTATGTGATCTATTATGTTTTGTAATAGCACACATTGTTATAGATTTCACTTAATCATTAATTATTTCATTAGTAACTAATAACATTAGAAATTCCTTAGCTTAGGTATACTTCATTCATGACTTTCATCGTAATGACGAAGTTTCAAGTTGCCCATTTTGTACAAGTGCAAAAATTGTCAACATTTATGGCAATTCTACAGGGAAAGATACCTGATAGCTTAAAGACTAGTGCCTTGCTCTTGTCCATTGGGCATGGAGTCCAAAGCATATAACCAAAATCTACCTTTTCCGAAAGGTCCAACCCTTCCAAAATGGAACTAAAATTGGGAAAGGATATGGTAAACTAGATCATGTGCATGAATGCACTTATTGAATTGAAAAATGATGTAATGTGCAGAAACTACACTTATTGAAGGAAAATCCTACTCTAACAATCACTATAAGATTTTCAATAACAATGTTTGAGAAACATACCATTCATAGGAATGAGAAATTCTTCTCCATTCAGCTTCGAAAGTTGAAAAGCATTGTGTTCTTTACAAGCTGAAATCATGTAAGGACCACTCTAGAGTGTATCAAACTTTGAGTGTCTTCCTAGATTTGCACGATCAACATCCCATTTTAACACAATATCTCCTTCATTGAAGACTCTGAATTTGGATTTCTTTTTAAAAGTCTTCTTCATTTGTTTATGATTCTTTTCCATATTCAAATGAGCTTGATCTCTTAGCTCTTGTAATTCCATTAACTCTACATAATGAACCTGCAATGGTTCATTCTCAAGAAGCTCCATTTGATGTAGCAAATCCAATGCAAGTAACTCAACTGAAATAGGCATTCTTTCTTCTTTTCCGTACACAAGTTTGTATGGTGAATTGCCAACTAATCTTTTAGGAGTCACTCTATCATCCCAAAGTGTTGAATTCAACATCAGATGCCAAGCTCTTTGATTATCTTTAAGTGTTCTTCTAATGATCCTTAACAGATTCTTGTTAGTACTTTCAGCTAAGCCATTACCTTGTGGGTAATAATTAGATGAAGAACTTATATATATTCCATAGTTGACATCCCAATCTTTATCTTTGCACCAAGAAATGCTAGAGCATTTCGATATGATAGTTCTTTGAACACCGAATCAGCAGACTATTCCTTCATAAAAAGATAGTATCAAAGTTTCATTAGCATCCTTCAAAGTTATTGCTTTAGTCCATCTTGTGAAGTAATCTGTAGCAATGAAGATCCACTTGTGTCCTTGTGATGATGGTGGGTTTATCAAACGAATAAAGTCAAGACCCCACTGCATAAAAGTTTGATCAACTAAAATAGGTTGTAGAGGCAGTGAAGCTAAACGTTCTTTTCCAACAAAGAAAGCACACTTTTTACACTTCCTTATCCAATCAAAATAGTCCTTGAATATGCTAGGACAATAGTAACCAGCTTTCATAATTTTTAAGGATGTGGTATGTGCTGAGAAGTGACCTCCTACAAGTCCTTCATAGAATTTTGATAATATCTTCTAAACTTTATCATAATCAACACATCGCAGAAAAATCTTATTTATATCTCTTTTGAGCAACACACCATGAATAAAGATATAATGTACAACCTGCAACTTGAAATATCTTCATTTATTTTTGTCCATACCTTCCGGATAGGTCCCATGCTACAAGTAGTTGATCAAATCAGTCATCCATCTTGATTCCTAAACCTCGTGAGTGAGCTCAGGCTATTGATTTCCTAATTGAACCATGATTTCTGATTGCTGATACGCAATTTCAGCATGTTGTTTTGAATCATCTAGTTTTTTAACTTGTTATTTTTCCATATCAGCAACTAGATACTAATGCTCACATAAACCTTTCCCTCGAACCATCTTAGCAACCCCAATATCAACATCATACTCCATGACCTTTGTTATCCAGTTTGCTCTTTTCTCATTCAACTCCTTATTTAGTAAGAATGCTTTCACACTTGGATGAGAAACAAGAACATGGATTTTATTATTCGAAATCATATACTTGAAATTATTTAGTCCTCTAACTACTGAAAGTACATGTTTTTTAAGAAATGTGTACCTTGTTTTGTAATCATGCAAAATCTATCCAAAGAAAGCAATAGGCTACTCAATATTTTCATCATTAACTTAAGTTAATATAGTTGAGATTGTTTCAGCTCCTGCAAGTGCATACATCATAAAATCTTTATCAAAATTTGGATTTGCAAGAGTAGGAGCTTGAGAGATAGCTATTTTGATTAATTCAAATCCTTCTCTCCCTTCACTGGTCCAAGAGAAATTTTTCTTTCTTTAGCATAGTTGTGAGTGGTTTAACCAATGCTGAAAAATCTGGAACAAATCTTCTAACAAAGTTGATTTTTCTAAGAAAACTCTATAATGCTTTATTATGATGGAGCAATGATAGTTGTGATATGACTTCGATCTTGAAAGGATCAATTGCTAAATCCTACTTAAAAACAATATGGCCAAGTAGCTTTCCTTGATGTACTAAAAGATAGACTTCAGTGGATTCAAAGATATTCCAAATTACCTGCACAACTGAAAATTCTGCCTTAAATGCATTAGATGTTCTTCAAAATCTTTTGAAAATATAGTAACATCATCTAAATAAACAAGGATGCATTTATTTAATAAGCTACGAAAATCCATGTCCATTGCACGTTGAAATGTTGCACCGGCATTTGAAAGACCAAAGGGAATTCTTTTGTAAGCATAGGTACCCCACTTAGTGGTAAAGGCTATTTTATATCTATCTTCTTCCTAGACTAAAATCTGATTATATCCACTGTAACCATCTAGAAGAGATAGTCTATCTGAACCTGAGACTGTTCTTAAAATATGATCCATGTTTGGGAGTGGGTAATGGTATTTTAATGAAGCCTTATTAAGATCTCTAAAATCTACACATAGTTTGATTTCACCATTCTTCTTCCTAACAGGAACAAGATTGGCTACCCAACTTGAATGCTTAACTAGAAAGATAATACCCGATTCAATCAACTTAGATAATTCTTTCCTCATCATAGGCTCTATTTTGGGATTTATAGGTCTCTGTTTCTATCTAGCAGGTTTAAAATTTGGCCTTCCAAGAAAAATATTTTTCCCTTCATCAACCGAGATCTCTTAGTAATTATCGGTGTGAGTTGACATTTTAGTCTTGACCTTTCTTAACTCGATTGTCGAAGTGCTGAATATGTATTCTAATGTGACCAAACCTCGAGGTATTTTATTTGTCTTCAACTAAACAATATGGTCACCATATAAGTTTTATAATTTATCCTAATTGACTACAAAAAACTCAGCTTCTTGCTGTAAAAACCTACAGATTTGATCATCACTTTCAAAAACTTGCCAATTTGAATCATTATCAGGTATTGAGGGCCTGACAGTTAGGTTTATATGAGGCTAGATTTTTCTATTTTCAATCTATTCCAGCACTTCAAAACTAGTCCCAACTACAGCAAGTCATGTTACATGCTTGCTTTCAGCTCTAGGAATAGACTAAATATTAATAGCATCAAAATCTTCCATTAAGTCTCGAAACTCTCTTAATAAGACTTCATTAATGGATTCTTATAAAAGTTGAAATTTCTTACTTGATTGATAACCAATCGAGAGTCACCAAAAATATGTAAGCATGTCATACCTCTCTTTATCCCAAAGCAAGCCATTAACTACATTACAAGTACATCAAAATTGGAGACTCAAATCTGAAAATACCTTTCATTCATTGGGGAAGTGAGCATTAGACCTGCTCGTTGTCCCTTCTTGTTCTTAGCTCCATCAAATGAAGCTTCAAATCCCTTATGTTGAATCTTCTCTTTTGACAAGAAGGAAGTGGTGTCTTTTCTTCATGCATACAATACACACTAAACAAGTGTTCTTCAACTTCCTTAAAAGGATCATGAGAATGTTCTCCCACTATATTTTCATCCATAAACATGTTAGAAACACCATCTAATGTTGAAACATGAGCTGCCTCATTAAAATCATACTAATCTAGGGTTGAATAATTAACCACTGCGTATTTGAAGAGTGAGGCTCAATGTGAAATATTGCCAATGGATCTAAATTTATAGTAACTTTGGTGCCGTAACAAGTAGTAAAAATAAGGACCAATCTGAAGAGAGATAACCTCCTATTTTTGCTGTGAAATCTCTAGATAAGCATAAGGCAAAGTATGGAGGTAAATCCACAATAGTAACATCTTGCAGAATGGAAACATTTGGGCAAGCATGTAACATCACTTCTAAATTTTTTATTATACCAACTGTATTAGTTGCAGTTCCATCAAGCTGTAAGACACTCCTTTCTATAGGCTCATACTACAAACCCAATTTTTCTACAATCACTTTTGGCATAACTGTGCTACTTGCACCACTGTCCACCATGCAATTATGAACTAGATGTTCTCCAATAATCAATGACAAATAAAATGGTGGTGGTTTCTTGATATCATGAGCATTCATAACTTTCTGAACCATCCACTTAACTTATTTAATGTGGTCTTGTTCAAACGTTCCAAGGACCATGTCTCGCTTTATGAACTTTTTTTTTCGTTATATTTGAAGAAATCTGTAGCTTAGCTAGTTCATGAGAGAGTAAATCTTGTTGCCTAGAATACTTAGAGCCTCCCACATTGAGATGTTAACATTATGCTTTTTCATTACATTAACAATGTTAAAAGAAGTAACTATTTTAGAGATGGATTCAACTATCTTAGAGTAGGCCTTAGTGAAAACTGATTCAGCTTTAACTACCTTATATATCTGAGGTATAAACAGTCTTCTTGGATCAGGCTGTAGCTATTTTTGATGGCCTTTATCAACTAGAACACTTGTTTTTAGGAACAACAAGTTTGTTGGTTGACTTTGGAACTATAAATGTTGTCTTATCAGTGACATTAGGCAGGATAGGCCTATTTTTGTTGTTTTTAAATTTCAGTAGCTTTCCCTTGAGCCCTAGTAGTGACTGCAATAAAACCCTCCTCATTAAAACTAACTAAATTCTATTCATTCAGTGCTTTCTAGATATGAGTTCTTGCTGCCCAACCTCCATCCGAGGCATGAACAATGTTTTAGATTGAGGTTGTGTAACAAGATTCAGATTCAAAAAATGCATTTGGGCAAGTTGTAGTGGAATGAGGTTGATTGCAAGGTTGACACCACTCTTCTGTAGCCATATTAATTGGGACTAAAGCTTTAGATGAACTAGGAGCCCTCATGTCAAATTGCCTTTGCTTGGTAAGGCTTCCTATAATTTTGATTTTGTTGATAGGGCTGCCTAATTTGCTGATTCTATTGATTTTACGATAAGGAGCCCGATAGTGTCTACTCGTGAATGTAATTCTAGTTTGAATCGAAGTCAATTTATTTCCCATAGTCTCCAAAGCTTTAAATACATCATTTGATGGAGCTAAAATAGTAGATTCTATGATTGTAATAGGTTGAGGAATATGTGTTAAATCTACCAAAAATGGCATCAAGGCATTGGTGTTAATTTTCCACTTGAATAAGACTATTTTCAGCTTGGATAACAATATCGTAGGCTCACGGGAGTGTCTCTCCTCCCATCGATCGAATGATAGTTGAGATATCATTGTTTAATGCTATAAGATAATAAAGGAAAGCATGATCAACTTGAGGCTTGACACTTTGTGGAATTCTTTCCTAGGTTCTAGAAAAACAAATATTGAAAGTGGATATAAACTCGTTGGGAGCTCTTTTAATAGTAGACAATTTTTTAATGACAGACAAATGATCCAATTATCCTGAACTGTTTGAGTAATTTTTCACCTAAGTTATCCCAAGTTCTTATGCTTCCAATTTCTAGGTTTCTATACCATTGCAAGGCCTACCCTTTAAAATATGCAGCTAAAAGTATAAAAGTTATGTCCTCATGAGTGACATTATGTACTGCACATAGGGCTACAACATCTTTGATATGTTCAAAGAGGGGTGTAACCTAATTTTCACCCGTGAATGATGGCAAACTTTTCATGGCAGCATTAGGAGTGTCATGGTAGACTTTGAATACTAATGGACTACCATTAGTAAAGGTCACAAAATTCCTTGGTTTTTGAATAGACATTTGAAAAATTGGGATGTTAATAGAGAAATTGATACACGGTGAAGGAATATTAGGAGGAGGGTTATCAAAAAAGGTCTATTATAAGGTAAAGTATTACCAACTCTTCTCCTTCTAGCAGAATCCAAGGGTAAAGAAACAAACTCGGAGGAATTCTTCTTACCAATGATCTTGTAGTCACTTTAGGCATGGAACATGCTGTAATACTGGTATGATATCATCTTAATGGAATCACCAAAAGATTTTAAAATCTTTAGAGTAAATTGCACGTAACTTGCTCCCAGAAATGACTTTGTAACCACTGTAAATCTATTGTGGATCTGTCATAACTTACATGCATACCTAATTCATGCTCCCAACGGGCATGCCAAAAACTATTATCTCTCAAAAGTGCACCCTATAGAGATATGGCTACAAGTTTTCTAAGCTTGCACAATTGATCTCTCTTTCATAGATACAATGGAAACACCTCAGGTCTGTGGGTATACCTATTTTGAGGTGAGTCTCTGGTATCAAGGCTGGTTCCTTGTTGATGTATCCTAAACTACTTTTAGGGTTTAAAGGGGTAAAAGATGACTATAAAATAATTAAAACTAAGGTGATACACCAAATTTGTATGAGGGCTTTGACTGAGTATATGCACAATTGATATGTGAAAGATTCTTGATGCACAAGCCAATAGTTTTCTACAGAATTTAAGGGGCAAACACTTGGTTGTACTGAGGGAAAAATATCACAACAACACTAATAAGTTAACATGCACATTAAAATTATGTAGAAAATACTGAATTTGTAGCAGGGTAAGATGATTGATCAGGGAATTTGCATTCACAAGACTAATAGAAACATACACAAGACTGCAAATAATTGGAAAGGTAGAAAATACTTCACATTCAGAGGGAAAAACTAGAAAAAAATTGCTTCAATACTCCTATATCCAAAAGTCCTCCAAAGTTTTTCTTTGTGCTTTACAAAGGCACACAATATATAGCAAAAATTAAATTCACCCTCTTCCTAAAAATAGCCTAAGGCTTGTACTCACCCATGCATCTTATTTTTATTCTTTATTTAATAATAGATAAAGGAATAAAAATAGTGCATGTAATTAAAAATAAGCATTTAATAGCCTTTCAGACCTTTTAAAGTTTTTAGGCCTGTTTGTATTAAGTTTCAAAACTTTGAGAAATCCCGCCTCTAACGATGCTATGTGGAATCAATTTTTTGACTTTTCTCCCCTCGGCTTTGTGAATTTCTCATCGCTGAGGCTCGGCCATTGCGGAAATTTTGAACTTTATACTTTCGTATTTTTAAAGTTTGAAAACTTAAGTGAACCCCGACCCCCATTTCTCCACTTCCACTGTGGTGACGACACATGTCTTTCTCGGATGAAAGTTTTACAATTTGAAAATTTTGAACTTTGACTAAATCGACCGCCATTCCATTTGGATGACTTTTGCATCGATTTTGGTGGTCTATTTGTGATCGTCGATCTCTGTACCTATTGATTTTCAATCATTGATCTCCAAGGGATAATTTTAGGGTTTCTAACATGTGATAAATGTGTTTTAAGGCTCGAACCATGGTTTTCTTCGAACTTGGAGATCGATTCTCAAGTGTTGATCTGTGTCCTTGTTGATTTTCAATTGTTGATCCTTGACCGTGGTCGAGTTAGAGTTAACCCACTGCTTGGGTTCAGGCGGTAAAGGGAACTCGACCTAGTATGATCACTTCATTTGGTTTTTGGTGATGCGGGTGAAGCCCTAGAAAAAAATTTGATGCCATTGTTGGTTGCTTTGTGAAACTCTAAACTTTTCCATTATGGGTAGCTTTGAAACCCAACCCTCTACATTTTTTCTTTGAGCTTGAAAGCTTTACAATCTCCGTATGGGGTCGTTATTTCTTCAGATCTATACATTTTTCAATAGAGTGCTCATGGTCAATCAACTTCAAAATCGTGTGATAAAAGGTGAGTGAAATACTCGAACCAGTCTTCATTGTGACTTTTAGATCTGTGTATTTTGAGTTCTGGGTATTCGTTCTAGTTGTATATATGTGTCAGCCTTTGAATTTAATTCATTTTCCTATATGAGAGTTCTGAAATTTCATGATGGCTCCCTCAATTCGATGACTCGGCCATTTCTCTATTATATCTTCATTTTCTAACTCGTGGAGGGTTTGTTGTTCATGTAGAAGTGTTGTCAAGAAGAAAACTCTGTGCATGAATGTTTTCCCTTCTCCACCGGGACTGTTTTCCTTTACTTTGAGTCGTAATAATGAAAACCTTTGATGGGTACTTTAACTCTATTAGATTTTCCTTTTCAGACTAGGGAAATATTTTCTTGATTTAGGTTCAAAGTGTTGACCCATGTGGTAAGCTGCACATTTTATCTCTGATTTTGAAGTGTTT
>CM031239.1:397513246-397613591 GCA_018340775.1 Taxus wallichiana var. yunnanensis | reverse complement strand
GAATGAATTTAATTAAAACTCGAGATTTACAAATATCAAATAGAACTACCAAAGAATTCAGTAAATGAAAAATTCATTTTTTTCGAGCATGTAAATCCATTTATGGGTAGAAAATGTGTATAATCTCATGACATAATGAAATGGGGTTTTCCCCAAATATTGAAATTAAAGAATGTAAATAACCAAATAGAAAAACCAAATTTATGGTGGAATCTCTACAATAAATGAATATGGAACCTCGTAATTGAAAAACCCATCAATAAATAAACTAGATAATGAAAGGAGTAGAGGAATATTTCCTCACTTAAAAAATAGATCTAAAGAAATTTCTCCATGGTTTCACTCCTTTCTTCCATGGCTTCTACTCCTCCAACTTGCAAATTAAAATGGAACAAATGAATGATTTAGGGTTAAAGAAATAATAAGAAGACCCCATAAGGATGTTTAGGGTTCATTTGAAAATACCTAGATCTAAGGGTGCATATCCATTTAATCTAAAGGTTGAGGATCAACCATACACATTGCATGTTGTCAGCACTTATGAGGTTGGGTAATTTTAATTAAGGTATGGTATCTAATGAGTGGGGCCACTTAATAGTTAGGGTAAGTGAAAACTTTATCCATTAGGATGTTAAGTAAATAAATGTCATTTGTCTAATAAGGATTCATTAAAAATAAAATTGTGAAAGGGGTAAGTTAGCTAATGAATTTAAAGGTTAATTAATCGAATTTAAAATGTTTAAATAGATAACCTCATATCTAATCGATATTGTTAATTTTGCAGTGAGAGGTAAAAATTAAAATAAGTGAGGAAATTAGAGGGATTAAATTAGTTGATATTTTAATTAAGGTGAATTAACAAAAACCCTAGAAAGGAATTTATCCAAAGTGGTCTTAGTGTAAACTAATAATGATAATTATTAATTTAATATTCGACAACTTTTCAAATGTGTGAAATTTATTAAACAAGAAATAATTAAACCTAGTCTATAGTATCTTATCGTGTAACTCTTAAAAAAACAAATTATTCTATATTTTTCCTAATTAAGTGTAGAGATTTGTCTTGGGTTTTGTGCATAAAAAATGTGGGTGTTACACTTGGTATCAAAGCCGTGGGTTCAACTCTGGACCATTAGGGAACCCATGGAAATACAAATAATAAACTTAGCACCACTCTAGCTTAGAACACATGACATTGTGAATATCTGAAAACGTAGAAAACTTAGAAAACAAAATGAACCTAGATGATGATGAACTAACTCTCACCTTGTATGTGCAGGTCCCGCAAACTAGATGATGATTTATTGCACATCAAGTTAGATCTATCACCCCCAAAGTTGGTAGTTGGTGCTATATTGCACAGATCCTATAGACCATGAAGGAGATCAATGCAGCCCCATACGAGGTGGAGCAGTAGGTGGAAGACCAATCCAACATGATGGAGAGACATAACATGAGGCTCAACACCCTCCACTGTACAATGAGGAACATAGAGTGAAGTAATCCCATATGTGGTCAATGAGACTAGATTCATGGCCGTGAGGGCATGGCGATAGGGATGAGGGACATAGAGAGAAATATAGGAGCCCTAGATAGAGAGATGGCCATGGTGAGAGACCTATAGGTAGGTAGATGAGATTAACAGTGAGATCATATCAGAGAGATTTTGAAGCTTCATCATCTCATTTTTCTTGAAACACATGTGAATTTTAGGTTAACTCTTCGTTAGTTAGCTTGAGAGGATGCTTTAAGATATTCCCATGTATTAGCAACATGAAAGTTTGTGTTGTAATTCATCTTTTGAGAGACGAGCATGAGTTTGGTGGAGGATTGAGGAGCAGAAGCTCCACCTAGATTCAAGAATGTTACCCGAGAGCTCTTTGAGGAATGATTCTAGATCCGTTACTTGTCTAGATGGTTTATTCAATAGAGGATTGATGAGTTTCAGCGATTCGCAACAGGAACCTATTATAGTGGTTGAGTATGAGAGTTGAGTTTTGGACTTGCTTTAGTATGTCGAGTACATAAAGGATGAGTAGGTCGAGGATTCTGGTTTCATCATGGGCCTAAATTTGGATTTAGGAGGGGTAGTGTGTATGTATTATCCATAGACTTTAGTTGACGCCATTGAGAAGGCCTACATTGCGAAGGAAAATAGGGGAAGACTTAATAGGCTAGAGATAGAGTGGGAGAAATATTTAGAAAATGTAGGACAATCGGTCAATGGGGAAAGTTACTCCTCCTTGTTGTGTACATGGCTCAACACAATCTTCCTTTAGGCCACCACGAATGTGATGAGTAGTAGACCCATTCACCGTTTAAACCTAGATATATATTTGATGTACAAAGGGGATGAATTATGGTGACTCCTCCTGTAGAGGACCCACTAGGACTAAGGGAGCACCTGTGAGCTCATTCATTCGAGTTGGTCAACAAAGTGACCCACAAAATCCATGGAAGGATCATCGGGATACACTTTGTTTAGAACACTAGAGCACCAAGAGGAGCCACTTCTTTTGGAGAGATCCTCATAGTTTTTATAGATGGGATGTACATTGAAATCACTAGAGAGAGTGTCCACAAAACCCTAATAATAAGGGTAAGGGACCTGTTTTAGAGCATACACACAGTGACATGGCACGCACCACAATATTTAAGCAAAATTCGAGAACCGCTCAGGCGAGGATCATGGTACAATGATAGAGACTACAAGTAGAATTGGTTATATCCATACCTCTATAATGTTTGATTTTAGATATTCTGATTCATTTATTACAACATCATTAGTAGAGTGATCTGGGTTGGGGGTAGTTAGGTAGAGCCTTAGTTGGGATGTTGAGATGGCTTCTGGAGCCAAGCTCATAGTGGAATCCTTATTCAAGGAGTTTGTAGTTGACCTAGGACCCTTCAATTCGACCTTGGATCTTCACATCCTTCCCTTGGGTTCTTATGGATTAATTTTGGGTATGGATTGGTTATCTGCACATAGAGCTAGAGTGGAGTGTTACAACAAATTTATGACTTGTGTAGATGATTTGGGGTTAGATTCAGTGACAGTTAAGGATAGGAGATCCATCTCTATTTTCACTATTTCCACTATGCAGCTCATGCGGTGTGCACGACGTGGATGCCATATATATGCTATTATTGTTAGTGACAGATCGAGGATGAGACTCATGGACCATCACTTAATGATCATCATATTTTGAGTGAATTTTTTTATGTCTTACCCGGTGAGTTACTTAGCCTACCTCCCATGTGAGATAGTCTTTCATATTGATTTTTTCCTAGAGCGGTGTCGATCTCACGTGCGCCATATAGGATGACTACCCCTGAGCTTTGTGAGCTCAAGTTACAGCTGGAGGGCCTTCTTTAGAAAGGCATAATCCATCCTAGCATATCCCCTTAGGGTGCACTAGTAATTTTTGTGAAAAATAAGGATGGATCAAGGTGTTTGTGTATTGATTATAAACCACCGAATAAAGTAATGACCAAGAATCGTTACCCCCTTCCATGCATCGATGATTTATTTGATCAGATGAAAGGGGAGATAGTGTTTTCCAAGATATACCTTAAGTCAGGTTACCATCAGTTGAGGATTTTGGAGACTAATATTCATATGAAAATGTTTCAATCAAGATATGGCCACTACGAGTTCACAGCAGTGTCATTTGGTTTGATGAATGTCCCCTTAATGTTCATAAGTTTGATGAATAGGGTATTCGGAAAGTTTTAGATAGATTTTTCTTAATATTCCTTAATGACATATTGATATACTCGTGCATGCATGAGGATTGCATGATGAGCACCTTCAACAGGTTCTCAATGTCTTCGTGAGAAACAAATTTATTGGAACTTGGAGAAGTGTTCATTGTTTAAGTCTTACGTTCAGTATCTAGGCCACATTATTTCTAGGGAAGGTATTATATTCTATCCTTCCAAGATTAGAGCTATCATGGATAGGCCGGTGCAACAAATTTCTTGAGGTGTGCAACTTCATGGGGTTTGACCAGTTTAGATTGCATTATATTATTTTAGGATTTCTCTCGTATTAGCATCTCATCACTTCCCTAAAATGGAAAGGGAAGAATTTTGTATGGTTAGATAGATTTAAGAAAGTCTTCAGACAACTGAAGGAATTCCTTGTGACAATACCTATTCTAGTAGTGGTAGATCAATAGCGAAATTTCTTCGTGTGTACAAATGCTTCTTTGGTAGGGTTAGGACATGTTTTATTGTAGTATGGTCGTGTACTAGCTTTTGAGTCTTGTAAAATGAAGGATTATGAAATCAATTATCTAATTCATGACCTTGAGCTTGCAGAAGTTGTGCATTCTTTCGTTTGATGGAGAAATTTTCTTTTAGGCAGGAGGTTCATTCTCAGGACATATCACTTGAGCCTTCGATACCTCTTCACACAACCCAATCTCAACACCCATCAATGACATTGGATGGAGCTATTATGTGAGTATGATATGGAGATAGAGCATGTGAAGGGAAGGAGAATGTTGTTCCATATGCTTTGAGTCGTTGGAGGCATTTTGTTATGGCTACATCATTTGAGATAGATTTGATGTGCACAATCTTATAGTTACTTCCAAAGGACATCTTTTACGTTTTAGCTAGAGTGGAGATATAGTCTTAAAGACCCCTTGAGGGAAGTTTTGGGATTGACACTGAGCCAGATGGACTTCTCGACACAAAGGTTAGATTTATGTACCTAGGAATAGACGTTTGAGGTAGGATATTTTGATAGAGGCTCATCGTGCACCTTATTTCATCCATATAAGGGTGAAGAAGATGCACACCAAATTGAGACACTTGTACCATTGGAGAGGACTATAGAGGGATGTAGCTCATTTTGTGTCTCAATGTTTAGAGTGTGAAAGGATGAAGGCCGAGCATCAACATCCAGTGGCCTTCTCTACTGCGCATGTGATACTAGAGTGGAAATGGGACACCATTTTCATGGATTTTATAGTGGGTCTACCTACATTGAGATATCAACATGACGTGATCATGGTCACGGTGGATAGATTGACGAATGTGGCTCATTTTTCTCTGGTGAAGACAACCTATATAGCTAGTGTGGTAGCGTGAGTATATTTAGATGATATAGTGATGTTGTATGGGATTCCATGGAAGATCATTTTGTCGAGCACAATCCGTTGTACAACTCTGATTTTTTGACAACCATGTAGCATGCTCTCAAGAAAAATATAAACTTAAGTACAATGTCTCACCAAGAGACAAATGGAAAGACAGTGTGGTGAATCAAATTTTAGAGGACACGCTTTAGATGTATGTCATGGATCATTAGTCGAGATGGGAGGAGCATTTTTACCTGGTTGAGTTTTATTTTAACAACATCTTTCGAGTTATATTGATATGGATCCATTTCAGGAATTATATGATAGAGAGTGCAGGACACCACTGAGTTGGTACATGTTAGAGGATATAATTTCTCTTAGGCCAACTTTACCACATGATATGGAGTAGTAGGTTGTTATGATTAGAAATAGATTACATGAGGCTTAGGATAGGAAGAAGAAGTATGCGGTTCGGAGGAGAGTTGACCACAATTTTGAGGTGGGAACAAAGATTTTTTCTTCATGTCAAGCCTCACAAGAGCCCTTTCTATTATGGAAAAGGATTTAAGCTTGTTCTTAGATTTGTGGGGCCCTTTGAGATCTTTGAGGGGATCAATCCCTTAGCCTACTGTCTAATCTTGTCATCGATCTTGTCTCGTGTCCAAGATGTGTTTCATGTTTATTTTCTTAGTAGATACATTCTATATCCTTAACATGTATTGGATTGGATCACATTGCAGTGTAGGAGCAAGGGAAGGTGATGGTAGATCTCGTGCACATTTTTGAAGCCCGGAGATTGATTAGGTGTGTGTCTAGTGGGATCGATACGATAAGACAAAAACTACATCGGAGGACGCCACACCTTTGAGAGAACAGTTCCCACACTTGTTCCCATGACTTCCTATATAAATTCGATTCTAAATGGAGGGGAATGTAGTGCCCACTACTCTTCGACATTGATCTTACTATGTTTTTTCTTATCTTGGATATGAGGCATGGACTTTTCTATCATATTTGATCAGTAGACATTGATAGATGGAGATTATTATATTTAATTTGTATTTTGTTAGAATTGTTTATCACCAAATCATTGCACCCTCCAAATGGCCATAATGTGAATAGGGTGTTCGGTATGATTGGGTAATATGGGATCACCTCTCAAGTTGTGGGACTTCAACTGGAGGTGAACCTCTTGAGAAGGTTGGCTTCCTCTTCCTAAACTAAGTGTTGTACTAATCGTGAGTGCAATAAAGTTTTGATCTAAACCTATACTAACATTTTCATGGGCTTTATGGAAAGAGATTTGTAAGAAATGAAACTATAATAGGGATGGTGATGCACCAAATAAAGGGTGTTGTTAGACTCAGGAAGGGTTAATTTGAAGATGGTGTTGTACACCACAAGAAAAATTCACCTACTATAATTTGGAAAGGCTAAAAAAAATACCACAAACTAAGGCACATGTGTTCCCTTTGTTAAACTAAACTACAAAAACAATCTTTTGGTCTTCCAATGAAGAAGAATGAAACTGAGAAGGGCTTAACAAGAACCACAACTCAACTAAATGCAAAAATCCACCACTTGATAAGCACAAAACTCCATGAACCTACAATGTAAACTTAAACTTGCACATTGTACCTATAAGCATGAGAAAGACATAAATTAATATATAAGATGATAAAAGGACTAACAATAGTCACAAAATACACACTTTTATTACTTCGACAATGTGCACAATTCATCATTACATTCAGAAGAGGAAATAGCTGCCACTACTGGTCTTGGAAAGGAGGCTTCAAAGTTCCCCAATCCACAAATCTAACTTACAAAGGACGAGGATTCTTAAAAAATGTGTACTTGTCCAAGATGTCTAACTTGTCCAACACCTAGGAATGAGCTTCTCCTTTAAATTTATAGAAAATCTCCTTGAAGAGAAAGGATGGAGAAAGCCTAAATTCTAGGGCATGAATAAGGGCACATGATGACCTTCATGATAATTACATCATTTAATTGCACCTATCCATCATCCCCCGATAAATTCAAAAAAATTGAACTTATTCTTTATTTAATTAAAAATAATATTTTTAATAGAATGTATATTAAAATATTATTTTTAATAAAATATTCTAATAAAAATAAAATTCAATATCCTTGGCAGAGATCCTTGGTTTGATTTGGTTTGCAAATGACTCACCAAACAGCTCACCGAGCGAGCTAACAAGCCCTCTATTTTACTTTGGCGGGAAATGCTTTACCTATTCCAACTGCCGTTTTATTTATTACTTCCACGGCGAGTTTTCACCCCTCAATCTCAGTGCGTTTTCACATTTGTATTGGCATTAATTCTTTAACAACCATTACCTTTATTTTTCATTGAATGATATTTAAATACATTTGCATTGGTCGGGCACTATGCCACATTTTACATCGACTGACTATCGTTTTGCATGCTTTGCTTCTCATGGCATGTTTGCAATTTGTATTGACCAAGCTTTTAATCAAACCGTCCTCACTTTACATTTGTCGATTTATTCATTAACAGTTCTTGTTATCTCTGGCTTTGCTTTGATGAACTCCACGTGCCCAGTGAAACGCAACCTTCCATGTAGCTCGGAAAATGACTCGCCACATTCTCCTAAAAAAATGTTCGCCTCTTTACACATTAGTCGGCGTATACCTTTCACACATAATGTCATAGTTGCCCAATAAAGGCCGACCTCCCGCCGATTCATTGAGTTATAACTCGCTAGAACTAGCTTCTGCATTATGCGTGGCCTTATCTCCTACAAAATAGGCAATAAATTCTCAATGAGTTGCTACATATCTGCCGACCGTCCCGCTTAGTCGATGAATAACTCGGTGAATACCTTGGCTTGCTTGCCGCAATTCGCCGCATTATTGGCAAATCTCATCGGCAGACCTGAGCTCACAAAATGACTCAGTCCAAATGCACCACACGTCCCCATGACCAATTGCTCAAAGTTCTCCGCATTTGTCATGCCAAGTCTGACATGGATCTCATGCTATGAAAGTGCCAAGCGGGAAATTTTATGCCATTTTCCATGCACCACCTTGACGAGTTGGCTCCCAATCTCCGCAATTCCCACGAGCTCCAAAATCTTCCGCCAAGATTATCTCTTGAGCTTGAACGTTTCCTCCAACACATCACTATACGCCGATGTCAACTCAGCCCTTTTCTTCATGCTTGGCCTTGCTCGATTCTTAGCTCGCCCAAGAAATTTTTATCCTTCATGCGATAGAGCCATGCACGGGCCTCGAGCTATTCTACAATTCCATCCTTGTGTTCATGAACTTGCTCCAACTTTCTATCTTCCCAAGCAGCCATTTAGCTCGACCTGCTACAGTTGGCTCACTTAATCTCTGCCTTCATGATTTGTCCTCTGCGTCATTATGATGAGCTCTTGCATCAGACATCTACGCTAAAATGAGTTATCTTTGCATCGGCCTATCTCGATGGCCATCTGGTAAGCTTCCATCTTGCCGATGTCCACTGATCCTTGCGAGCTCATCCACCTTGCTCTACGTTAGAAATGTACCGACCTAACATTCTGCTTACTGTGGCTTACTTCATTTCTGAGCCGACCCTACAAATGCACAACGAGCTCATGTTCTCCTTCAAACATCAAGGATTTATTCACATGCTGAGTCGAGATACATCTCTTTGACACGTCTCTAGTCGTGAAACCTCTCAACTTCTGTTCGAAGCTCACATGGCTTGCTCCACGAGCCATGCTTTGAACTATTGATGCTGACTCAATTCAACGTTCTCCACTTGAACTGTACTACCGAGATTGCAATATGTCGGGCCCCATCATTTATTCTACGATCTCCAAGCTTAAGTCTTGCACGTTCGAGGTTGGTATTTCAACACAACGGGGAACCATCCTAACATGTGGGCGGATTATCTAAACGTGATGGTGGATAAAGTGTCAAGCTATAAATTTTTGTAAATTGGCCTGAGCTATTCTTCGTCTGATTGATCTCTACCACCAAGTTGTCCACGATACAATCTCCTGACCATGTTTTCCAACTACCTTATCCTGCGAGTTTGAACTCATTCCTTTTTCGAGCTCGTGCAAACTCCAACCTTGGCCTAAATTGTGAGACCACTGATTTCTCCCATGCTGTGTTGATCCACTCTATTCCGTGGCTGACGACTCATTTTGCAACGTTCGAACTAAAGTTAATTTCATTTGTCACGTTCGACTCGGGATATTAACGAGTTTTCACATGAACCTAAGACAATCTAATCGTGGTTCGGCCAACTCTGTCCCACTTGATCGTTTCACTTTGATCAACATTGGAAGCACCTTAACCTGTAATTCTGAAATGAGCTCGTCATTTAGATATCCTCTGCGAGCCGTTCCATACGATCTGATATAAGAAAAAAACCTATCGATCCAAGGATGAAATGTTTGGGAGGCTGGTGAACTCAAGGGTTGGCTTGACGTGTCTACATATTTAGGCGGCTTCCAAGATTTGATCTTACTCAAAACTCTATTATTCATGGTTCTTCACCTGAGATGACCATCAACTGAGCCAAGTCACAAACCCCCCACGACCTACCTACCTTTAACGACTCACCCGAGGTATTCTTACATAACTAGAATTATCCTTCCAAACTCCTATATGACGAGCTCATATTCATGGCATTTGCACCGTTCATTGTTTATATCTCGCACTCCTGTAGTATTCGTTTCGATTCTTAGCACGGTAAACATGTATAAGTAATGAGCTAAAACCGAGTTCTCAATGTAGCTCGATAACCTACAACTTGTCCCTTAGCTTGCCGAGCTGCTCGGTGAGCTGTTTGAGTTCAAACCTTAATTTTGACTCTTTCAATAGGTTTCTTATAATTTTTCATTGCCCCTGAAACCTATTAAGGGTTCTTTCAGGATCAGGTCATCATAGAGGCATAAAATAACTTTGAAAAATTTGGTACACCAATTTTGAAGATTTAGCATGAAGATCCCCCTGTGGTCGGATTTTGTCCAAGAGACGAAAATGGATAACATTTTTCGCGACCTCTAGGGGATGATTTCCTACTAAGCATGTTTCTATTAGCCTTAAAAAATTCATTGGGCATAGTGTCTTCATTAGAATATTGAAGATAATTTGACCACAAAACCCAACAAGAAGGAAATCAAAATGAACAACAACACACAACAATGTGTAAAAGCACATGGAGGAAAACACCTAGCTAAACTATACAAGGGGTGAAATGAACTCAAAATCAAGCTTTGAGATGTATCTGATTCACATTAATGGGTAGTTCTTACGCATTGAACCCGGAAAGACAAAATGAATTTGCCTCTTTGCAACTCGTGATAATGTATGAAATGCTCGAGAGAGCGTCAAAATTGGCATGCTTTACTAGTTTGGATCTATCTTCATCCCATTTTATAACTAAACCTCCCTCTTAAAAATTCCTATCAGAAGCCTTCTTGTAAAATTATTTCTTAACCTGATCCTGATGTTGCTCCAAAGTCTTCATAGCCTTATTTTTACTTCTTACAAATCTATGATTTCGTAAAACTTTGATCACGCCGAGGATCATTCTCCATAACTTCAAGTTGATGAGCTAACTCCAAATAAGGAAACTATAAGGAGAGCGAAGTATTTCTTCTCTTCCATATAAAAGCATAAAAGGAGAATTTTCGATGGCCCTGCGATAATTTTTGCACACTGTAAAAATGGTAAACTCAAAAATTTATTTCGATTGAAGGCATTGAGGAATTGAACCTAACTAGGGAAGCATTACAATTCTATTATGTTATTAGTTGTAGCAATTGATTAACTACATGTAGTCTACAACTATGTGTGCTATTACAAAATGTAAGACCTCACATAAACTCGTCATTCCATGCTCATCTTTAGTAAGGAAACCCAAAATCCCGAAGGACTAATGTATTTCCCTTATGGAAGCATGAATCATAGTTTAGGTGAAATGCAAAATATGGGAACAACAACTAGAGTTACGAGTTTACAAGAAACAAAGCTCATTATTAAAGTTATAGGTACTTTTAAAAATCATAATTTTTGCATGTTAAATACATTTACTTATGTGATTGATTTGTTTATTTCATTATACAATCAATATCCATCATAAAAGATGAATGCAAAAAGAAGTATACAAGTCAGTTATAGAAATTAATGTTATTTATTCATGAAGAAATATAATGTTTCCCAGACAAGCCATGGGATGTAACTCATAACTATTAAAAAAGAAGTATATATGTATGAAGTTAGAAGTAAAAGAGTATAGAAGAAACCCATGATTTCCTTGGGCTTTCTTCCAATCTTCTTATCTCTAGTTCCAACTCTATCTTTCTTTCATGCTCCAAATAGCTACAAGTATACCTGAAAAGTGAAAGAAAAGGCATCAATATTGAGCTCAAGGTTTGATCTGTACTCATGTACTATCTAACTACATACAAGTGGATTTCTAAATATCATAAGCATAAGGTACATCAGAGGCAGATATATAGTTGATAAAGCAGTATTCAAAAGCAATACATATGATTCACAGAATCATTTTAGAAAATAATGAGATAATAAAAAACTGTGGAACATAAGAGAGGCCAAAAATCCTAACTATTTCTAACTATTTTCTTAAGTGTGCAGGTACAAGTTGCAGCAAAGGAGAAAATAAAATCATGTCTTACAGTCCTCACTATTAGATAAAGATTGTATAGAACAAGAGTTCAATGACTCCCGCCCTATGGTACATCAAACTAGAATAATTCACAAGTACATAATTTTATGGAAGAAGAATGTAACTCAGATTTTAGTAGCTATTCTAGAAATAGAAGGAGTTATAGTGCAGATCAGAAGAGAAACTTGCATGATTACTTCCATTCAAAGAAGAAAGAATTCATTTCAAACATTAAAAGATAACAGTACATGTATGAAATTTTCAAAGAAGTGAAGCAGAAGAATCAGAATATAAAGGCCAAGATAGGAAAGCTAAAGAGTGCAAGTTTTAATCAACTCCAGAACAACTATGAAAAGAAATAGTTTCCCAAAAAGGAATGATAAACAAACATTGAAGAAAGCTTCAACATATTAGTGGTTGACTTATAAAAGGAAGGAGTTGTTGTTTCTAAACATCTTTCATATAAAAGGAAAGTACATTCTTCAAAAGTTACAAGTGCAAGTACAATTTTTTTCAGTTATTAAAGATAAGTGCATATGAAAAAATTCTAGTTTGAGCATGTATATCAAAAGGATTAGAGTGACAAGCACTCAAGGATATAATAAGCTAATTAGCACAACTATGTAAGGAAGAGGGATTACAAATCAAAAAACAACTTGTTATCATGTTACAACAATATTGTATTGGATTATTATTCAATTACATAAGCATTAAATTAGGATGCCTTGCATAATGCAAATCAAGATCATAGGACTGTAGGAATTGATTAACAATCCCAATGATTTTCTATGAATAACAAATACAATATCAATATAACATTGCATTTTGAAGGTACATATTTCAAAATAAAAATACTTTGTTGCATAGCTTGGAGAACTACAAATTACAGTTTCTAATCAAATATAGTTGGAAAGTGATGCATGTTCAGAGATTCAAGCTTCAAATGCACTAGTTTTTCACCAAAGCTAATAATCCATAATTCATGATAAACAATGGAATACTCAATATTGTTATCCCTGAAGATATGAAAAAAAATTATTCGCAGTAATAGTGTGGGTAGAGAAGATGAACCCAGGTTGAGTAAATCTAAAAGCATTCAAGATTCATGGGACAATGAAACATACTACATAGAATAAATAAGCTTTGATATGAACTAATGGTTTGAAGGATTATGCACGAGTAGCATTTGCAAGGCAGAGTATGAAAAAGAAGAAGATAATCTTTAAATTCCACCAAAGCTATCAAGACAACAAGCTACAAATAAAATCTCAAATAAGATGAATAATGATCCTCTCAAATGAAAACATCTATCTCAAAGCAAGGTCCTAAAAAAGGAATTAAGATAATGGCTTAAATGATTTACTGATTCATAGAATAAGTTTGAAACTCTAGACAAATCTTTAGAAGAAGTGAAAAGGGGGCACCCAAAATCAAACAATCCAGGTCAAATGATGGCCATGCACAGAGGAGCCATCAAAAATAACAAAAAACAATAGGGTTTTAACTATATTGCAGGTAGATAAACAAATGATCGACCAAGGATCAAGAAAAACTGATTATAGCTCACCTTCATGACTTCTTTGTCAAAGAGTAAATTTAGAGGGTCGTTAATAATGTAAACTGTAGAGAACAATCAAAAGTAGCTCGAAACCATTTTTTTCAAGACTGTAAAAGAGAAGGTTAAACTCGCAAGAACTAATGAAACATCAGAAGGTGAAGGCTTCACAATGAAATGAGATATAGATAACCATGAAAAAGAAGATATAGACTATTCAAAGTTTCAAGATTAACGTGGTCAAGATTCAAACTCAGAAGGTATTCTCCAGAAAATGAAGGTTCATGATGTAACAATGGTGGCTACTTTTGAAAATGTTTCATACAGAGCATTGTAACGAGCTAATATACCTCATAGCGTAGTGCATAGACCAAAAATACAGATAACTAAGCAACACAAAGCATAAAAATGGCAGTGAAACAAATATTTTCCATGGCTTTGCTAGGGCTTTGTCTTGTATTTTTCCATCAAGTATAGGAAATGAACTATTATTAGTGTTATATCTGATCTCTTCATCGAAAAGTTTCACTAACTCATCCAAGAAGATCAACGGTCCCAATTCACAATTAGAAGGATCAAAGGCTAAGAATCAATCAACATTCAATAACTGTCACACACTCATCAATGGTGGGAGTTCACTAGTACCAAAATAAAATGTCTCAGGATCAAATACTTTTTGAAAACCATATACAATTACTACAATCATAATGCCACAAAATGATCAATGGTATAAATCTTCGTAGGAAAAAGATTGATGAAAAAAATCAAATTTCCTTTTAATCGACATAAAGCCAAGGATTAAATTACAATTGCAACATGGAGAGTGTTGATGCTTAGTTTGATCTCGCCCCATTTTCTTTAAAAATTCTTCAATCTGAGGCTCTGTCATTTTTTCTATTTCCCCGAATGGATGCGTGAATTTTTTTCTTCATTTGTATACTTGTTAAAAGATCCTTTTCCATGGTCGTGGATCAAATTTGGGCCTTATATCATTTCCAAATTCTCTTTCCTTAAGGAAAGATTCATTTCCAGGCGTTAATGGTGATTTCCTTGCATTTTATGGTTTGACAGGTGTTCTTTCCCCGTCAATTTATATCTCATCATATTTGGAAATGTGGTCTTTTTAATTAGATGTGGTTCGGTGGGGCATTTTGAAACTCTAAGGCCCGCTTCAACTCAAGTCTTGTCCATGTGGAGGGCTTGTGCTCATATTAAAATTTTCCTCATTATTTGACCTTTAGAGTTGCGCTAGGGAGACACGTGGAGGTTTCTGATGGCCCTACCCAGACTTGGACATTTTTTCATGCAGCCAATGTAGCTTTGTCAGACCATGGACACATGGAGGGCCGAAGATCATTTGAGGATCCACCTCCTAGTCCTACCTTAGCAGTTTGCCAAGAAGACACATGGTGAGCCTGCGCTTGTTTAGGGTCTCCGCTTTGGGAAATCATCTAAAAGTTGTGCCAAGGAGACATGTGGAGGATTCTGCCGACACCTCTCTATGCTTAAACTTTTCAAGCAACTTTCTAAGGTCTAGGATATGTGGAGGGCCCGCACCTATTTTTGGACTTGCCCCTAAATTTTATTTTTGAAAGAGTACCATGGAGACACGTGGAAGTTTACACTCACTCTACCCTTGCTTAAACTTTTCAACAAAGCGGAAGAAAATTTCTTAGACCCTAGACACATGGTGCCTTCCTTCCACTTTGGTCCTTAAAATTTTTCAACAACTATGCCGAGATGAGACATGTGGTGATCCCACACTTGTTTGGGGTCTCCACTTATGGGAACCGTATCAAAAGTGCACTAGTAAAACATGTGGAGGCATCCGCTAGCTCCTTTTATACAGAGACTTTTCAAAGGTGAAAAGACAATTTTCTTTGGCCCAAGGCACGTGGAAGGCCCACGCTTGCTTTAAAATTTTCCTTTGTACTTCACCTTTGCAATTGCGCCAAGCAAACACGTGGATGGATATTATCTAAAGTTGAGAAAGGAGAAAATCGATGGTTGTTGTTCGTTGCATCTGATTTTGCCTCCATTTTTACTCCAAGACTCCACGGAGATGCGAATACGCATTATTTTTCATCATTTTTTGATGAAACCCCTTGTCGTTTTTTGTCTGCAAAGTGCAATTGAATGGATTTTAAAGCTTAATTTATGATTCCAAGGAATGTAAAGGTTGAAGATGGAATTGCTCACGCACTTACAAAAATAGGAAATTACTAGAGAAGCTAAATGCAGAAAGCGAGTTATAGATGAAAACATGGGTAAAGGATGAAATGATGGATGTTGAAGGTGCAAAAGATGAAAAAGTTGTTGCCTCGAGGATGAAGAGGATGCTGTCATATCCGGCTATACAGAGCCACCAAAAAATGATTAAAACGGGATTTTTCACATGACAAATAAGAATGATTAAAAGGACTATCAAAACATTATGGCATTGCATCCCATTCATTAGTCAAGAGTCTAAGAAACGTGATCAATTCATGATTTTTCACTGGCAGCTTTTGGGTATGAATTTGTTAAATGTCACTTTTGAGGCAAATTGGTAGCAGACAAAGGATTCCTCGAATATTCTTATTTTTGGGGAAACTTTGGGATGAGTGAAATGTATAAATGCAATGAGAATACTCTTGAAAAGGGTCGGGGGTTGAAATTTTAAGAGAAACTTTGAGAGAGCCCATCTTCCCGAGAGACCATTTGAGAAACTTTGATTTCTTGTGTTTTAGATTTCAATGACATCAAGTTCATTGCAAGTGTACATCCATTGACAAGCTCTAAGACTATTCAAAGAAAATTTCTCCTGTTGATGAATCTAATGAACTTCAAATTAATCTATGTTAATCTTGGGCCAATTTTTGTTTGCTTTATTTCAAAATGTCTATAAGTAGTTTTTCTTGTTCCTATTGCAATATTGTATTAAAGTCCCTCCGAATCACACAAGATGTCATCCCTATGATAGTTTAGTGGCATTTGCAATTTCATTATGAGAAGATCCTTTACATCCTATAATGAGATAAACAATTTAAAATCAAGTTACCATCATTTTGTTGATAAATATTGTCTGTAAGCCTTTGAGTGTATCTTAGGCATGAGGAACAAGGGGTCTTTGATGTTTAATTAAGCCTTTAGCTCATGTCTTCGTGTTAAATTCTTAGATATTGTGTGAAACCCTAAAATATAGGCCTCCATTGATGCACACCCTTTTGTTGAAGGAATATTTTAGGTTTTCTCAAGCATTATGTCATTTAGCTTTCCAATTGTTGTGAAGTCTCTCAAAGATATGGAAAAATCAAGTTTATCCTACTTAATCTCCCACCAAAATTATTCAAGAACAATGAATCCCACCGAACTACCCCTGTTTGCGTTAATGTCCTCAAATGAATAAATCCTACTACAAAAATATGCAAAAGAAATTGGGTTTCCATAATGTCTTTAGTAACCTTAGCCCTGTTTATAAAATAGCACCATTCTTTAGAAGTGACAACACATGAGAGTTAAATTGTGGTGCATTGATCATATTTTCTCAGTGTCTCTTTTCAAATTTGTGCAAAGAAGGATATCTTCATTCTCCTTCATCGATAGAGGTTACAAAATGGGTCCTCTCACCTTGGTTGAAAGGTACGACCTAAAGTAGTGAGGATAGATCAAATCCTTAATGAAGGTGCTATTCATTTCTCCATTCCCGAGTGATAAAGAGTCAAACGAATCCCCTCCCGGACAAAAAATGACTCATAATATGATTTGTCTGCCTCTCAGTGTCTTGTTAAATTTGTGATGCTTTACTCGGTTTCCAAGGGAGAATCAATTTGGATACCAACACCAGATTGATGCCATTGTCGGGGACATGAAGGTGTGTGCAAAGTTTGAACACCATTAACAACACATATAGACCTTTGTAAATGCGTCTTAAAATTTTTAAAATTGCAATAACGTTGTTGAAACATCATCCTGTGTCCCAATTTGTAAGAATTGAGCAAAGTTACAATTTTTGCATGCAATATTTCTAGTTTTTGTTGGTTTTTACACTATGTTTACATCAAAAATGTTAAATACGGGTAAAGGAAGGTCATATATGTGAAGCTTTGCATGAATTTAGTGTTGAAAGACATTTTACAGACCAATTTTAGTGCATTTACACAACTAAGGTGAAAATCCTTAGTGGCGACTCCATTTTGAATTAACTTTTGATAAATGCCAATGTCTTAACCTTTACCTATTCAAATTAATTAATAATATTTAAAAATATGGAAGGAAGAAGATCTCTCTTCATTGAAGACCCAGCTAGAAGGTTGTTTCCAAAATTGGGAAAGACAAATTCTAAAGGAAGAAGAATCGGAAAGTTGTTAGAGATCGAAATCAAGAAATGAGTTATCAATTGTTAAAATTGATCGAGTTTGTCATTAAATATCACCATACTTCCTCAAGTGCTTCCTGAATCGGGTAGTCTTTTTTCAGATCTAAAGTCTCCATCTGAGAGGGGCATTATTTTGTGTTTGAAAAAATTTATGTCTCATTTTGTCCCTATGTTCTCCAATGCTGATAGGATCTTCCAAGAAACAGAGTTTTAAGAGAACATTTATTTTGAGAATTGCATTCATGTGCCCCACAAACCCCTCACTCCCCATCATTTTGTTTCTCCTGTAATATCACCTCCCCAAAACAATATTGCCCAGCCCCCACCTAGACCTCCATTTTTTGTGAACACTTTTGTCCTATAGATTTCAGAGGTATGGCTAGATATCCAAATGATGTGACCCAAGTTGTTAGAAATAGATTTCCTAAAATTAAAGGAAATAATGTTATTACCTATGATCGAACTTAAAGAATTTTTCAATATGATGGAAGACTTTGAGATTGAATTTGAGGATGTGTACATAAAGTTATTTATTCATACTCTAGAGGAGGATGCTTAGGACTAGTATAAATATTTTCTAGAAAACTCTATTAACTCATGGATAGAAATGAAGAATGAATTTAGATTGTAGTATGGAGATAAAATAGACCCTAGGTCTATTTTATCATAATTTGAAAATATTAAGAAGAATCCTAATGAGTTTGTTCATGACTTCAATACAAGGTTCAATAAGACCCTGAATAGGCTATCTGTAATCCCAAGGCCAAGTGATGTTTCTTGTTTAATAAAATACTCTGATGCTTTTGATAAGAAGGTTTCCTATTATTTTAGGGATAAGAACTAAGCAACATTGAGGTAGACCTTCACCACGGCTTTGCAGATTGAAAAAAATATCAAAATGGTTGGTAAGCCTCCTAAGAGGGAAGGTATCAAGCTAATAAATCTAGAGAAGCCTCAGTCAAGTAAGTATGTGGATCTAGAAGAGGTTGTGAAAAAATTGGTTGGAGCTATCAAGGAAATATCCTATAAATTGGCCAGAGGAGAGAAGGGGATTGGACAAAGTTCCCAAGGTCATCATAAGGCACAAGGTCAAGAAATATTTGCAAATCATCCTAGGGGTTATTAGAGATCTGATGACAAAGGTAAAAGGACTTGTGGGATCAAGAAATAGACAACCCCAACCCAGGGAAAAAAAATTGGTGCCCGATCCTTTAACTACGAAAGTTGTTATTGTGGAAGAAACCAATGAAATTGAGTGGTGTGACAGATGTTTCTTACCACATGCCCCATGTGATGAAGAAAAATAAATTGAGGGATTGATGATGATGTGTACATGATGGGGTGCCCTAAAATCTCATGATAAGGAGGAACTTCAACTAAATTAATCGATGCCGGATCTACTATAGATTTTTGGGATTGCATCCACTGGGTATTACCCCTTCCTCCCTCTCATGATTTTGAAATAGATATGGTACAATCTTTTGAATTACCTATTAATGATTTTGAGTACTTAAGGGAATTAATGATTAAAAAGTATGATGGAGGAATCCCTTCTGATGAGGATAGGTAGTTGTTAATGAATGATGTGGTTTCCCAAGAAAAGGAATATAACACTAGGAATAAAGTTGTCAAAGGGGTAGGGCCTCAGGCCAAACTAAAAACTCTAGTTCTCACCAATATCTCAAAAGAAACTCCTAAGAAAGATACATATGAAAAAGGCCTTGTTTCCCCAAACAGAAATGGTATCCTCGCCATGCTCGAGACCATGAAAAATCCTTTTACTGTCAAATGAGTTTATCAGTCTTCCTCCAAATGCTTCCTTTTTTGAAATACGTTCCTTATGACATTGCCCAAGTCTTGAGACAATCAAGATTTTTGTTCCAATTTTTTAGCTGCTTAGGATTCTTGGGCACAAGAAAAGGGCCTTTGAGTATTTAGGATTGAAAGAAGAAAAGATTACCCAAGGAAAAATGTAACGATGTTGAGAATCCTCCTACCATTGCGAGTTGGAAAACCCCAAGTGTTGGAAGAACTAGGTGAACCACCTGAAGTATATTTGGGAACATCCTTGGTTGAGTCCCAGCTAAATGTAGATCCATTTTTCACTACTTTGATTATTAGGGATAGGATGTTACATAACTATATGTTTAATTCTAGAGCATCATGCAATGTTATGCCTCTTGAGGTCATGAATGAATTAGATATCAAAGTGACAACAGCTTATGGGAAGTGCACTGGCATGAATTCTGGAGAGGTGCCAGTTGTTGGATGTGTCAAGGGTTTGATAGCACTCAAATTGTAGCTTACCCAGGCAAGAACTTAAAACTAGATGTTGTTATTGTTGATTTCCCTACCAAATGGGGAATGTTGTTATCAAGAAAATGGGCTACTAGTGTGGGTGGGAGTATGCAACTGGATATGTCTTTTTCCAGTATACCTATTGAGGTCAAACTTGTAAAGTTATATGGTGAAAAGAAGATGCTACATCTCATTGAGGATCCCAATAATGCTTCCTATGAAGTGTTATACACTCACATTGATGCTTATAACTTTGTTGGATTTGTTGATGGTAAAGAGCACAAAATTGATCAATGCAAGTCTCTTAATCAAGTAGGTTCTTCTTGGACTTCATTTTTGATGGGGCTTGCTCTAGATTTGGAATTGGTGCTGGTATTGTTCTGATATCACCAGGCCAGGAAGAGTTTGTTTTTATTTTAAACTCAACTTTGAGTGCACTAACAATATTGCATAATATGAAGCACTACTATTGGGTTTAATAATTGCTTGGAAATATGGTATTAGAGATATCATTGTTAAAGGAGATTTATAGCTAATTGTCAAGCGAGTTAGAAAACGTATGCAAAAAAACTCGAGAGAATGAAGTATTATAAGCATGCAGTCTGGGATTTCATTGAGATGTTTGACTCCTTCAACATAATACATCATGATAGGAAGTACAATACTCTAGCAGAAAAATTGGCCGTATTGGGGTCTAGATTTGAAAATTGTATTGTATCCCCCTATTGTGAGTATAATATTGAGGTATTGACTAGGCCATCTATTCCTGATAATGTTAAACAATGGAAAGTGTTCAAGATGATGCCTAGGTGCAAAGGTTTTTGCAAACCAAGGATAATTTGCTAATCAACATATAGATTGGGAACCAATGGTTTGTGCGGCCATAATGGATTACTTCACCAAGTGGGTGGAGGCAATCCCCACCAAAAAGGCAGCTCACCAAATTGTCATGGATTTTATCTTGAATTATATCATTTGCAGATTTGGGGTACCCGCCAAAATAGTTGTTCATAATGTTGTATATGGGATCAATTTGACATATGCTTCCAATTATAATCCTCAAGGAAATGGACAAGAAAAGTCCAGAAATAAAAATATGTTGAAGATAATTAGAATAACTTTGGAGTTGAACAAAAAGGAAGTGAGGTGAGCGGTTGAAGTTTCTTTGTTTGGGCTGATTGAATCAACTTTGTTAAACAAGCTACTAGAAAAATCCCATTTGAGTTGGTGTATGGAACTCAAGCCCTACCGACCCTACATATATGATTATCTCATTTCAATTTCTTCAACAAATGGAAGATCAAGAGATTAGTCCCTATGATGCTCGCATCAATTAGATTGTTGAGTAAGATGAAGAAAAGAAGGGTATCCCATAAGAGGCATGTAAAATGCAGAGATAAATTGAAGAAGTTGTTTGATAAGAAAGTGATGCCAAGAGATTTTAGTGTGGGAGATCTTGTGCTATTATGGGATAACAGGCACGAGGATAAGGAAAACATGGAAAGGATGATGCATTGTGGATGGGACCTTATTTAATTGACATTCGAATTGGTGAACATACCTTCTTCTTAAAAGACCTAGATGGGGAGTTAATTGAATTTCTTGTTAATGGCAAGCATTTAAAACATTTCCTTGATTGATTTCTTAGAATCAAGGTATGCACCATTGTACAATGTAGTCTTTTGGTTTCTTTCTTCTTTCGTGTTTTTCTGTTTTGGTTCATCCTAGTCCTTAGTGGCCGTTTGTATTGGTTTCTCAATTTGTTCTTGGAAGGTTGGCTCGTGACTCCATTGCCCAATGGTTTATTTTTTCACTTGGTCTACTATTTATTCTTGTGGAACTCATTGGGATTTTCCATCCCCAAGTCGCAGCCGATGTTGGTGCTCAGTTTGATCTCACCTTGTTTTCTCTAAAAATTCTTCAATCTATGGGTCAATTGTCATCATTTTTCTATTTCCCGAATGGATGCGTGAAAAGTTTTATTACTTTATATGCTATTGAAATATCCTTCTCCATGGTCATGGATCACATTTGGGTTCATTTCCAAATTCTCTATCCTTAAATAAAGATTCATTTCCAGGTGCTAATGGTGATTTCCCTACATTTTACGTTTTGTGGTGTTTTCCTCATCGATTTATATCTCAACATCTATGAAAACATGGTCCTTTATGATTAAATGTGGTTCGGGGGGTATTTTGAAGCTCTAATTCCCGCTTCAACTCAAGTCTTGTCGATGTGGAGGGCCTGTGCTCATCTAAAAATTCACCTCTTCATTTGACCTTTGGAGTTGCTCTAAGGAGACACGTGGAGGTTTCCGCTGGCCATGCCTAGACTTACACATTTTTTCATGCAGCCGATGCATCTTTTTTGGACCAAGAAGACACGTGGTGAGCCCATGATTGTTTAGGGTCTCCAATTTTGAGCACCATCTCAAAGTTGTGCCAAAGAGACATGTGGAGGCCTCCATCGGCTCCTCTTTATACTTAAACTTTTTAAGTTACTTTATAAGGTTTGGGACATATGGAGGGATTGTGCTGTTTGGGGACCTACCCATGAATTTTATTTTGTAAAGGGCACCATGGAGACAAGTGGAAGTTTCTACTCACTCTTCCTTTGCTTATACTTTTCAACGGCTAAAGAAACTTTCTTAGACCCTAGATACATGGCGCCTTTTGTTGGTCCTTAAATGTTTTCAACAACTTTTTGGGACTGAGACATGTGGTGAGCCCGCACTTTTTTTGGGTCTCTACTTCTAGGCACCATATCAAAAGTGCGCCAGTAAGACACATGGAGGCTTCTGCTAGATCCTTTTACACTCAAAAGTTTTAAAGGTGAAAAGGTAATTTTCTTGGGCCCAAGGCACATGGAAGGCCTGCACTTGTTTGGAAACTTGCCTCTATACTTCACCTTTGAAGTTGCGCTAAATAAACATGTGGAAGGCTCTGATCTAAAGTTGAGAAAGGGGAAAATTGATGGTTATTGTGCATTACATCTGATTTTGCCACCATTGTTTCCTCCAAGACTCCTAGAGATGCGAATATGCATTATTTTTCATCATTTTTTGATGAAACCCTTTGTCATTTTGTCTACAAAGTACAATTGAACATATTTTTGTGAGTCCAGGAATGTAAAGGTTGATATATTGAAGATGGAATTGCTTAGACACTTGTAAAAATGTAAAATTACTAGAGAAGATAGATCCGGAGTAGAGTTACGAGGAAAGAATGGGGGAAAAGATGAAATGATGGAGGTTGCAGTGCAAAAGATGAAAAAGGTGTTTCCTCGAGGATGCAAAGGATTGTCTGTCGAGATCCAGCTATATAGAGCCACCGAAAATGATTAAAACAGGATTTTTGCATGATAGAATATGAATGATTAGAAGGAGTATCAAAAGTTGTGCCATGGAATCCCAGTCATTAGTCGATGATCTGAGAAATGTGATCAATTCATGATTTTTCCACCTAGTAAGCTTTCGGGTATGAATTTGTTAAACATCAATTTTTGATGAAAATTGGTAACAAGCAAAGGATTCCTCGAATATTATTATTTTTAGGGAGAAACTTTGGGATGAGTGAGTGAGTGAAATGTATAAATGGATTGAGAATACTCTTGAAAGGGTCAAAGTGGTTGAATTTTTAAGATAAAATTTGAGAGAGCCCATCTTCCCGAGAGACCATCTAAGAAACCTATTGATTTCCTGATTTTTATATTTCAATCACGTCAAGTTGGTTGCAAGTGTACAACTATTGACAAGCTTTGAGATTGTTCAAAGAAACTTTCCACTGCTGATGAATCTAATTAACTTCAAATTAATCTGTGTTAATCTTGGGCCAATATGTTTTTGCTTTATTTCGTAATTTCTACAATTTATTTTTCTTGTTCCTATTGCAATCTTGGATTAAAGTCCCTCTGAATAAAATAGGATCTAATCCCTGTAATAGTTTAGTGGCATTTGCAATTTCATTACGAGAAGAGCCTTCATCCTGTAATGAGATACACAATTTAAAATCACTTTACTATCATTTTGTTGATAAATATTTTCTATAAGCCTTTGAGTGTATCTTAGGCATGAGGAACCAAGGGTATTTGATGTTTAATTGACTCTGTAGAGCTCGAGCCTTCATGTTAAATTATTGGAGATTGTGTGAAACCGTATAAATCTAGGCCTCCATTGATGCACACCCTCTAGTTGAAGGAATATTTTAGCTTTTCTGAAGCATTATGTCATTTATATTTCCAATTATTGTTAAATCTCTCAAAGATTTGGAAAAATCAAGTGTATCCTACTTAATCTCCCACCAAAATAATTCAAGAACAATGAATCCCACCTGAACTACACCTGCTGTTTTGCCTTGTATGTCCACAAATGAATAACTCCTACTACTAAAATATGCAGAAGCAATTAAGATTCCATAATGTCTTTAGTAACCTTAGCCCTGTTTAGAAAATATCACCATTCTTTAGAAGTGACAACTCGTGAGAGTTAAATTGTGGTGCATTGATCATATTTTCTTAGGGTCTCCTTTCAAATTTGTGTAAAGAAGGATATCTTCATTCTCCTTCATCGAAAGAGGTTACAAAATGGGTCCTCTCACCCTAGTCGAAGGCATGACCCAAAGTAGTGAGGATAGATCAAATCCTTAATGAAGGTGCTATCCATTTCTCCGATGCCTAAGTGACAAAGAGTCAGAAAAATCCCTCCTAGCTACAAAATGACTTATAATATGATCTATCTGTCTCTCAGTGTCTTGCTAAATCTATGATGCTTCTCAATTTCCAAGGGAGAATCAATTTGGATACCAACAAAGAGCTCATAGTCAAACCCTAATCTATGTAGGGAAAATCACAATCAATTACCACCAATAATGTTGAAGGGGTGAGTCATCTTTGGAGGGGCCATGTTTCCAAACCAAAATAATTAGGTAAATAGAATTTAGTCTATGTTAATTATACCAACAAAATCCTGAAAACTCATTATCACATGATTTTATGGGAGCCCGAATGTCATACACCTTATTCCTTTCAATGTTTAAATCAAAAGACATGCAAAAATTCAAAGAGACCTAAAACATTATATATTGCATGCCATGTTTAATCAAAATGGTCGAGCCATCATTAGAGGGACTATGTATGTCATGTAATCACAAGGTGGTCAACATTATTCAAACCATGCACATACCAAGATGTTCTTATGGAGGTTAAAGTTACAGGTGGTCCCCACATTGAGGTTGTATACTTTACATAGAGTTATATTTTTACATGGTTTCCATCGGTGCGAAACGAGGGACATGTTATATATCATGTAGTAGGTTATAAAAGGAAAGCAACATACATTTTATAGAAGAAGACTTGCAAATAAAGAAAGTGGCTAAAATTAGCTAATTCACCCAATTTTTATTGTAATTAAATAGAAAATTCAACTGTACTTCAACTAAAGTATATTTTTGTAAGTAGGCTTTTAAGTGCCTCATTGTAATCAACATGTTTATTTTTATCTCTTTTATTATTTATAATAAAAGGATAAAAATAGAATGCATGGGCAAGTACAAACTGTAGTCTTTTTTTTCAGAAAGGTTAGGGTGAATATTCTTGCTATATATTGTGTGCAATTACAAGGCACAAGGAAGAATTTCTCGACATAGGAGTGCGGAAGAAAATTTTACAGCTTTGCCTCTTGAATGAGAATTGATTTATGCATTTCCAATTATTTGTAGTGGTGTGTATATCTCATTAATTCTCGTGAATGTCAAATTCCCTAATTAATAATCTTACCTTGATGCAAATTTAGTAATTTTTGCATAATATTAGTGTGTATGTTTATCTTATTATGTTGTTGTGACTAGTTCCCTCAATACACAAAGTGTTTCTCCTTAATATGCTCACTGAAAACTATTGGTTTGTGCATCTAAAATTCATTCTCAATTTGATTGTACATGTACTCAATCAAAAATCTCAATTTTTTTGTATCACCCCATTTTAAATTCATTTACAAATGCATCTTTTGCCCTTAAAACCCAAAAAATCATTAGTTTAGGATACATCAAAAAAGAACCGGCCATGATACCAGAGAATCACCTCAAGAATAGGTATACCCACAGACCTGAGGTATTTCCATTGTATCTACAAAAGTGAGAGATTCAAAGAAATCTTAGAACCCATACAATCATCTCTCAGCAAGGGTGCACTTTTGAGAGATAATAGTTTTTGGCATGTTTGGTGGGACCAAGAATCAAATCTGTAGTGCATTATAACAAACTATAGTAGATTTATATTGAAATAAAGTCACTTTTGGAGCAACAAGATGCGACAATTTATTCTAAAGATCAAAATATTTATTTGGTAACTCTGTAAGGCTGATTTCAAACCATTTTTGCAGCATGTTCCATTCCTAAAGTGACTACAAGATCATTAGTAAGAGGAATTCCTGCTGATTTTATTTCTTTACCTTTGAATTTTGCAAGAAAAAGAAGAGTTGGCAATACCTTACCTTATAATAGGCCTGGTTTTGACAACCCTCCTCCTAATCTTCCTTCACCATGTATTAATCTTGTTGTTCAAATCCCAGTTATTACAATGGCTATTCAACCACATAGGAGTTTTATGACCTTTACTAATGGCATCCCTTTAGTAATTCAAGTTTATCATGATATTCCCAATGCTGCCATGAAAATGTTACCTTCATTCACTGGTGAAAATCAGATTACTCCTACAAAGCACATTAAAGATGTTGCAGCCCTTTTTGTTGGCCATAATATAACTGATGAAAATGTAGCCTTAAGAATTATAGCTGCATCATTTAAAGGACAATCCTTACAATTGTATACAACCTTAGAAATTGGGAGCATAAGAACTTGGGATGAGTTATGAGAGAATATAATTAAGCAATTTGAAGACCATTTTGATCATTTATATCTCATAGAGAAGTTATCTACAATTAAAATATCTCCTCAAGAATTTATGGCTAGTTTCAACATCCGTTTTGCTAGAACTTGGGAAATAATTCCATCTAGTGTTAAGCCTTAAGTTGATCATAATTTTCTATACTACCTCAGAGCCTTAAACAATGATATTTCAACCATGACTCAGTGTAAGGGAGGAGATAATCTCCCAACATCTTATGGCATTGCCATTAGGGATGAAAACAACCTTATTCAAGCTAGTAAATTAACACCAAGGCCTTCAATTCCTCTTATAGCTGATTTTTCACCTATTCCGTAGCCTATTACAATTATAGATCCTATTGTTTTACATCCATTAGATGGTGTGTTTAAATCTTTATAGAATATGGGTAATAACTTGACTTCAATTGAGAACAAATTAGCTCATCCGAGCAAGCCTTATCAAGCTCATTATCAGCAAAATCAACACAATAAATAGAATAGGAAGCCTTATGAGCAAAATTAGAACTATAGACAGGTTGTATCACCTAATGCAATTTGACCCAAAAGCTCCTAGTTCATCTAGTGCTCTTATTCCAGTTAACTGGGTTTCAAAAGAATTATGTCAACCATGTAATCAACCTCATTCATCTTCCAATTTTCCAAATGCATTCTTAAATATAAGCCTTATTGCACAACCTCAACCTGAAGCATTATTCATGCCTCAAACAGAGAGTGGGCAGTAAGAAGTTCATAGTCATAAACCACCAAAATAGATTCAAGTCATCTTTGGAGAGGAATATTTTATTACCACACTCACTGATAAAGAAAAAAACTAGGTCTCAAGAAAAGGCTTAGGATAAAGAAAAACAACAAAATAGACTTGTTCTTCCCATAGTCACTGATAAAACAACAAGTGTAGGTAAAAAATGGTAAACAACTATGATGTTCCTCAAACAACAACAAGCATTTCAGCTCAAAAAGTGCAGCAAAAACAATTACATCCTAATCCAGAGTACTCTTCATACCTCATATTTCAAAAGCTACTGAAGTAGAGTTAGTTTTTGCTAAAGCTTATGCTAAAATGGTAGAGTTTATTTCAAAAATAGTTTCTTCTTTTAATATTGTTGAGACAATAAAAATAATATTATTAATATTTCACCGTGGGATGCTCTAAGTATTCTAGGAAATTAGGAGTTACTTTCTCATGAGCTTGCCCAGTTGTAGATTTCATCAAAACCAATAAAAAGGAAGCTCAGAAAGAAGACATGGTCCTTAGAATAATGGAGCAAGACCACATGAAAGAGGTTAAATGGATGGTTCAAAAGGTCTAAAATGCTCATGATATTAAGAAGTCACCACCATTTTATCTATGTCTAATTATTGGAGATCATTTAGCTCATAAACTCGCATTGTTGATAGTGGTGTAAACAACATAGTTATGCCAAAATAAATTATAAAAAATTAGGCCTACGGTATGAGGCTATAGAAAAAAGCATGTTGCAGCTAGATGGAACAACAATCAACACATTTGATGACTGTTTGAGACTATATTTACATAATAATATTGATATATTTCATCTGTAATTCTCTATTCTGAACATACAAATATAAAGAAAATATACTTCCTAAATAATAAGAAGTAGCTATAACAACTCACTAACTTACGTGAGTTGTTTCTAACACACTAACCAAATATAATTGTTATTGTTATTTTATATAACAACTAATAATAGTTTTACTAACACATACTTACAATATAATAATTACATCACGTAATTATTATTTACTAATGGAGCACTAACAATATAATTTCTTAACATTTCCCCCTTAGTTCGAACATGGGGAAAACCTACCTTTGTACTTGCACCTGCTCATGATCTGGTGATTTTCACAGGATGATCAAAAACCTCAGGGATGATTTTGTAAATGGTTGACCAAAAACCGAGAATGGTGGTTTTGCAATTGGTTTACCACAAACCACAAAGTGATGGTATTGCAAATGGATTACCAACAACCAAGAATGGTTGTTTTGCTATTGGTTTGCCACAAACCACAAATGAAGGTTCTCAAGTGGTTTACCTACAACCACATCATGATATGCCAAGTACTATTCTCAGCCCTCATCACATCTCATTGCAAGGAATAACATAGGAAATTTTGTAGAAATTTGCTGCTCATACATACATAGAAAAAAGCTGACATAATAGAAATGGAACATTGGATCATGTTCCCCCTCAATGTGAAATTTCCACTTATTGAAAAATGCAAATTATACCACGCTGGAACCACTAAAATCAATTTTCACACACACACACACACACACATGTCACCAAAGCTGATATGCTGCCCCGTCGTTGGGAACTGACGAGAGGTCGTTGAATGACCTCCAACCTCCAATTCCTCCGTCCTCCAGTTTCATACTGCTACCTCAGTCGGATGTGATCATGAAACTCAATAACATGCCTTGAACGTGGGATTCCACTGAAAATGCGTTCGTAAGGCAAAACAAAATTATTTTTACAATTTTGACAATTTTCCTAATAATCACCTAAATGACGATAACAAAACAATACTTGACTATTAACAATTTGAATTTTTGAATATTGACTCACACAATATAATGTCACAACAAAGACTCTTTCATAGTGATGACACTTACACAATGGACTTTTGATGACTAGACAATATTTGACAAGAAATGTCATAAAAAACTTTTGACTTATAAAAGACACGCAAAATAACTCTAGACTTTTTATTGAATAAGAATGATCTACAAATTTACACTAAGACTACCTATTTAACAAAGGGATATAATAACTTTATAAACAATGGAGACCTAAGAAATAATGAAATATTTTTTAAATATGACTTTGACCATATTCAAAACTTGATTTCCATCCTGAAATAAATAATGACACCACATATAATTTATGTGAACAAAACGAGGTCTTTAATGGAAGACTAAGACTATTTACTCCCCCAAATTAAATTTTGACCGTAGACTATGGGCACAAATAAAACAAATTGACAACTAACTGATCCAAAGCAAGTGGATGGAAGGCAATGGACCACGTGGACGTCATGCATCACGTTTATAACATAAAAGTTGAATGCAAATAAATCAGATGGTATTCAATAGACATTGATCAACTAGATGAAGAAATAAATGTTAGGGAAAAGTTGTGAAGAGAGGCTCTGAGCATAACAATATTTGATGTGAAGGTATCTATGACTGACCCAAGCATGAGCTGATCTAAGGCAGGAAGTAGAAATACAATAAGTAACGATAGGTTTTGGAACTTAAATTTGAAGGATTCTCATTAGAACACTAAAGCTATCAAAGGATTTGACTATGCAGACTTGTGATGTGAGAGAAGACCGCAGATATGTGCTCCTTCTGAGAAATCAAGATTCCCATAGAACTCAAACCATTCATTTGTTTGATGACTCGATATAACTTATTGAATACACTTACTCACAACTTGCATCGAGTTTTGAAATGGTTGGATTTTACATTTGATAGTATTGTGTGGAGCCTTAAGAGGGTAAGTCGTGGGCTGGGTGGCAAGATCAAGACCAATATGCTTCCTTTCCCAAATGAGAGCCACGAGCCACCAATGTTGAAGTTGCACGTTGAATATACCAGAAATAGGAATTTGAACTGATTTGTTTCATTTTTTTTTGGAAAGATTAATCAATTTTCATTCATCAGACCTTGAGAGATTTTCCATCTTCGTAGATGTCCACAAAGACTTAGACTATTTTCATAAATCAATTCTGAATAATGTAAATAAAAAAATTGATCTAACTGTAATGTAGTGTGATCACAGCCACATACAATTGAATACAACCAGTGATAGTGATGCATCAAATCAAAATAGAAATTGATTTGATCAGGCTCCAAAATGTAGTATCCACATACAATAGGTATAGTCAAACATGCAACATGAAATACATACTCTAGTTAGACTAAAATAAATTATGCGTGGATGTAGAAAATAGGTTGATTGATAGCAGGAAGTGCATAGACCATGGGATGAAACTCAAGGACGTGGGCCTTATGGATATTGTTTAGACTCTCATTATAGATCACTCTGATACCAAATGACTGTTTGAGACTAGATTTACACAATACTATTGATATATTTCATCTGTAATTCTCTATTTGGGAACATACAAATATATAGGAAATATAATTCCTAAATAATAAGAAGTAGCTATAACAACTCATTAACTTACGTGAGTTGTTTCTAACACACTAACCAAATATAATTGTTATTGTTGTTTTATATAACAAATAATAATAGTTTTACTAACACATACTTACAATAGAATAATTACTTCATGTAATTATTTTTACTAATGGAGCACTAACAATATAATTTCCTAATAGTTGACATTATCAATATGGAGGTAACCTTACATGCTTTCCCCAATGTTACTATCTAACAAGATGTTATTGTTGTAGATTTAACTCCCTACTTTGCATTATGTTTATCAAGAGATTTTACAACAAAGATAGAAGGTTATCTTTGTTCGATTGGTCATTTTGTTCTTTACTACAAGATACGAGAACTAAAATTACCGTAAATTCGAAACCTCTTGCTAGATTTCATATTGAACCTCATACTTCAAACGTTGTAGCAAATTATGTAGCTTTAGATCAATCTGATTTTGATGTTACAACACATATCTCTACACTAGATGGTGTTTCTAATTTTTATGGATGAAAATACTCAAGAAGAACATGTTTATGATCCTTTCAAAGAATCAGAAGAAGATGTTTTTAGTATCTATTGCTTGCATGAAGAAAAAGCACCAATCCCTTTACTATCCAAAATAGAAAAAAATAGAAGGGCTATGGAAGATTCACTTCAATGGAGCTAAAAAGAAGAAAGGAAAAGGTGCAGGTTTGATGCTTACTTCCCCTTAAAATGAAAGGTACTTTTCAGCTTTAAGTATGCAGTTCTTTTGTACTTGTAATGTAACTAAATATGAAGCATTAATTCATGGCTTACAATAGGAGGGGAAAAGAGGTATCAGGAATTTGCAATTTTTTGAGTATTCAGAGTTAGTTATTAATAAAGTGAAAATATTTAATGTGTGCAAGAATTCATTGATGAAATTTGACAAACATAAAGTTTCAAACTTAATGGATGATTTTGATGCTATTAACATGCAATCTGCTTCTAAGAGCTAAAAGCAAGCATGTAGACAAAATTGCAGTAATTTGTTGTAGCTTCGATGTGCTAGAATAGATCGAAAAAAACAAAGTACAACCACATATACAGCTGATTATCAAACCTTCAATACACGATAACAAATAAAATTGGCAAGTTTTTAAATACGATGAACAAATCTGTAGATTTATGCAACAAGAAGCTGAATTATCTACAATAAATCAGGAAAAACATCAACACTTCTATGGTGACCAGATTGTTCAGTTGAAGACAAATAAGTTTCCTCAAGGATTTGTCACACTAGAAGATATTTTAAGTTCTGATGATCAGTTAAGAAAGGATAAAGGCAATATTTCAACTCACACAGATAACTACGAAGAGATCTCGATGGATGATGAAAAGAAACTTTTTATTGAAAGGTATGTTCTTCAGCTGAAAAAAATCATTTATCAATTTATGTAAATAATTCATAGATGTTTTTCTTGGAAATACCAAGATCTAAGAGGTTTTGATCCTAGTTTAGCTCAACATACAATAGAGTTACAACCAAATTCCAAGCCAATTAGGCAGAAACAAAGGCCTGTAAATCTAAATATTGAACCATTAATGAGAAAAGAGTTATCCAAACTGATTGAATCATGTATTATCTTTCCAGTTAAGCATTCAAGTTGGGTAGATAATCTTGTTCCTATTTAGAAAAAGAATGGAGAAATTAGGCTATGTGTGGATTTTAGAGATCTTAATAAAGATTCATTAAAATATCATTATCCACTACCCAATATGGATCAAATTTTAAGAATAGTTTCAAGTTCAGATAGATTGTATCTTTTTCATGGTTATAGTGGATACAATCAATCATTGTGTGTGTAGAATACAAATACAAAACAACCTTCACCACAAATTGGGGTACTCATGATTACAAAAGAATGCCTTTTGGAATTTCAAAAGGTCGTGCAATGCTTCAACATACAATGGACATGGAATTTCACAACTTATTAAATAAATGCATATTAGTTTACTTAGATGATGTCACTATATTTTCAAATAATTCTTATGAACATCTAAATAATTTAAGGCATAATTTTTAGCTTTGTAGAGAGTTTGGAATATCTTTAAATCCCAAAAAGTTGATTTTTAGTACATCAAGTCAAAATTGCTTGGTCATTTTGTTTCGAGATAAGGTTTAGCTATAGACCCTTTTATAATTGAAGCTATTTCACAGTAATCCTTGCCTCATCATAAAAAGAACTACAAATTTTTCTTGGAAAAATGAACTTTGTTAGAAGATTTGTTCCAAATTTTGCAGCATTAGTCAAGCCATTAACAACCATGTTAAAGAAAGATAACACCTTGTCTTGGACTAGATAAGGGAGAAAAGGATTTGAGGCCATAAAGTCAGCTATTTCACAAGCTCCTACTCTTATAAATCCAAACTTTGATAAGAATTTTACAATGTATTCACTTCCGTGAGTGAGACTATTTCAGCTATATTAACTCAGGTTAATTATGAAAACATTGAGAAGCAAATTACTTTCTTTGGACAGAGTTTGCATGACTATGAGATAAGGTACACCTTTCTTGAGAAACAAGTGCTTTTAGTATTCAGAGGATTAAAAACTTCAAGTACATGATTTCCAATAATAAGATACATGTCTTAGTCTCTCATCCAAGTGTTAAAGCATTCTTTTTGAAAAAGAGCTGAATGAGAAGAGAGCAGACTGGATTACAAAGGTTGTGGAGTATGATGTTGACATCTGTGTTACAAAAATAGTTCAAGGAAAAGGTTTGTGTGAACATCTAATTGCTGATATGTAAAAACAATAGTAGTAGAATAAGAAGATCTAGAAAAACATGTTGAAATTACGTATCAAAAGTCGATATCGTAAGTACAACCAAAAATCAGCAACCGAAACTTAGTCAAGAAGTTCGGAATTTAGATGGATGACTGATTTGGTAAAATACATCTAGCACATAACTTATCTAGAATGTATAGAAAAAAATAAATGAAGATATTTCAGGTTACAAGTGTTACCTTATGTTTTCATTGATGGTGTGTTGTTTAAAAGAGATATAAATGGAATTTTACTGTGCGATGTATTGATTATGATAGAATTAAGCCACTATTAATTGAATTTCATGAAGGACCTACAAGAGGTCACTTTTTTAGCATGTAATACAACCTTAAAAATTATAAAAGAAGGTTACTATTGGCCCGACATATTCAAGGAATGCTTCGAATGGATTAGAAAGTGTAGGAAGTGTGATTACTTTGTTGTAAGTGAACGTTTACCTTCATTACCCTTACAAGCTATTTTAGTGGATCAACCATTCATGCATTGGGATCTTGACTTCATTGGCATGATAAGTCTACCTTCATCACAAGCACACAAGTGGATCATGACTTCAACCGATTACTTTACACACTGGACTAAAGTAATAGCCTTGAAAGAACATAATCAGACTTCAATCTTATCATTTTACGACGATATAGTTTATATATTTGGTGGTCCATGAACTATCATTTCAGATAATGCCTTATCATTTCTTGGTGCAAAGGCAACATATTAAGCTATTAATCATGGAATTTATCTAAGTACCTTGTCTAATTATTACCCACAAGGTAATGAATTAGTTAAAAGTACTACAAAGAATATTTTGAGAATCATCGAGAAGGACACTACAGAAAACCAAAGAGCTTGGCATCCGATGTTAAATTCAACACTTTGGGCAATGACAAAGTGACTACTAAAAGATCAATTACCAATTCACCGTATACTGCTTTTTTTAATGGAGGAGAGGCAAGAATTCCCATCTCGGTTAAGTTTCCTACACTAGATTTATCTTGCATCAAATGGAATTAATTGAGAATGAACCATTGTAATTTTGTTTTGTAGAATTAATAGAGCTTTCAAGAACTAAGAGATCAAGCTAATCAACATGAAAAAGAATAAAAAATAGATCAAGGAACATTTGATAAAAGACTAAATTAAAAATTTTCAAATGAAGGAGACATTGTGTTAAAATGGGATGTTGATCGTGCAAAGCTAGGAAACCACATGAAGTTTGATACAATCTGGAGAGGACCCTACATGATTGTAGATTGCAAAGAACACAATGCATTTTTGCTTTCAATCTTTGAATGGACAATAACTTCCCATTCATGTGAATGGTATGTTTCTTAAACATTGTTATTGAAAATTCTATAGTTTTTGGTTAGAGTACGATTTCCCTTTTAAAAAGTGTAATCCATTCACATTGTAATGTTTTTCAATTCAATAAAGTGCATTTGTACATGTGATTTGGTTTCTAGATCTTTCCCACCTTTAGTTTTTTTTTTTTTGGAAAGTCGGGCTTGGTTATATGCTTTGACTCCATGCCCAATGGAAAAGAGCGATGCACTGGTCTACAAGATATCAGGAAGCTTTCCCTGTAGGATCACAATAAATTTTGATAATTTTTACACTTGTGCAAAAATCATCAAATAGAAACTTTGTTGTGATGGAAGGCATTGAGGAAGTAGACCTAACTAGGGGAAACATTACGGTTCTATTATGTTTTTTAGTTATAGTAATTGATTAACTACATGTAGTCTACAGCTATGTGTGCTATTATAAAATGTAACACCTCACATATATTGCCATTCCATGGTCGTCTTAAGAAAGGAAACACAAAATTCCTGAAGGACTAATGCATTGCCTTGATGGAGGCGGGAATCATAGTTTAGTGAAATGCTAAATTCAGGAACAAAAAATAGAGTTTAAGTTTACAAGAAAGAGAGTTCATTATTAAGGTTACAGGTACTTTAAAAACTCATAATTTTTACAATTTAAATATATTTAATTATGTGATTGAGTTTTTATTTCATTATGCAATCAATATCTTGCATAAAATTTGAATGCAAAAAGAAGTATACAACTCAGTTACACAAATTAATTTTATTTATTCATGAAGAAATACAATATTTTCAACACAAGCCGTGGGATGCAACTCACAACTACTGAAAAGAGAAGTACATATCCATGAAGTTAGAAGTAAAAGAGTATAGAATAAACCCATCATTACCTCAGGCTTTCTTCCAATTTTATTATCTCCGCTTCCAAAGACTATCTTTCTTTCATGCTCTAAACAACTACATGTATACCTCTAAAAGTGAAATAAAAGACATCAATATTGAGCTCGAGGGTTGATTTGTACTCATGTACTATTTAACTACATACATGTGAATTTCTAAATAATAGAAGCATAAGGTACATTAGAGACATATATAAAGTTAATAAAGCATTATTCTACAGCAAGAGATGTATGATTCCTAGAATCATTTCAGAAAAGAAAGAGAAAATAAAAAACTATGGAACATAAGAGAGGCCAAAAAATCCTAATTATTTCTAGCTATTTTCTTAAGTGTGAAGGTATAGGTTGCAGCAAAGGAGAAAATGAAAGCATGTCTTACAGTCCTCACTGTTAGATAAAGATTGCATAAAAATAGATTTCAATGACTTCCATCCTATTTTATATCAAATTGGAATAACTCACAAGTACATAATTGTATGAAAGAAAAATTTTACTCAGATTTGATATATAATCTTGAAATAGAAGAAGTCATAGTGCGAGATCACAACAAAAACTTGCATGATTACTTCCATTCAAATAAGAAATAAGTCATTTCAAACATTCAAAGATAAGAGTACATGTTTCAAATTTTCAAAGAAGTGAAGTGGAAGAATCAGAATATAAAGGCTGAGATAGGAAATCTAAAGAGTGTAGGTTTTAATCAACTCCAGAACAACTATGATAAAAAATAGTTTCCCAAAAGGAATGATAAAGCAACATTCAAGAAAGCTCCAACATATTAGTGGTTGACTTATACAAGGAAGGAGTTATTTCTAAACATCTTTCATATAAAAGGAAAGTACACTCTTCAAAAGTTACAAGTGCAAGTACATAATTTTCAGTTATTAAAGATAAGTGCACATGAAAAAAATTCCATATTCAACATGTATATCAAAAGTATTAAATGTTGAAATTAGATGACAATGATTCCTCTTCGGTGGATTGAGATCCTATTATTTATCTTGTTGTTATAACAAGACAACTTTAGTTAGAATATGGATAGGAACACATTAATGAATTCAGTTCTATGTGAATACTATAAATCCATGTATGCCCATTAAAAATGTATAGAAAAGAGAGTTGTAAGAGGAAGAACTATGCTGATTGTAATTTCCTAATTTGAATAATAAGAGAATCGATACCGTTGCTCCGTGGATATTTCCCTCTTGAGGGTTTTACCACATAAATCTGTGTGTTCTATATTTTTGCCTATTTTTCCATTGAATTTTGTTTACTCGCATTAATATTTTTCTATGTATAATATTTTCGTGGCTGTATAAGTTTCAACAAGTGGTATTAGAGAAAGGTTGGAGTGAGGCCGTGAGGGGCGAGTTTGAAGGGAAAATTCATTCAAAGCATTGAAGGGCCGCTTATGGTGTTTTCTAGATTTGTGATAGAGTAATTGAAGTCTAGAAGCGTGATGGAAAAGACACAAAGTACTAAATTCAAGATTGAGAAATTTGACGGGAGCAATAAATTTGAGTTATGGAAGGTCAAGATGTGGGATATACTATGTGTGTAGGGAGTTGTGAAGGCACTCGCAGGAAAAGTGAAGAAACCCACGAGTATGGATGATGATGAGTGGGACTAGATGGAAACTCGTAATCTCAATGCTATTTGCCTATGCTTGGCTGACGATGTATTATTCAACATTGTGTCTAAAACAACAACAGTAGGACTCTGGACAAAACTGGAAAGCTTGTACATGACTAAATCCTTGACGAACAGAATCCTCCTGAAGCGTCAGCTGTATACCTTGCGTATGAAGGAAGGTATGACAATTTTAGAACATTTAAATACTTTTAATACTCTTATTTGTAAATTGGACAACACGGGTGACAAAATTTTGAATGAGGATAAGATGGTAACATTATTAAGTTCTCTTCCTGAATCTTGGGATCATTTCGTAACCTCTATTAGTTTTAGTTCTAACAAGGTTATTAGCTTTGATGTTGTTGTTGGAGCTATGATATATGAGGAAACTCAAAAGAGATCTTCTCTGGAAACTTCGACATCAGAAGTTATGATGGCCAGAGGTAGAACTACTGAGAGGGGACAACATTCGAAGGGCCCAACTAGATCCAAGTCGAAGGGCAAAAAGAGCAAGTTGAAGTGTTGGTTCTGTAACAAATCAGGACACCTCAAGAAATATTGCTAGAAACATAAAGAGGCATCTAAGGAGGACTCTACAAAGGAGACTAACATATCCGAGAAGGATTCATGTATGGTTGATGAGGTATTATCTATGCCTATTGTCTCACGGTACCAGTATGACTTGTTAATTGATTCTGGGGCATCCCATCACATGTGTCTGCATAGGAATTGGTATTCTACATATCAATCTATTGATGATGGGGTAGTTTACATGGGTAATGATGTTACATGTAAAATTGTTGGGATAGGGAGTATTAGAATTAAAATGTATGATGGGATTGTTAGAACACTAACAAATGTGAGACATGTTCCTGACTTGAGAAAAAATATGATATCTTTAGGAGTTCTTGATTCTAGTGGATATAAGGGTTCAGTTCAAGGTGGAGTTTTGAAGATATCAAAAGGTATCTTGATTGTTATGAAAGCTAACAGAGTCGGGAATTTGTATAAACTTGAAGGAAGGATAGAAATTGATCAAGCGGGAGTCGCATCAGAGGATGCAGGTGAATCCACTCGCTTATGGCATCAACGATTGGGTCATATCAGCGAGAAAGGAATAAAGGTACTTGCTGATCGTAAACTACTTCCTAGTTTAAAAACTATAGATTTGAAGTTCTGTGAGCATTGTATTTATGGGAAACAAGCTAGATAGAAGTTTAAACCTGGAAAACATACAAGTAAAGATATCCTTGACTATATTCATTCAGACCTTTGGGGTCCATCTCTGAAACTCTCATATGGAGGATCATCATATTTTTAGTTTTATAGATGATTACTCAAGAAAAGTATGGATCTATTTGTTAAAGAGAAAAGTTGATGTATTTAACACTTTTAAACAGTTTAGAGCTTTAGTTGAAAAAGGCACAGGAAAATCCATTAAATGTCTTAGAACAGATAATGGAGGAGAATTTACTTCTAAGGAATTTGATAACTATTGCAAGAATGAAGGGATCGAAAGGCATAGAACCACTATTTACACTCCACAGCAGAATGGTGTTGCTGAACGCATGAACAGGACTCTTCTCGAGAGAGGAAGAAGCATGCTCAGTAATGCAAAGTTGCAGCAGGAATTGTGGGGAGAAGCTTTTCTTACAGCTTGTTACAGTTAATCGATCGCCATCGACAACAATTGACTGCAAGATTCCATAAGAGGTATGGACAGGCCAACCATGTAATTATTCTAGTCTTAGAGTTTTTGGTTGTGATGCCTATGCACTTATTCCAAAGAGTCAGTGTTCAAAGTTAGATCCTAAGTCACAGAAATTAGTCTTTGTTAGATATGGTGATGGTGTAAAGGGGTATAGATTATAGAATCCTACTTTCCATAAGATCATCATAAACAAAGATGTCATATTTGATGAAATTTCACTCATAAAATCAGATGATAAGAATGTCATGAAATAGATTTATGTACCATAGTTACAACAAATTCAATTTGATATACATTCATCCACGGGAGAAGATCATGAAGATGTCTGTGAGCAGGATATTCATGAGGAAATCACTCAGGAGGATGAGTAGATTGAAACACCTCAAGAAACTGATGAAATACCACAGCAAGCTCTACAAAGGTCAACACAGATCAGATCAATTCCAAGCAGGTATGATGATTTTCTTACTTCTGTTGCTTTAATTTCTAATGAAGGAGAACCAAGTTGTTATAAAGAAGAAATAGAGGTTTCAGATAGTGACAAATGGAAACATGCCATGAAAGAGGAAATTGATGCTTTGATTAAAAACAAAACATGGGATCTGGTGGAACTTCCTAAGAACAGGAAATTGGTTGGTTGTAAGTGGGTATACAAGTTGAAGAAAGGTGCTTGATGATACTTTTTCGAAGTACAAGGCAAGGCTGGTTGCAAAAGGGTTTTCTCAGGAAGTAGGTATTGACTTTCATGAGATTTTTTCACCAGTTGTAAAAATTGTTTCTATTCGTATAGTGTTAGCACTAGTTGCATTGCTTAATCTAGAATTGGAGCAGCTAGATGTTAAAACTACATTTCTACATGGAGATTTAGATGAGGAAATTTACATGGAACAACCGGAAGGGTTCATTCAAAATCACAACAAGAGGTTTGTCTGCAAACTCAAGAAATCATTATATGGCTTGAAGCAGTCTTCAAGACAATGGTACAAGAAGTTTGATTCCTTCATGGTGAGCCAAAATTATACCAGAAGTGAATATGAGCATTGTGTTTACTTTAAAAAGTTGGATAATGGCATGTTCATTATATTGGTGTTATATGTTGATGATATGCTTGTAGCAAGAAAAAGCATGGTTGAAATTAGTAGGTTAAAGGCTCAGTTGGCTAGGACATTTGATATGAAGGATCTGGGAGCAGCAAGACAGATCTTGGGCATGGAGATACACAGAGACAAGATGAAAGGCAAGCTGTGGTTATCACAAGAGAAGTATGTGGAGAAAATACTTCAGAGATTCGATATGGATAAAGTGAAACTAGTGAATATCCCTTTAGCTTCACATTTTAAACTTTCTTCAGGTTTGTGTCCTAGTAATGATGAAGAAAAGGAGTATATGTCTCGTGTACCGTATGCTAATGCAGTAGGAAGTTTGATGTATGTGATGGTTAGTACTAGACCAGATATTTCACATGCAGTTGGTGTTGTCAGTAGATACATGGCAAAGCCAGGTAAAGAACATTGGGCAGCAGTGAAATGGGTGCTTCGGTATCTTAGAGGCACAAGCAGTTACTGTATCACTTTTGATGGTTGCAGTGATAAGGTTTGTGGTTATGTTGATTCTGATTTTGTAGGTGATTTGGACAAAAGAAGATCTACTTCAGGTTATGTCTTTACTCTTGCAGGTGGTCCTATTAGTTGGATGTCAAAGCTTCAAAGCATTGTTGCTTTATCCACTACTGAGGCAGAGTATGTATCTACTTCACATGCTTGCAAAGAGGTAGTATGGTTAAAAGGTTTATTGGGTGAGTTAGGACAGTTTCAGAAAAGTGTAAAAATTTTTTGTGATAGTCAAAGTGCAATTTATTTGGCTAAGAATCCAGCTTACCATAGTAAGTCGAAACATATTCCAGTTAAATACCATTATGTAAGACATGTTGTTGATGAAGGATAGGTGATTCTTGATAAGGTCCACACTCAAAATAATTGTGTAGACATGTTCATGAAACCAGTTATATTAGAGAAGCTACGGTGGTGCTTGGCTTCTCTTGGCTTGCAAAAAGGTGATGAGCAATGAGCAAGGTATCGGTTAATTGTTGTCAAGGTGGAGATTGTTGAAATTAGATGACAATGATTCCTCTTCTGGTGGATTGAGATCCTATTATTCAGCTTGCTATTGTAACAAGACAGCTTTAGTTAGAATATGGATAGGAATGCATTAATGAATTTAGTTCTGTGTGAATACTATAAATCTATGTATGCCCATTGAGGCTATAAAAAAGAGATTTGAAAGAGGAAGAACTGTGCTGATTGTAATTTCCTGATTTGAACAATAAGAGAACCGATACCATTGCTCCATGGATGTTTCCCTCTTGAGGGTTTTACCACGTAAATCATGTGTTTATGTTTTTGTCTATTTTTCCATTGAATTTCGTTTACTCGCATTAATATTTTGTTGTGCATAATATTTTGTGGTTGTATAAGTTTTAACATTAAAGTGATAAGAACTCAAGGAGATAGTAAGATAATCAACACATCTATGCAAGAAAGAGGGATTACAACTCGTAAAACAAATTCTTATCATGTTATAATAAGTCTTGTTTGGATTATTATTTAAGTACAAAAGAATCAAATTGGGATTCCTTGCATAATGCAAATGAATATCCTAGGATTTTATTAACTCATTAACAATCCCAAGGATTTTCTATGACTAACAAATACACTGTCAATATAACATTGCATTTTGAAGGTACATCTTTCAAAAGAAATATACTTTATTGCATAGCTTGGAGAACTACAGAGTATAGTTTCTAATCAAATACAGTTGGAAAGAGATGCATGTTTAGATATTCAAGCTTCAAATGGATGGGTTGTTCATCAAAGCCATAGAACCCATAATCCATGAAAAACAATGGAATACTCGATATTGTTATCCCTAAAGAGAAGACAAAATTTTATTCGAGAAAAAGTGTTAGTAAAGAAGTTTCTGAACCCAAGTTGAGTAAATATAAAAGCATGCAAGCTTCATGGGATAGTGAACCATAATACATAGAATAATTAAACTTCAATATGAACTAATGGGTTGAAGGATTATGCACGAGTAGCATTTGTAGGACATAGTATGAAAAGGAAGATTTTTTTCAAATGCCAAGGAAGCTATCAAGACAACAAGCTATAAAATAAAATCTCAAAGAATATGGATAATGATCCTCTTGAATGACAACATCTATCTCAAAGCAAGGTTCTAAACAAGGAAATAAGATAATGGCTTAAATGACTTACTAATTCACAGAAGAAGTTTTAAACTCTTGAAAAATACTAAAAATTATTGAAAAGAGGGCACCCAAAATCAAATACTCTAGGTTAAATGACGGCCATGCATAGAGGAAACATCTAAAAATAGAAAACCAATAGGGTTTTAATTATATTGTAGGAAGATAATCAAATGAATGAACAAGGATCAAGAAAAATTGATTATAGCTCACCTTCATGACTACTCTGTCAAAGAGTAATTTCAGGGGGTCGTTCATAATGTAAACTGTAGATAACAATCAAAAGTATCTCAAAACCCTTTTTGTAAGACTTTAAAAGAGAAGGTCGAATTCACAAGACCTCATCAAACAACAGGCGATGAAGGATTCACAATGAAACGAGACAGAGATCAACATGTAGAAGAAGATACAAACTATTTAGAGTTTCAAGATGAATGTAGTCAAAATTCAAAATAAGAAGGTATTCTCCATAAAATGAAGCTTCGCGATGCAACAATGGTGGCCTCTTCTAAAACATATTTCATACAGAGCTTTGTAACGAGCTAATATACTTCACAATGAAATGTAGAGACCAAAAATGTAGATAACCGAGCCACACAGAGCATAAAAATGGTGGTGAAACAAAATTTTTCCATAGCTTTACCAGGGCTTCGCCCTATATTTTTGCATCGAGAAGAGGAGATGAAATTTTTATTAGTGTTTTATCTCATCTCTTCACAAACATTTCCCTAACTCATCCAAGATGATGACCGGTCCCAATTCGTAGTCGAAGGATAAAAGGCTAAGAATCGATCAACATTCAATAACTCACACAAAATCATCAATGATGGGAGTTCACAAGTACAAAAATCAAATGTCCCAAGATTAAATAATTTTACAAAGTCATATACAATTAATACAATAGTAGTTCCAAAGAAGGATCAATGGTCTAAATCTTTGTAGGACATAGATCGACAACAAAATCAAATTTCCTTTTAATCCACATAAATGCAAGGATTAAATTACAATGGCAATGTGGTGATCTCATAGTGAAACCCTAATTTTTGTAGGGAAAATCACAATCAATTACCGCTGAAAATGTTAAAGGGGTGATTCGTCATTTGAGGGGCCATGTTTCCAAACAAAATGATTAGTCAAATAGACTTTATTCTATGCTAATTATACCAACAAAACCCAAAAATCATTACCACATGATTCGATGGGAGCCCAAATGTCATTTACCTTATGCCCTACATGTTTTAAATCAAAAGGCATGCAAAAATTCAAAGAGATCTAAAACATTATATATTTCATGTCATGTTTAATAAAAAGGGTTGAATCATCATTAAAGCGACTATATATGCCATGTAATCACAAGGTGGTAAACATTATTCAAACCATGTGCATGCCAAGATGTTCTAATGAAGGGTCAAGTTACAGATGGTCCCCACAATGAGGTGGCATATTTTACACAAAGTTATATTTTTGTATGCTTTCCATTAGTGTAGAACAGGATATGTCACAACTCATGTAGTAGGTGATAGAAGACAAGTATCATGCATTCGGTAGAAGAATACTTGTAATTAACCAAGTGGCTAAAATTAGCCAATTCACCCAGTGTTTTTAATTATAATTAAATAGAGTAGTAAACTTCACTTTAACTAAAGTGTATTTTTGTAACTAGGCTTTTAAGTCTGTCATTATCAGAATCAACATGTTTATTTTTATCTCTTTTATTATTTATGATAAAAGGATAAAATAGAATTCATGGGAGAGTATAGACTATATTCTATTTTTAGGGAGAGTTTTGATGAATATTCTTGCTATAGATTATGTGTAATTGCAAGGCATGAGGAGGAATATTTTGACATAGGAGTGCTGAAGAAAAGTTTGCTAGTTTTTCCCCTTGAATGAGAACTGATTTCTACCTTTCCAATTATTTGCGGTGGTGTGTAAATCTAATTAATTATTATGAATGCCAAATTCCCGATTAATCATCTCATCTTTTTGTAAATCTAGTAATTTCTACATAATATTAGTGTGTATGTTTATCTTATTGTGTTATTATGACTCATTTACTCAATACACAAAGTATTTTTCCTTAATATTCTACTGAAAACTATTGGTTTATGCATCCAAAATTCATTCTCAATTTGATTATGCATATAATCAATCAAAGACCTCAACAAGTTTGGTATATCACCAAAATTTCAATTTATTTACAATCAGCTTTTTACCCTCAAAACCCCCAAAAATTAGTTTAGGATACATAAAAAAGAACCGTCCTTGATATCGTAGACTCACCTAAATAATAGGTATACCCACATACCCGAGGTGTTTCAATTGTATCTATGAAAGTGAGATATTCATAGAAAGTTTAGAACCCTGTAGTCATCTCTTAATAAGGTTACACTTTCGATAGATAACAAGCCATTTTAGGTGTGATCCGATTTTCCCATAATGAATTTGTAAGATGTGTGTCCCAATTCCCGCCTGTTAGTCTCTATTGTGCACTTGATAATATTTGTGAGGTTTTTGTTGCTTGACTCAACCAATCCATTTCCTTGCAGATAGTAATTGGATCAAGTTTTGAGATAAAATACATTCTTAACATCCCATTCACTCAACTTCATACTAATAAAATCCATTGCGTTGTTTGATATGATGGTAAATGGAACACCGAACCTTATCATTATAAATTCTAAGAACTCGAGACCTACCTTCTCAAGTGCTCTCCATCAATGCTACCGCTCTGTCCATCGAGTAAAATAGTACATACAAGAAGGACCCATTTATATCTCATTAATGGATGGAGGATTAATAATTATAATGAAATCCAACCCCATTGATCAAAGGGTTGGCTCACTTTATTTGGATGCAGCGGAAGATTTGGAAACTTGTACTTCTTGGTGAAAAAGGCACATTCCTTGCACTTCCTTTCCAAGAGATGGGCATCTTTGAACAAGTCCGCACAATAAGAATCGACTCACATGATCTTTGTAGTAGTTGTTCATGTAGAATAATGTCCTCCATATAGGAAATGAAACTCTTCTATAATCCTACTTACCTATTTTGGTCCCATGCATCGAAGGAGAACACCATTCAAATCCCTTTGAAAGATAAAATATCTACTAGAACATATATAATAAACTAAAGATGGAAAGTTCATCTTTGATTTTTATGCATGTTCATAGGATATACTCATGAGAAAATGAAATTCTTTAGTTCGGATAACCAAGTGAACCCGATCATCACCTTACTCAAAGGTTTAGGAGCACCACATCCTCATCACCTTTGGATTCCATGTCTGCAAAAATTTGTTGACACAAACATTTACCTCTGACAATTTTAGTAAATTTTATTTGTATGTGATACTCAATCACCTTCGTGATTCATCCAAAGATGCTTTTGTTCACCTCTTTGTTTAGAAAAAATTCCTTGACACTTGGATGTGACACCATCAGTTGAATTTTTTTGTTGGAAAACATGTGCTTGAATTTCTTCAAAGCTTGAATAACCAAAAAAGACTTGTTTTTCAATGAATGAATATTTGAGCTCATAAAATTTGAGAGATTGACCAAGGAGAGCAATTGGTTTCTCTATTAGATCATCATTTTGTTGGGTGAGGAGACCTAAAATACTCTCTTAACCTGTAAAAGAATAAAGAATAAAATAAATATCAAACACCGGGGTTCACCAACGTGGGAGCTTGATAAATGGTAATTTTGATAGCTTCAAAGCTATCCCTTCATTTTCCCATGAGAATGGCATATTTTTCTTCAAAGATGGTTATCGGTGGTTTAGCAAATGTTGAGAATTAAGGGATGAATCTCCACATGAAATTTATTGTTCCCAGAAAACTCTTGAGACCATTTTTTGTGGCTTGGAAGAGAGAAGGACATAATTGATCGAATCCTAGTTCGATCAATTGAAATTCATTCCATTGAAAAACATGCCCAAACAATTTCCCCTCATGCACTACAAAAATATATTTCTTATAATTGAGTGAAACCCCAAATTCCCTACACCTTTAGAAAACCTTCCTTAGATGCGTGATCTAGTCTTCTTCATGCTTAGAGTATATGGTTATATCATCAAGGTAAACCAAAACAATATCATTGATTAGTCCCTTAAATTTCATGTCCATGGGTCTTTAGAAAGTAGCCCGACATCCGCACAATCAATGGCATTTTATTGTAAGCATACGTGCCCCACTTGGTAGTAATGACAACCATTTTTAATTGATTAGATTCTTGGACTAGAATTTGATTGTAACTGAATATCCATCGAGAAAAGAAAATCATCGAGCTCTTACTACCGTTTGAAGGATTTTATCCATTGATGGAAGAGGATAATGATCTTTCAATGAGGCATGGTTTAAATCCCTCAAATCCACACAAAGCCAAAATTTTCCATTCTTCTTCTTTACAGGGGACCATATTGGCTACCCAAGAGGAATGCTTGCTAGGATAAATTATACAATCCTCGATGAGTTTTGTTATCTCCTTTTTCATTAGTGTCTCAATTTTGGGATTAATTTTCCTCTATTTTTGATGAAATTGGTTGGCATTAGGATCTAGTTCGATCGTATGTTGTGCTTGAGACATGGATCAAAACCATGTAGTTATTTGTAGCTCCATGCAAAAATGTTTTGATACTCTTGAAATTTTTGATGAAAGATTATTTCTTCTCGAAGTGCATACTTTTCCAATCTTCACAAACTTTTCATTTGCTACCCCGACTTCCTCAAAATCTTCTTCTTTGACCACCATGTTAGTGCTTTGTCTTTTGGATTGATCATTTGAATTGCAGATGAATTCTAGAGTAACTAAACCCTTTTGTAGCTTGTTACTTGTCAATTATATGATTTGATCACCAGATGATTCTTGCAGCTTATCTTAATTTTTTGCAGCAAACACCACCTCTTCTTGTAGGAAAAGGAAAAATTTCTTATCATTATCAAACACTTTCCATCTACTCACATTATTAGGAACTACAGGTCAAACAAACATTTTGACATATTTCTACTATTCTTTCATGATATCAATAGGTATGTCATATTACAATCCAATTGTTACAATCCTATCAACATATTGATATTGATTTATAGGAAACATGTGCATACCAAATGCTTAGAAATATTTAATCAAATCCAAGAATCAGTTCTTGTATTATCTTAAAAGATTATTTTTGGTGCACTGTGTATCGTCACTTGAAGACTAACTAACTCACAATCTCCAAAAAACCGGGCTTTGATTCCCTTCTTTTGAGGTAGCTGAATTTCTTGCACAATGACCTTGTTTTCAACAACATTATTATTAAAAATGAATTGTAATCGGAAAGATTAAAATTAGTTATCTCCTTTAGGATAAGTTAGTATGACACCAACACTGCATTTCATTTTTACTCCTCGAGCCATCAAAGAACAATTTCCATAGTCCTTCATAATTGTTTTGTGTTTTGATAAGTTGTATGATTGTACCTTCTTCATGAATGCAGTATGTACCCAATCCCATCTCTTCCAATAGAAGCAAACCAACTTCTTCCTCTTCCAACACATTAGTGTAGGGATTGTACTAATTATCTCCACTCACTTCATCTAGCACAGTATCGGGGACATCTTCAACAAGAGTGGTCAGTTCATGATCAACATATTCTTCTTCTAGATCACCAATTGTATAATTCCCATTTATAGGACTAGCAATGTAGGGATCTACATGATTATGGAAGATTGGTTCCACCCTTATAGTCACTTTAGTTCCATATCAAGTCCTAAGAATCATATGTGACCAATTGGTGATAAATAACTCGTCCATCTTGGTAGTGAAATCTCGTGAAAGGAAGATGCCAAAGAGAGGAGGGAGTTCATTCACCGATATATCTTGGGTGAAAGAAACACTCGGGCTTGCATGGATGGTAAGTTTAAGTCCTTTGATAAGTCCAACAATTTTAACAAATGTGCCGTCAAGTCAAGAAATCCTCTTAATGGGTGGCTATTGTATGCCTAGTACATCTAATTTTTTTGGGCATGACCCATCTAATGGCACTAGAATTGATCATGTAGTTATATACCAGGTGGTTTCCAATGATTAGGAAATATATATTGGTGGTGGTTGGTTTGTTGTAGGAATACTTTTCCCTTCCAGCTTAACAAAAATTCATAGCGTTCTTGCTACCCCAGACCTCGATGATCCATCGGTTGTGAAAAAAAAATTCAGAGCCTCTTGCAACAAGTTTCTTTGAGAAGGAATTGAGAGTGCATCCCACATAGTAATGCTCAGGTTGGTATTCTTCATTTGTTCTATAATACTAAAGGGAATTGCTCTACTTTGCTGACATTTCTTTGGGCGTTAGAATCCTCTTTTGAAATTTCTTGGTGGGTATCATGATTTCTCGAAGAACCTCCTTTCCTTGCAGTTTGGCTAGCATGTGTTTCAGGAGGTTACTTTATCACATCTTTATCAACTACTACTTGTGGCTGAGGCTATGAAGTGGATGTTTGATCATCTTTGGAAGGTTGTGATTCCATTACTCTCTTTTTTGAATGAGTGTTTTCCACCACTAATGAGGAATCTATATTCGACTCGTAAAATCTTCTGCTTGCCAATGTAGCAAAGTGGTTTCTCCGTGTGCTTAGCTTGATTTTCTATTTCCTATGTAGATGAATTTTCTATTGGATCTAGAGGGGAAGATATGCTTTGAACCATAGGGGCATGGCTAAGAACTCCATCCGGAAAACATTTTTATTGCGAGGTTGACAAGAACGATAGCACCATTCGTATTCTTGAACTAGATTATTCTTGACATGTACAAGGACTCGGAAGAGCTAGCAACAAGAGGATTCCTAAATTTTTAGGCCTGACTTTCGCATCTTAATTTGTAGTTTGATTTTGTGGTTGACTATTCCGTTGAAAAGGACGACATGGTTAGCCCGATATTGCTGATTTTTTGGTTGGTATGGATGGTTCTATTAAAATTGTTGTCTCTTGAGTACAATGAGTGCGTTCCCAAAACTTTGCAGCGCAGTGAATTGACTTCAATTAGATCGTTTGAAGGGGTGGGAGTAGACTGAGCTTTGGTTGCTTAGAGGCTACTCAAATAGGAGCAATGGTAGTAGTCTTATTTGATTGTTTGTAAGATACTAGCACTATGAAATTGGTAGTCGTGGAGCTATCTTTCCAAAGATGTAAATCCATTTATGGTTCATTAAATTAATTTATTTGAGCATGTAAATCCATTTATGGGAACCCAAATGTGTATAATCTCATAAATCTAATGAAATGGGGTTTTTCTAAAATATTGAACTCAAATAATGTAAATAACCAAATAGAAAAACAAGATTTTTGTGGAATCTCTACGATAAATAAATAGGGAACCTCATAATAGCAAACCCGTCAATAACTAAACTAGATAATGAATGGAGTGGAGGAAGATTTCCACATTTCAAAACTAGATCCTAAGAAATTTCTCCATGGTTTCACTCCTTGCTTCCATGGATTCTACTCCTCCAACCTGTAAATTAAATTAGAACAAAATATTGAATTAGGGTTAAAGAAAGAATAAGAAGACCCCATAAGGATTTTTAGGGTTCATTTGAAAATACCTAGATCTAAGGGTGCATATCCAATTAATCTAAGGGTTGAGAATCAACCGTATACAATTCATGTCATGGCACTTCATAGGGTTGGGTAATTTTAATTAAGGTATGGGTATTTAATGAATGCAGCCACTTAATGGTTAGGGTAAGTGGAAACTTTAGCCTTTGATTGTTAAGAAAATAAATGTCATTGGAATTATAAGGGTTCATTAAATAATAATTGTGAAAGGGGTAACTTGGCTAATGAACTTAAAGGTTAATTAATTAGAATTTAAAATGTTTAGATAGATAACCTCATGAGAGGCAATATTATTAATTGTTGTGAGAGGTAAAAATTAAACTATCTTAGGAAATATTAGCCTAGTTGATATATTAATTAAAGTGAATTAATGTAAACCATAGAAAGCATTTTATCCCTCCCATGGGCTGGATCATGATAGCTACATCATTGTTCAAGGCTCGTAAATAGTATAGGAAAGAATTATTTGAAGAAGGATTTATGAGTGTAGGAATCATATTCCAATTCCTTTAGAATCGAAGTTGAAATAACTCATGTATTCTTGGGAGATCCCTTTATGGTAGTGATTGTTCTAAGAGTGACAAGTGATCACTCTTGTCTTCAAATTGCTTATAGATATTTCTCGCTAACTCACCCAAGTGGTTATAGTACCAAAGCTCTACCCTCAAAACCATTGAATTTCTCTTCTCTTGAAATAAGCACGAAGAAGTCTAACCGCAACATTGTCCTCTATGATATTATGTACTACACAAATGATGGCTCCATAAAGAATTTATTCCACTAGAATAACATGAGTTTCCCCTTATAGAAGGGTAAACTTTTGAGTGATGCGAAGGTATAAGGTCACGTTGAGCCAACGAAGAGGACTACTTACATTGAGAGGGTGAAAACTTGGTTCCATGCCATAGAAGCGAGAGCTTGAATGTTCCAGGGTAGAGGAAATCTTGCGTAAGGAGGATTTTAATCACCCCAGGAGGTGATACTGCAATGGGTGATGTTTAGATGCCTCTTCTCATTACGCTTAGAGGTGACAAGGATAGTTCGATATGTTGATAATTTACTTGCTTTCAAGAAGTTCTTGTCTGAATTTTTCACATAAGTTAATGCACTTGAGATTTGAAATCTGAGATATAGAGTCATAAGCTACTTTTGTTTGTGCAAGTTAGAAGAGAAGTACTAAGTCTTTGTCCCATCGGATATGCCAAAACCTGTTATCGCAAAATAATTACACCTACGATTGGCGAAATGTGAACAAGATGTTCGGCGTGATTTGGTAACATGGGATCACCTCTCAAGTGTGGGACTTGGGATCAAGGTGATCCTCCAGAGAAGGCTGAATTCCTCTTTCTCAACTACATGTTGTACTACTTCTAGTGTATTAAAATGGTTATCTATACGTATACTAACATTTTCATGGGATTTATGAAAAGAGATCTGCAAGAAATGAAACTATGTTAGGGATGGTGATGCACCAAATAAAGGGTGTTTCTAGACTCGGAAGGGTTAATTTGAAGAGGGTGTTGTGCACCGCAAAGACAACTTTACCTACTCCAATTTGAAAGGGTAAACAAAATACCACAAACTAAGAAGCGCGTGTTCCCATTATTAAACTCAACTAGACAAACAATCTTTTGGTATACAAGTGAAGAAGAATGAAATTGAGAAGGATGAACAAGTACAATAACTCAACTTCATGCATAACTCCACCACTTGATAATAACATAACTCCAAGAATGTGCAATGGAAATTTAAACTTGCACAATGTACCTATCAGCATGAGAAAGGCACAAAGAAGTATATAGGGTGATAAAGGGACTAACAAAGTAGTCACAAAACACACAATTTTATTACTTCAAAATGTGCACAATGCATCATTACATTCAGATTAAGCAATGGTTTCCATTACGGTATTGGAAAGGAGGCTTAAAATTTCCCAATCTATAAATCTAACTTACAGAAGAGAGAGGATTCTTGAAAAATATGCACTTGTCCAAGATGTATAACTTGTCCAACCCCTTGAATGAGCTTCTCCTTTACATTTATAGAAAATATCCTTAAGAGAAAGGATGGAGAAATCCTAAATTATAGGGCATGAATAAGGGCACATGATGGCCTTCATGGTAATTACATCATTTAATTGCACCTATCCATCATGCCTAATAAATTCAAAAAAATTGAGCTTATTCTTTATTTAATTCAAAAATAATATTTTTAATAAAATGTATTTTAATTTTATTTTTTAAAGAAAAATTGTAATAAAAATAAAATTCAATGTCCTTGGCAGGGGTCCTTGGTTTTATTTGGTTTGCAAATGACTCGCCACCCAGCTCACCGAGCTGAGATGACGAGCTCCTTTTTTTGCTTTGGCGGGAAACACTTTACCTATTCCAACTACTTGAGTTATTTATTACTTCCACAACGAGTTGCAACCCTCGATCTCGGTTCCTTATAACATTTGTATTGTAACTTAATGCTTTAATGGCCATTAACTTTATTTCGCATTGAATGACATTTATATACATTTATATTGGTCAGCGGATGCCACGTTTTACATCGACTCGACTATCACTTTTCATGGTTAGCTTCGCATGGCAAGTTTGCAATTCATATTGACACATATTTTAATCAAACCATCCTCATTTTACATTTTTGATTCATTCATTATAAATTCTTGGTATCTTTTTCTTTAGTTTGATGAACCTCACGTGCCCATCGAAACGCAACCTTCCGCATAGCTCGGAAAATAACTTGCCACATTCTCCTCAAGCAGCGGTCGCCTTAGTAAAGGTCGACCTCCCGCTGAGTCATTGACTTATAACTGGATAGAACTCACTTCTACCTTATGCGTGGCCTTATCTCCTACGGAATCGATGATGAATTCTCAACGAGTTGCTCCGTATCTGCCAACCGTCCCGCTAAGTCTACGAATAACTTGATGAATACCCTTGGCTTGCTTGCCTCAATTCCCCAAATTATCGTAAAATCTCATCGGTTGACCCAAGCTCCCGAAATGACTCGGCCCAAACGTACCGCACATCCCCGTGACCAATCGTTCAAAGATCTCAACGTTTTGCATGCCAAGTATTACATGGATCTCATGCTGCAAAATTCCAAAGTGGGAACTTTGATACCATTCTCCATGCACCACCTTGACGAGCTGACTCCCAATCTCCGCAATTCCCATGAGCTCCAAAATCTTTCACGGAGCTCATCCATTTAACTTGAACGTTTCCTCCAACACGTCGCTATATACCGATATCAACTCCGCCCATTTCTTCATGTCTGGCCTTGTTCAAACGTTTTAAAACAGGCTCGATTCTTATGTCGCCCATGCGAGTTGTAACCTTTGTGCGATAGAGCCATACACGAGCCTCGAGCTATACTGAAATTTCATCTTTGCGTTCACGAACTTGCTCTAATTTTATATCTTCCCAAGCATCCGTTTAGCTTGACCTCCTACAGTTAGCTCACTTGATCTTTGTCTTCATGATTTGTCCTCTCCGTCATTATGATGAGCTTGTGTGTCAGCCTTCTACGCTAAAACGAGTTATCTTTGCATCAGCCTATCTGGATGGCGATCTGGTAAGCTTCTATCTTGCTGATGTCCATGGATCCTTGTGAGCTCATCCACCTTTCTCTACGTTGGAAACGTGCCGACGTAACATTCTATTTGTTTTGGATTACTTAATTTCCGAGCAAACCCTACAAATGCACAACAAGCTCGTGTTCTTCTTGAAACATCGAGGAGTTATTCACATGCTGAGTCAAGCTCCATTTTGCTGACATGACTCTACTTGTGAATCCTCTCAACTTCTATGCCAAGCTCACATGGCTTGCTCCAACTGTCATGCTTTGAACTATTGATGTCAACTGAACTCGATGTTACCCCTTGAACTGTACTACCAAGATTGCAATATGTCGGGCCCCATCGTTTATTCTACGAGCTCAAAGATTAAGTCTTGCACATTCGAGCTCGGTATTTCAACACAATGGGGAACTATCTTAACGTGGGGAGGATTATCTAAACGCAATGGTGAATAAATTTTCAAGCTCTAAATTTTTGTAAACTTTAACTAAGTTATTCTTCTTCTGATTGATCTCTACCACCAAGTTTTCCATGATATAAGATCATGGCCGTGTTTTTGAATTGTTTATCATGCAAGTTCGAGATCATTCTTTCTTCGAGCTCCTACGAACTCCAATTTTTCCTAAATTATGTGACAGCCAATTTCTCCCATGTTGATTTGATCCACTCTATTCCCTAGCCGACAACTTGTGTTGCAACGTTCGAACTCAACTCTATTTCGTCTATCATGCTCGACTCGGGATCTTAATGAGTTTTCACATGAACCGAGACAATCTAACCATGGATCGACCAACTCTGTCTAACTCAGTTGCTTCACTTCTATCAACATTAGAAGCACCTCAACCTGTAACGTTGACATGAGCTCACCGTGTAGATTTCCTCTACGAGTCATTCCATACGATCCGAGCTAAGAAAAAAACCTATCAATCAATGAAATGTTTGAGAGACTCGGTGAACTCGAGGTTGGATTTATGTGTATAAATCTTGAGCTGAATTCCAAGATTTGATCCTACTCGAAGCTCTATTGTTGTTCCTTTTTCACCTCGATGACCATAAATTGACCCAATTCACAAACCCTCAATGACCTACCTTCATTTAACAACTCACCTAAGGTATTATTACATAAGCAAAATTATCCTTCTAAACTCCTATATGAAGAGCTCATATTCATGTCATTTGCGCCTTTCATGTTTTTATATCTTGGACTCATTTTGATACACCAAAATTAGATGGAACTTGACAAGGTCATAACTTGAGCTACGTGGGTCCTGTTTGAGTCCGTTTGTTTTTCAAACCACATGTTTTGATGAGATAAACACACCGGTCAATGATCTATACCTATTGGAGCAAGTTTTGACATATTTTTGGGCCCTACATTCACCATCTTGAAGCCAAAAATAAGGATTTAAGTTGTAGTTCAGCTTTTTCCTATTTTTGGGAATTAGCTAATTTTAATCTATTAGTTGCATTATGGGTTAGAAGGTTGGAAATTCCTCTAATTTAGGAATGTAGAAGATGCGTGGAAATTTTTGTGCCAGTACGAATAAGCATGCAAACTTATTAAGAATAGTAGGTTCTAGTAAACTACTAAAAATAGTAATTTCCGCCACCTAGAGTATATTTAGTCAAAGTTAGTTAGATTTTGCTTGGAAAATCGAGTTGGGAGTTGTTTTCCTATTTAGGAAAAATTGTAATTCATTATTGAATAAGGAAGAAGGAGATCTATTTTTTTGGAGTTCATATTATTTTGCGGATATATGGTTTGTTTATAATTTAGCTACATTATCTGGTATCAAAGTAGGTTCGATTCTTTAAAAAAAATGGCAGGAAGAGGAAGAAGAGATGGTATTTCCTAGATGAATAAAAATATGCAAGATCTCAGTAAAGGCAAATTTTTGTGCTTGCTACAATGATAATCCCAAGAGGAAATCAAGGTGGAGATGACACAGATGAAGAAGAAGTTTGTGAAGAGGACGAAACGCAACTGCCACCATTAGTTTTTGAAGAAAGGATGCTTCAAGAATTAGAAGGAAAGAATGATGGGATAAGAGTTGATATTTCGAGTATGGTGGTAGTCTAAAACAAGAGGAGCTGATAGGGACTGGTTGACTAACATGGGGAAATGGTTTTAGTTGAAAGCTATGTTAGAAGAAATAAAGGTAAAATTTGCATGCAAAAATTGAAAGGTCATGCTATGTTATGGTGGGATCACCTATAGAAAAAGTGGTCAAGAAAAGGGAAAGAAAGAATTAGGACGTGGAGTAAGATGGACAAGAAGCTGAAAGATAAATTTCTCACTGTGGACTATGCACAAACCCTTTATAGGAGGTTTCAGGGATCTCGAAAGAACTTACAAACAATGCAAGGATACACAAATGCATTCTACAAGTTGTACATTTGTGTAGAGCATGAAGAAACCGAGGAACAAATGGTTGTAAGGTATGTAAATGGATTAAAATTTTCTATTTAAGATGAGATAAGTATGCATAGGATTAAGAGCATGGAGGATGCCTATCAATTAGCCATAAAAAGGCCGAGGAAAAACAAAATCACCAAATTTTTAGGAAGATCACCTAGAATGAATAGGGGGCCTCATCTTCCTTTTGGGGATGAGCTAGGTGCAAGCCAAGGTAGGGGAGAATCATCTTGTGGATTGGAAAATAAAGAATATACGAGACAAGATTTCCAGAATCAACAAAGAAGCCGAGGATTTTCTAGGGGTAGAGGATATGCCTTTGGTGATATAGGATGAGAGAATCCACGAAGACCATTTGTTTATTACAGATGTGGTGAAGAGGGGCATCGGGGTTTTGAATGCCTGCATTCTTATACACATGACAAGCGGTAAGAGATGATCCAAGAGTAAATATTTTTGAAGATGAATAAGTAGAAGATGAACATGACCTATAAATTCCACCGGATGATGGAGAAAATCTTATGATGAAGAGGATGATGATTGTTCCAAGAAAGGATATCAAGGGGATGCAGGGCGTGTAAAAATATTTTTCAGAGAAGATGCACTTTAAGAGGAAAGGTATGTAATGTTATTATTGATGGTGGTAGTTGTGAGAACATGGTTTCAAATGAGATGGTTGAGAAATTGGGTTTGCATTGTGAGATGAATCCTAACCCTTACTTGTATTGCATGGTTTAAGAAGGGTAATGAAGTTACTTGTTGATAAGATATTTTTATTAAGTTCTTCTATTGGGAACATTTACAAGGATGACGTTTGGTGTGATGTTATTCATATGGATGCATGTCATATGCTGCTAGGAAGACCATGGCAATTTGATAGAAATTTTATTCATGACAGGGGAAAGAATACTTAAATTTTTGGAAGGATGGCACAAAAATAGTATTGCTACCTCTTAAGGAAGAGGGGAAGGCCTAAAATATGATTTCTGCAAAGGAATTTTTGAAGGAGGCAAAAAAACCAGTTTTTTTATGCACTAGTCACAAATAAGGATGAACCTGCAAGTGCACAAATACCAATAGAAACAACAAAATTAATAGAATAATTTTATGATGTTATTCCTGATGAGCTACCAAATGGATTACCACCCAAAAGAGATATTCAACACCATATTGATTTGATTCTAGGATCTTCACTCCCAAATCAAGTGGCTTATAGGATGAGCTTGACATTACATGTAGAGTTGAATAAGAAAGTGGCAGAGCTCGTGAGAAAGGAGGTTTTAAGGGAGAGCATGAGTTTATGTGCAACCCCATATTTATTAACACCAAAGAAGGATGGAACATAGAGAATGTGCATGGATAACAGAGAAATCAATAAAATTACAATCAAGTATAGGTTCCCAATACCTCGCCTTGATGATATAATGGATGTGCTTGTTGGATCTAGGTATTTCAACAAGATTAACCTTTAAAGTGTTTACCATCGATTTGGATCGAGAGAAGGAGACAAGTGGAAACCAACATTCAAGACAGGAAATGGATTATGTGAGTGGTTGGTGATTTCATTTGGGTTATCCAATGCACCTAGTAATTTTATGAGACTGATGAACACCATGCTGCGAGACTATAATGGTAAGTTTTTGTGGTTTATTTTGATGATATCTTAATATTTAGTAAAAATAAAGAAGAAAATTTGAGGCATCTAAGGGTGATATTTGAAGTGTTAAGGAAAGACAAACTCTATGCAAATATGAAGAAGTGCACATTTATGCAAGAGAGTTGTGTATTCTTGGGCTTTATTATTTCAGTAGATGGGGTATAGATGGATTCAAAAAGATAAGGAAACTATTGAATGGCCTACTACATGGAGTATAACAGAGGTAAGAATCTTTCATGGTCTAGCAACATTTTACGAAATTTTATTAAAAATTTCAGTAGTATTGTAACACCTATAACAGATTACACAACAAGAAGGGAGTTTTTTTGATAACGGCAGCCGAGGATAGTTTTAGTTCTTGAAGAAAAAGGTGATAGAGGCACCCATTTTGGCACTACCAGATTTTGATAAAGTGTTTGAGGCTGATTATGAAGCCTCACATGTGGGTATTGGTGTTGTTCTAAGTCAAGGTGGAAAACAATTAGCTTTCTTTAGTGAGAAATTGAATGAGGTAAGAAATAACTACTCTACTTATGATGTGGAATTTTATGCAATTGTATAAGCATTAAGGCATTAGAGGCATTACTTAGTGTCTAAGGGGTTTGTGTTATTTATAGACCACATAGCTTTGAAGTATGTGAATACAAAAAGAAGTTGAATAGTAGGCATGTAAAGTGGGTATCGTTTTTTGCGGGGTTATAATTTTTCTCTAAAAACATAAATGAGGAAAACAAAATCAAGTTGCAGGATGCATTAAGTAGGCATGTGATTTTTTTACCACTATGGAAAATGAGGTGGTGGGTTTTGAAGTAATAAAGGGTTTTTATTCTTATGATTTTGATTTCAAGGATATAATTGAAAGGTTAATTCTTCCATTGTTAGATAATGCGGAGATGTCCAGATGAGTACATTTTCTAGGATGGCTACCTATTAAAGGGGCACCAAATATGTATTTCAGTTGGTTCTATAAGAGAGAATATAGTGAAATATTTGAATAATGGAGAATTGGCTAGGAATTTTTGTAAATATAAGACAATAGCCTTGGTAGTAGAGAAAATAATATCGGCCAAAGCTAAAAATAGATATGGTAATATATGTGAAGAGGTGTCAAATTTTCCAAGTCTCGAAAAGCCATGCACGGGATACGGGGTTGTATATGTTGTTTCCTGCTTCCTAAAGGGTCATGGATAAATCGAGTATGGATTTTGTTTTAGGATTACCAAAAACACAACGGGTGATGACTCAATTTTTGTGGTTGTTGATAGGTTTTATAAAATGGTTCATTTTATTTCTTAAGTAAACAAGTGATGTGACAGTGTAGTAGATTTGTTTTTCGAGAAGTTGTTTGTTTGCATGGTGTAACAAAACCATTACTTCGATATGGACACAAGGTTCTTAAGTCACTTACGTGGAATTTATGGGAGAAATTGGGAACTCAAATATAGTTCGACAATTCCTATCATCTTTAAAATTATGGGAAAATAGAGGTGGTCAATCGAAGTTTGGGAAATTTGTTAAGGTGCATCATTGGGGAAAATCTGAAACAATGGGACTTAACATTACCACAAGTTGAGTTTACATATAACAATTCCATAAATAGATCCATCGAAAGTCTCCATTTTCAATTGTGTATGGGAGTAATCTAAATGGAGTGTGAGATTTGGTAAAACTAATAGTTGATGGTAGATTAAGTGATGATGCATAAGCATTTGTTGAACATATCCAATAATTGCAAGAAGAAGTGCCGAAGAAGTTGTAAAATAGTAATGATAAGTATAAGGAAATAACAGATGTGCATAGATGAAGAAATATTTATAAAGTTGGTGAGTTGGTTATGGTATATCTACGGAAGGAAAGGTTTCCAAAAGGAACCTATAACAAGCTAAAATACAAGAATATTGGTCCCTATAAAATTGTGAATAAATAAATGATAGTGCTTATGAGGTAGAATTGCTAGGGAATTTTGATATTTATCCAGTGTTTAATGTTTCAGATTTTTATTCTTTTCATGGGGATGGTGCTGAAGGGGATGTTATTGATGTAGTAGTAGACTAGAGGTAGTAGGTTATGGTGAAGAAGAAAGAAGAAGTGGGTCAGATTCTAGATAAGAAAATAATGGACATGCGACGTGGGAAATACAAGAAATATTTGGTACATTGGAAAGGAATGGAACAAGAGGAAAATACTTGGGTCATAGAGTGGGAGATTAAGGATTTGGATTAAAATAAATGGAAGTATTTTGAAGAAGACAACTTTTAGGAGCTACGTTTTTTCCAAGCAGGGGAGAATGATGCACCAAAATTAGCAGGAACTTGACAAGGTCATAACTTGAGCTCTGAGTCTCTGTTTGAGTCCCTTTTTTGAAACAACATGTTTTGATGATAAAAATGCACTTTGGTTAATGATCCCTACCACTTGGAGCAAGTTTTAGCACATTTTGGGCCCTAAATCTGCCCTCTTGAGGCTGAAAAATTAGGATTTAAGTTGTAGTTCAATTTTTTTCATATTTTTGGGCATTAGTTAATTTTAGTCTATTAGTTGCATTATGAGTTAGAAAGTTGGCAATTCCTCTAATTTAGGAATATAGAAGATCCGTGAAAATTTCGTGTGCATACAAATAAGCATGCGAACTTACTAAGAATAACAGTTCTAGTAAACTGCTAAAAATAGTAATTTTCACCACCTATAGTAGATTTAGTCAACGTTAGTTAGAGTTTGCTTAGAAATTCGAGTTGGGAGTGATTTTCCTATTTAGGAAACATTGTAATTAATTATTCAATAACAAATAATGAGATCTATTTTCTTTCGAGTTCATATTATTTGCAGTATATCAAGTTTTTTAGAATTTGGCTACATTACCTTTAGTATTGATTTCAATGTTTAGCATAGTAAGCATGTCTAAGTAATAATCTCTAACCGAGTTGCCAATGTATCTCAATAACCTAAAACTTGTCCCTTAGCTTGTCGAGCAAATTTCCAAGAAGCTCGCCGAGTCAACTGCTGATGGCCTATCTAAGCTCAAACCTTAATTTTGACTCTTTCGATAGGTTTCTTATAATTTTGCATCGACCCTCAAACCTATTAAGGGTTTTTTCAGCATCAAGGCATCATGGAGGCATAGAAGAACTCTGTAATGTTTGGTACATCAATTTTTAACATTTATCATGTAGATCCCCATTCTTCATTCTTTCCCGTGAGGAAAAAATGGATAACATACATTATTGATATCTTTATTACGGATATGTGGTGACTCTTAGTGTGGATTATATACATGGACCGACATTTTAGTATTGATGATGATCTAGAGTTACTACATTCTACATGTAATGAAATATTGGATTTTTCTACATAGATTTTGTTAGATGATCTACTTTACTCTTGTGATCTTATTATTGATTGATGAAAGGATAGAATCAAGATATTTTGAAATTGTGAACAATTGGTGGAATTGCTTGATTTTAGTGATGATCTAGTTACATTGTTTAATAATGTGAATTGATAATTGTATATGAATTTTCTGTCTTTATTTTGTTGATATAGCCACAAGGATGAAGATGTATTTCTTTGATTTTGAATGAAATTATAACACAACAAAAAATAGGAGATGTGAGACCAATAATGAAAGAATTTTGGGTATTGGCAATAGGTCACCTTGACAACTTGTGTTTTTGTGTATGTTGTTATGTTTTGATAATTGCTAAGAGGTCCCCATTAGGGGTTGGCCTCAAATGTGACCTTGGGTAAATGTGTTGTTTTCCCTTTCGGATTTAAGTATTTGTGAGTATGTGATTTATTATTGTAATGTGATCTACTTTATTAGTATTAGTTAATGTTCTCTATTTAAGTTGATTAATATTTATTATTATTGTAATTTGGGATGTGACCAAAGGGGTATTTAATTTTGGTAGATTTTCCTTGATTTTATTATGGATTTGGAAGGATTTTATTGGTTTTAGTGTTGTGTACTCAACCATTCATGTCAAACTCGGATTTGGGCTTAAGGGCCATTTTTAGAGGGTTGTGTGATAAGTTAAGCTTGTCCCACACCTCTTAATATATTATAACAATTATACCTATGGGGTAAGGGGTCAAAATTATGCCCCATTATGTATTTTAGAGGATAAAAATGTGAAATGATTGTACAATATTACAAGAGCTTTTAATTTTGTCCTTTGGAGTATGAATTTTAGTTTGTGTGAGTAAAGAGAACTTGTCATTTCTCACCCACCAATTTATTCAGATTTGGGTTTTAGGTTTTCCCATGTGATGTTGAGATAAGGAGAATTGATGTGGCATACTACATGGATCCACCTCACCCTCCTCTTCTCTTTTTCTATTTATTCAAGTTTGTTTGATGGTTTTGGGGTTAGATGTTTTATTTTCACTCTTATATTTTTGAGGAGCTTTCTTTTGGAGCCTTTGTTTGAAGCTTTGAATATTTTGAGATCTTTTTGAACTTGGAAAGCTTTGAGCTTGTGCTTGAGGTTTGGAAATTTCTTGTAATGATAAGGTAAAGACTTCACCCATGTATTATTATTTTTTTTTTTCATGAATTGGTTGTAAATGAATGAATGTTATGTATTTTGGTTATTGGAATAGAATGGCCATAAGGTTGTGTAGGAGTAAAAAAATGTGGAATTATTGAGGGAGGGATAAGATTTTATATTATACATTTGGAGGAGTTTCGGGTTGGGTCTCCCACCTTGTGATAGTAAGAAAGAATTATTAGTTATATTGATATGTTTATTGAGGGAGGGATAAGAGTTTTATTTTTGTTATGTGAATGAAGTGTTGGAGGATTTTAAGATGGACACCTACACCCTTTGGGAAGCATAAGTGACTCCTCATAATTCTTCTTTCCCTTGGCTTGAATTTGAGCCTTTGTTCTTTAGAAAATTGTATGTTGTTGTTATTTTTATATTATTCTTGTATGTGGAAAGTTTTGTGTGAATGGTTAATGTGGAAGCCTTGTGAAAGTTTCCATGGTTTCTTAATACCCTTATTTTCTTCATTTTTGGGGCTCGAGGGCAAATGAGGAGGATGAATTTTCCTTCTCATTGGATTATAGGATGGGTGGAGAACATAGCCTACTCCCCTTTTATTGTTGTTCTTGAAGTTGAATATTGGAGGAGTGATGCTATGTTGGAGCCAAAAGGATCACCTTTGTAATGTTGTTCCAATGTTGAAAAAATATTTTAAAGTTCTAATCTTGTAAATTATTATTTCATATTGTTGGAAAGAAGAGCTTTTGTATTGTAAAAAAATGAACTATGCTCATTGAGAAAAAGAAAGTGCATTGTTTCCTTGTTGAAATTTGTATTATTGTAAAAGTAGGAGTTCTTGTAAATTTTATTATCAAGTTTTGTTGTATTGAAAAAGGGTGAAAGAAGAACTTTTGAAAGTTGTAATTTATTGAAAATATATTTCTTTCAAATATGGAAATAAAATCATAGTTGCTTGTGCTTTCCTTTGGTGAAATGGTTGTGTTTGTATTGGAAGAATGTATGAAAGTTATACTTGATTTTCCTTGTTGAAATGGATATCATTCTTGTTGTGAAAAGAAAAGAGACACATTCTCATTTTGATAGTAAGAGTTAGTATATTGAAAATTGAAATATATTGGTATGACACTACCCTTGTATGCAAAATATGAAGATGTTGAAATGCAATATGTTAAACTAAAGTAGGAAACAATGAACCTTACTTCAATGTAATTGGGATGGTGTATACATTTGATTGATTATCTTGGAGTTAGTTTAAAATGAAGAAATGACATCAACCTATCAACTATTGATTGTAGGCACCATAATTAAATTTAATATTACCATAGAAACCAACCCAAGTAGAAAACATTTTGGAAAATGCATGAAAATGAGGTTTTGTTTTATCTCATCTAAGATGAAGGCTCTTCTTGAAATGAAATTTCAAATACCATTAAACTATCACAGGACGAGATCCTATGTGATCTCATAAAAATTTCAATGAAATATTGTAATAAGAACGAAAGAAACTATTTCTGCAGACATTCTAAAACAAAGCGAGACACAAATTGCTAGACATTGGACATAAATTAATTCCAAAATTATGTAGATTCATCAACAAGGAAAGATTCAAGAGAAATCAAAGTGCTATTTAATGGCTAAACATCTCGCAACCAACTTGAAATGACAAAAATATAACACGTAAGAAAATAACACGTTATCTTAGCTTTGGTCTCTCGTGAAGATGGCTTTCTCAAAAAATCTCTCAAGAATTCAAACTCGACCATTTGCAAGAGTATTCTCATTGCATTTATAAATTTTTGCTCACTCAATTTTCCCCCCAAAAGAGAAGAATATTTGAGGGACCTTTGCTTGTTACCAATTTGTTTCGATAACGACGTTTAAAAATTTAGATCCAAAATCGCCGGGTGGACCAATTGTTAATTGATCACATTTCTTAGGCTCTCGACTAATGACTAGGATGCCATGCCACAACTTCGAGGAGCCCTTTTAATCATTCTGATTCTATCATGCAAGAAATCCCCTTTTAATCATTTTGTGGAGCCTCTACATAGTTGGACTTGACAGTCATCCCTTTTTCACCTTTGTGCCTACACTTTCATCATTTTATCCTTTCCCTTATTTTTCCTCCTGTAATTTCTGCCCCGCATTGATTTCCTCCGGTAATTCCCACTTTGTTTGAGTAATTCCCTCATTAAAATATCGACCTTAATGATCCTTTAACTCACAATCTAAGTCTCAAATCCATACAATATCACCTTATCGCGTAAAGACAAAATAATTTCAAAGAAAGAATGATGAAAAATAATGCATATTCATGTCTCCAAGAGTCTTGGAGGAAAAATAGCAAAACAACAAGTGAAATGCACAAAGAACCATTGACCCTTCCCCTTTTCCATGTTATATCGTAGATGGCTATGTGTTTCCTTAGCACAACCGCAAAGGAGAAGCACGAGGCAAGTCTCAAACAAGTGCGATCCTTCCACATACCTTGGGGCCCAAGAAAATGCATTTCGGCCTTTGAAATATCTCGGTGAAAAAGGATCCAATAGAGCCTCCACATTTCTTTATGACACATTTTGAGATGGTCCCAAATTTAGAGACCCGAAACAAGCATGGGCTCAACATGTGTCTTAGTCTCGGAAGAGTCCATTAAAAGGTCAAGGGTCAGCGGAAGGTGCCATGTGTCTAGGGTCTGAGACAGTCTCCTTTGGCTATTGAAAAGTCCAAGAAAAGAGCAGAGTGAGCGGAAGCCTCCAAGTGTCCTCCTGGACACTTCCTCAAAATAAAACTCAGGGGCCGGTCCCCAAACATGCGCGGTCCCTCCATGTGTCCCATGCCCCTACAAAGTTTCTTGAAAATTCTAAGTATGGGAAGATCTAGTGGAATCCTCCACATGTCTTCATGGCACAACTTCAAGATGGTGCCCAAGAGTGGAGAATTTTAATAATTGCATGGGATCACCATGTATCCTGGCCTTAGAAAATTGCTTTGAAAAGTTTAAGTATAAAGCGAGCCGATGGAAGCCTCCACATGTCTCCCTATCGTCACAATTGTTAAGGTGGGACCCTAAGGCAGATCCTCAAATGAGTGCCAACCCACCACATGTCCATGGCCCACCAAAACTATACCGGCTACATGAAAAATTTGTCTAAGTCTAGGAAAAGTAGCGGAATCCTCCATGTGTCCCCTAGCACAACTCCAAGGCCAAACCAAAAGGTGAATTTTCAAATGAGTTTTGTTCCTCCACGTGGAAAATTTTTGGGTTGAAGCAAGCCATAGATTTTTTAGAGTGCCCTACCGAGCCACATTTCCATTGATGCAGAGATGTACATTTGACGGGAAATACACACCACAAATCCTAAAAATGCAAGAAACCACCATTTGAGCCTGTAAATGAATTTTTCCTCAAGGACAGAATTTGGAAATGTTATAAGGGCAAGCATGATCCTCTCGAGCTACATCCAATCATGTTTCCTTAGGTATTTAGGATAAAAATAATAGGGACAACAATACGTATTTGCGAAAAATGAAATCAAAGGAACAACCTAAGTTTTACGCCGAATTTAGGGACTCCTTCAAATGGATAGAGAAACAAAAACAAATTGACCTTTAAGTGATCTTCGACCAAAGAAGGGATTGATCATGGTAACCAAATGGAGGACAGAGTCTTCAAGCACTAACACGGGAGATATAAAACATGAAAGAGGCCGCAAACCGAGGAATTTTAATGAAAAACGGCGAGACTAATTTTATTACCAACTTTGGCTCCAACTCGGGATGGGCACTCCCCGTGTGAGTATCACAAAAAAATAGAAGACCAAGTGCCAAAAAAGACCATTGGGAAAGATAGTAAAAGAATAAGCTTTGCAGAGCAGTAACAACCACAACCATCCTCCAAAAACAAACCGAGAAACCGAAGAAAAACCAGTCACCATTGACCAAAACAAACAAAAACACAAAGGTAGGTACAAATGGAGTATACCTTGATTCCGAGAACTCAATCAAGGAAATTCTTCAAATGCCTACCATTTATAGGCAAGTCAAGTAGTTCCCCATCTAAGTCTTTTAGAAGATGGTATTTTTACCAATTCACATATCAATCAATAAGGGCCCATCCATAATGTATCAAATTGACCATTCTTTCCCTTGTCTTCATGCCCGCTATCCCATAAAGCACAAGGTCCCCAATGCTAAAAGCTCGGGGTGTTACCTTTTTGTCAAATAGCTTCTTCAAATTTTCTCCGAACTTCACATGCCGCCGATGGGATGCCCTTTTTCTTCATCCAACTCAATAATCTAATTGATTCGAGCATCATATGTAATAAATTCTTGGTCTTTAATATGTTGAAAAAATAAAATGAAGACAATTGTAAATGGAGGGGCAAAAATCTTGAGTTCCACATACCAATTCAAACAGGTTTTACAAGTAGCTCTTTTGAAAGTGATTCTTTCAAAATTTCCCAAATAGAAAACTTCGCTTTCTCACCCCACTTCTTTTTTCAGCTCCAAGGTTCTTTTAATGATCTTCAACAATTTTTTATTACTGGACTTAGCTTTTCCATTTCCTTGGGATTGTAGTCGAGTAAGAATATGTCAAATTGATCCCATACTCCTTACATATTGCCACTAAAGGTTTGCTCAAACTCATGGCATTATCAACAACAATTTTAGCTGGCACTCCAAATTTGCATATGATTTGATTCAGATGAAGTCCATGATAACTTGGTGTGTTGCCTTCTTGGTGGGGATTGCTTCTACCCACTTAGTGTAATAATCAAGATGGCTACAAGAATCCATTTATGACCAAAGATCGAAAGGATCAGAAATTTCAAATGAAATCCATTCCTCATTGTCTAAATGGGGCTTCAACCGACACAAAGCTACACAGGAAGGAGCCTAAAGCTTTCATTCTTCCGTAAAAATGCTGAAAAATTTCACATTTCCTCACCAATATATTTGTATCCTATAAGAGAGTTGTACCAATAACAAGACCTTAAGATTTTTGTGGTGTAACTCTTCTAGAAAAATGTCCCCCATGCACTCCGCCCATGGAGATCAGTAATGTAGTCATTTTTACACCCATCAAGAACAAGGGAACCTCATACGCACGGCCTATCACCCAATAGTCTTGGATGCTCACTCGAGGCATACGAAAGGGAGCCAAGTCTCTCTTTTATGTGAGTTTAGTGGAATGCATCATTCATGATCTTGAATTAGTGATTTAAAGGACATGAAAAAGCTATAGAGCTTAGAATGGCTTCTATACCCTTCAATCATCTCAAAAGTAAAAGCGCTTAACAAAATTAATAGAACTAGGAAGTTGTAAACCCCCAAATAGACTTAACATTCAAATAAGGTTCATGATTATACAAAACAAAAGCATAATAGAAATATGTAGGTAATATAGAGAAAGGGTCTTAATACAATTGTCATGGTAACCTTATCATATTCATTCATAGCATTACTTATAAAATATTACAGAAGGGGAGACCGTAGTCACGTGCCATATCTGGATCCATACATGTATGATCACAAAACAAAATTTTCATTCCCCATTCCCTCATTACATCCTTCCTATAATCATCTACCCATTTTATCCCATAGTTCTCATAGTAATTCTACAGAGCTCCACTTCCTTACTTATGTCCCTTTTCTTTGCTAAGGGCGCATGTATAAATAGGCATCTAAGCTCTAACAAACTCCTTTGTAACCTTAGATCTGGCCCCAAGTGTCAAGGTGTGGATCACCTCAGGCGCATGCCTCTCCATGTCATGATTAGCTTTTTGGATCTTCCTATCGCAAGGTATATTCCTCCTAGGACACCTTATTACTAGGCTAGAACCTTATCCAAAATATAACACGTTCTTTGTGTTCTCCCAAAGGCCCAAAACGGCCGAGTCCCAAATTGTACTTTATGGGCGCACGTCCTTGGTTATCCAAGAACCCCTGTTTGAATCCTACCTTGCACACCTTAATTTACGTGCTTCCTCTAGTTGTGTGTGCCTATGCACCTTTAAGATTTGAAAGATATATTAGGGGCCTAACATTACCCCACACTTCACCTGTTCTCCACCCTTGAGAACCTTTTCAAAGAATGCAACATAAAATGACAAGGCCCTGCCTTGGAAAATAATGGAGGGAAAGAATAAAGAATGGGGGAGAGAAAGAATAGAAGGAGAACTAGCTTAAAGAAGAAGAAGGGGGAAGTTATACCAGCAGGTCGGCCTCCAATGTATTCCAAGCGCTGACTTCATCCTATGCTCTTATGCAAAGGTCACTAACCAATGTGCTCACCTTGTCGAAGGTTAACCCTTCCCCTTTTGTGTTAATGGTCTCTACCATCATCTCTAGTTCCTTTTCTTGGTCCTCCAGGGCATCCATCTTTCTTGTAATGACCATATAGAGCTCTTTAAGCTGGGTTTTAATTGAGACCCACAGGGTCTCAATAGCTTCATATTTTCTTTCTACCTTGGCTAGGATCTTTTCTCGCTCGCTCTATTGCTTTTGTTTTTCTCCCTGAAGTCTTTTAGCTCAGCCTCATCGTTGGCAAGTAGCATGCTTGTCACCTTGTCCTGATCCACACAATGGTCGTAGGTGACCCCTGCAGTTTGTGCAGCTATCTTCACATCAATAAGCACCTTGTTGTATTCAGCTACGAGTGCGATGACTTTCAACTTTTCCTCCTTCTCCAAGTGCATAGCTACCTCCTCTGCCGACTCCAAGGCCAAAGGCTGCCTTTCCATGGTGAGGATCCAGTCAAGTCCTCTAGACACTCTAGGGAGGATCCATACTTTTGACGCAGGGGGTTTAAGGTCTGGGTGTTTTATGATAATAGCTTGGGAGATGAGCTCCACCTTTGGAAACTTTACGCACTTTAGCTTTCTCCTCTTGTAATTCTCACTATAGTTGAGCACCGATAAGCTTTTAAAGTCCGAGTTCCTTTCTTCGATTAACTACTTCTTCCTTCCTCTTCTCCTTCAGGTCTTCCAAGACTTTAACCATGTCATTTTTGTAGAAGAGCCTAGCCTCAACTTCCACAAAGACTTTGTTGAGCACGTTACACACTTTCTCATCATCCGATAGTTTGTTGCATGTTTATAACAAAGGGTTATCCCCTTTTCCTTCGGATAGTGCTAGTACCACTCCTTGGTTAACCTTGAACTTAGGCTCATCAAGGTGGGATTCAATGCCCATGATAGCATTTTCCTCAGCGCGGTACCCACCCTCGTGGATGAAAGGATTCCATGGTGGTTAGCTCCTTGGTGGGCACAATACTGAAATGCACGTGTAAATATTTGTTGGGGTCATCAATGTATCCCATCGTTATTCTTCCCCTTCCATGTGTTTACTTCCCATGTACGCATGCCCTCGGGAATAGTTACTTGAAAGAGTTGGGCCTTTTTGCTACCCACTTTTCTCCCTTTACTCTTCCTTGAATTCACCGAGCATAAGCTCTACACTACGCTCTAATTCCTCGCCGACTCAAGGTATTAATTATCCTCTCGCCTCCCTTGCTTTCTCATTCACCTCCTCCGAGTGAGCTTGGGCATATCTAGTTCCTTAGTACTTGTGCCCTCACTCCTTTCTTCACTCTCGCATGCCTTCCTCCCTTCGGGCGCCCTTCCTCATTGCAAAGATGAAGGCATCGTTTTCAACCCTCGCTTCCTCTTCCTTTCCTCCCGAGTCGTGGACATCAACCGGCTCTCGATTTACGCTCCGCTCTTCCCCTTCATGATCATCCTTTTTGCCTATATAGGCGTTTGGGTCATTTGTATCCTTAGACTCTGGTTCTTCCATCCCCTCTTCTTCTTCCTTTGCTGAAAACTCCAGAGTCAGGGATGTGGTCTTCTCTTCATCTAAGGGTTCCTCAGGGGATGGTGGCTTCACAGGTTCCTCAGGGTCTTCTCCCTGACCACCATTCTCTTCTTCTTCCGGACATAGGTACTTGGCCCCACGGTATCTACATTCTACTTCTCCACCGCCCTTTGTTCCTCTTTCTCTTCCCTCTCCTTGCGCTTTGGCGTGGGATTCTTTCTTCCAATAGGGTCATCTGGGATGGATATCTCATTCTCCACGTATGTGCCCTTTTCAAATTTTGGCCTTATGTGTAGGTAGATCCTAGTAGCATACGCTCTCAGAAATAGGTAAGGTCAAAGGCCTTATAATGTGCACATCATGCGACACGTACCTTTCAACGTACACGCACTTCTCTAGGTAGACCAACTTCTTCCTCATTTCCCTGTGCTCTCTGTCAAGGGTGGACAACTCAAGGTTTAATTTATTCGACTCTTGTATCTGTTTACTACCACTTGGAAAAATTAGGTAGTAAATGAGAATGGAGTTTGCACCATGGACTCTAACTACCATCCACCAAAATGAACTCCCAATGCAGAAGTGCTGGTAGACTACGAACTATGCTTCTCCTTTGGTTACCACGGAGAGTTGTTCAAGGATCTGCCATTCAGCCCCAAATGCGTTCCCGAAGGCATGTATACCATTTGTCTAAGCACGCCTTGTGTACTCCTGCCACATGATACACATGTGTATTTCTGAAACCTCAGTGGGCAAGGGTCCTCGTGGGTACTCCCACATGAATTTTTCGATGTATTCGACACCCCAATTTCCGAGAACACAATTGTCAACAATGTAATGTTTCTAAATAGGATCTTTCCTATGATTTCATCTACTATGTATTGGGAGATGTTGTATACGGTGCCTTCTGTGACCTTCCTATAGACATTCAGCTAGGGATTGCTCACCTGGGTCCACCTCTCTTATCCATTAAGCTTGGAGACAAGGTGTGCGGCCATCTTCATCACCGACTTCACTGATATCTGAGACGTCATAGTACCTTGATCCCTTCTTCAATTCCTTGGGATGATATGGTTTCTTTGATTTCCTCCTCGTCCAGGAGGTCATCTATGAGTGCGTCCCGTTTATAGTTTAGGCCTATGAAGTGTGAAATTAGTTGGGGAGTTATGCACATTTTGCACCTCGTGAAGTAAAGAAGTCTTCATGTATGCGTTTCATCAACCATTGGTATAAGTGCTCGGGCTTCAAATATGGTAACTCAAGAGTTGAGAAGCCCCGCCTTCTCCATTTTTTACTTTGACTCATGTCATCAGATCGCAGAACTGGTCAAGTGTTTGTTTATTTGTGGGGCGCACTAGCCCAGTTCCAGCCATTTCCTTCATGATTGTACTTGACCTGGTGATTGTAGTCGATCATGGCCATCTTTCTTATGTGGGACTCCCACTCTTTCCCTAGTAAAACCCCATATGGGTATTTCATCTCTGAGTACCATTCTTCGTTTGTATCCAATGGTATTTCTTCTTGTTTCTTGTTTCCTTTTCCTTTACCCTTTCCTTCTTGATTGTTATAAGTTTACCAACTAGTTTCATGGCTGTCATTACACCCTTTGGTTTCATTCCCGTGTTAACTTGCATGAGTTTGTTTGAAATTTTTCCTCATGCTCCCCTTTCCTAAACACAAACCCTAATCTTAGATTTTTCTCCTTTGATCACGCTCTTCTTCACAATGTTCCTCACACCCGTGAATCACTTCCACTCTTAGGTTTGTAGATCCAATGGACCAATTGCGCTTAAGTTCTTGGGATTTTCCTTCGCATGAGTCAGCCTTCTCTAAACCCTAGTTCTTGAAAGAAAATCACTCTTCTTGTTTTCGTAAAGTGAAATAATGAAATGCCCACTCTAAATATTTATAAATTTTCCCACTTTTACACATTTAAGGCTAGGCTACCTACCACCATACCACAATGTTTAATGCGGTGTTTTCAAACAAAAACCAACTTCAAAGTTCTCCTTATGTGCTCAATCCTTACGTGAAACTTTTTCCACCCACGACCCAACCCACTCGCGTGAAAATGTTTCCACCCGCACCCAATCCTCAAGCAAAAACTTTTCCAACCTTCTAGCGCGCAAACAATCCATTTTGACAAAAGACTCTTGTGCAGTACGTGTTATCGCGCTAAAGGCACTTCTTCCATCCTCACGATTCTTTCTTTCACCTACCTTGTGTTTTTGTGCTTTTTCTCCTTCATACATAGATTTCCAATGTAACCTTATCTTGCTACCCATCCGCCATCTTTTCTCCTAATGCATCTTTTCAACAAGGCCAATTCGAACGGTCTACGAACCTAATCCTCCTGGTAGAATAACTCCATGCTTCTCTTTATCACCTCACCCCACATTAAAACGACGCGTGGTCCTTTGCATCATTCATAAGTAATAAGGTTACTAGCGCCCAAAGCAAAAGCAAAAAATCAATGTGAAAGGGAAATACAAGAAAGGAAAAGCATAAAAGGAAATTCTAAACTAACTGGCAAAACTTCCTTATTCATAAACACCAAGAAGCATTATTTATAGTAGGGCTTCAACCTACTCCCATCAAGTGTCCGGGTAATTTTGTTCCATCCAACTTGCCAGAATTCATGTATACGCCAAATCAAGGATGTATGAAATTACATAAGGTCCCAACCAATGCACCTTCAACATTCCAGATGGCGTAGAAATTTTTGAATCATATAGAAATACCATTTGACCAACCTCAAACTATTTGTTCTTAATATAGTGGTCATGCCATGCCTTTTTCTTAGCTTTTTTCGTTGTTTGGCTCCATCTTTCTAGTGAGCGCCTTTCATCCAAATTTATCAATTCATCTATTCTTTCTTCCAGTGTTTGTTCATCGTCCAACCCTCCTGCACGTGCTATACACAACGATGGTAGCATAAATTTGACCGGAAAAATAGCCTCCGCACCAAACACCAATTGAAATGGTGTGGCCTTGTTCAATATTTTATACGTTTTTCGTATGCCCAAAGAACTACTGACACCTTGTCATCCCAATCCTACCTACCCACATCACATATCTTAGTCAATGTGTGGCTAAGGATTTTGTTAAATGCCTCTGTAGTCCCATTTTCCTGAGGGTGATAAGGGGTAGTCTTGTGATGGGATACCATGAATTCTACCAATAGAATCCTAATGGTTTCATTTAAAAAGTGAGTGCCCTATCACTTGTTAAACTTAATGGGCACCCATACCTACTTATACTGTTCTCCCACAAAAATCTAAAGCAGATGTGGCTATGGTACAATCCTTAGTGGGTGCGGCTCTACGCCCACCTTGTTAGATAATCAAGACAGTAATGATATACCGCAAGTTAGTCCTTTGCACATCTGGTGAGATTGGTCCGAAAAAATCTACTTCCCATTTCTAAAAAGGTTCCATGCTGGTGATGGGGTGCAAGGGCATCTCATCCCTTCTTCCAAGTTTTCCATGGTGCTGGCAGTGGTCACAGGCCTTGCAAAACTCAATGCAATCCTAGTGAATCATCTCCCACAATAGTCCCAAGACTAGGATCTTATGCGAAATTGTGTTCCTCACATAGTGTCCTCCAAAGAATCCCACCATGGGCTTCTTCTATTATAGCTATGCACTCGTGTTCTAATACACACCGTGCAAAAACTCATCACGACCCATTTTATATAAATCCCCATTGATCAACATGAAGGGCATGGTGCATATTGCTAACCTTTTTCTTTCCAGAGCATTCATCCCTTCAGGTGCCACACCTTCTTTGAGAAAAACAACAATGTCTTCTAACTCTGAGGGCACACACTGTAACCTAAATAGTTGCGCATGTGGCATGGTTTCCTCGATATTTTGCACGTCCTCTCCCGAAAAAATCCTTGATAAATGATCCGGCCCATAATTGTTCTTTCCAGGTTTTACCACCACTCTAAATTCAAATTCCTGAAATAAAAGTACCCAATGACATATGTGCCCTTGCAACACTGCTTTGTTTACTAGATACTTCAAGGCCATATGGTTAGTGTAGAATATGAAGGAGTCGCTAGTAGATATTCTCTAAATTTGTATAATTCTATTCCTACTTTGGTGTCAACTTTCTACTTAAAAACATAAGGGATGATCAACAATCCCTTCTCCCGGCTGTTGAGAAGAACGGCTCCCATTGTTGTACTGCAGGCATACATGTGGACATGGAAAGGTTTATCCCATGATGGGAATCATAGAATAGGTGTGGTGATAAGCCTTTCTTTTAGAGTGTCAAATGCCCTCGATGTGCCTCTCCCCCGAAAGGAACTCTTATATCTCGAGCAATATTTCTAAGGGCATGGCGATCTCAAGGCGTATCCTTTAATGATCTTTCTATGTAAACTAGTGTGTCTAAGAAATCCATGCTTAGCGCTTTGGTGGTGGGCTCCCTAATCCCATGATAACTATAACTTTCGCAGATCCACCAAGTAATCCCTCTTTTCATATGATATGCCCCAACAATGTTCCAAAAGGAGTTGTAAAGACACATTTCTTGATGTTGAGGAAAATCCTCAACTTCCGACATCTTTCAAACATCAATCTCAAGTTATGAAAATGGTCCCCAACCAATCCATACACTATTCAATCATCCCAATATACTTGAAGGAACTTGTGGATGAAGTCCTGAAATGCTTGTACCACTATACACCTGAAAATACAACGGCCATTCCTCAATCTAAAGGGCATGACCATGTATTTAAAACTTCCCCACTCGGTGGCGAAAGTTGTTTTTCTTAGTTTTCATTGGCATTCCTTACTGGTGATATCCAGAGAATCCATCTGTGAAGGAATAGACCTCACGCCCAACAACTCCTTCCAAAATATCTTCAGTGAAGGGGGTGGGAAAAGGATCTATGATACAAACAACATTCAACTCCCTATAATCCACACATATCCTAATCCATCCATCCTTCTTTATGTTGATCACCATTAGACTTATCCATTCTGATTCCTCCATAGCCTTAATGATACCGGATGCTATCATTTTGTCTAGCTCTTCTTTAACCCTTATGCGCATGTTGGGATTCATCTTGTAAGGCCTCTTCTTGACCGGGCACGCACCTTCTTTCAACTTTATCCTTATTTCCCCCTAATGAATAGTGAACACCTTTCAACTCATGGTATCCGTGCGGTAATAAATCCTCAAATTCGTGCAAGATCGATGATCTTTGATACTTCCTTGTCCGACAAGTAGTCCCTAATGATAGATTCCTTGGGTTCCTTCTCTCGAGCTGATGTTAACTTTCTTGGTTTTGAGTGGTTCATGATACACACGTGCACATGCATCCGCATGCCAACTACCCGTCAGTCCCCAACCGAATGGTTGATATCGAACTCTCCATCTCCTCTCCATCAATAACGTATACCATCTTTCCTTTCTCCTTTTCAGCACACACGTGCTTGAATTGTATGTCTTTGGTTCCTCCTCTTCAACTGTGCTTCCAAGCTAGGTCCACCAAGTAAGTCTACTAATATATCTTCCATCATGGTGCAATCCTCTAGAATGAGGTGCTTCAGACATCCTATAACATCTCATCAATGGTTGCTTGGTACTTCAAGACTACCAAATGTGTGACCAAGAGCCAGCCACTATTTCGTGCCAATTTCCCATCCGGAAGTGAATTTCAGAATGGATGTACTAAACGCACACAACCTCAGTAGTGTCGAATACAACTTGTGCACCCAAAGGGACGGTGGTAAGATTTCACACCTTATCCCCGCACCCTCTCACATGCCTAGATGTGGGAAGAGGTAGGTTCATTGCCATTGTAATCCTTGATAGCGGTGGGTATGTTGCTCTTCGAGAATTAGATAGTGAGTGAAATTCTAACTTCATGCCATTCCAACAAGTTTTCACTATGCACGGCCCACCACCTCACTACTATGCCTATCAAAACATAACCCAACATACCTCGTCGCTCATCCTCCCTCCATTGAGCTTCCATTTCTTTCAAAAAGACCTCAGGGTATATATCCCTAGAATACTTGGTTATTGCCTTTCCTCAAAGGTGCCGAAAGCGTACACACCATGGTTACCCCGGTCACTTTGATCCTTTCGGATGTCACCCAATCATTTCGTAAGTCCCATGTGCCCAATATCACATGCTATCTTTGGTAGTATTACTTGATAGATTGAGCATCATCAAACCGGATGACTCCTTATGTAGGGTGGATGGTCTCTGGATCTCTTATGGAGTGCACATATATTTTGTCCAGACTTCCTCCCAAGGGGTTCAATATAAGGTGTGGACATTCCATTAGCAAAGTGGTATGATCACCGTCTCTTCCTTGTTTTCAAAGATTATGTACACCTTGTTAAACTGAGATCTACATTATTCTTATAAGCACCATGGGTGCCAAGTAACACTGGGAAATTATCTACCTCGACAAGCGCTAAGACTTCAAAATCCCCAAATGAATTTAGTCCCCGAATGGTGATGGTCGCATCCTTTAAGACACCTGGGCATTTCCTTTGTTTTATTTGTCATATATAACACATTTTAAGATGGTCTGTAATGCAGGTCTTCCCATTTGATGCCGTGTATCTAGAGTGAGAACATTAACCTCTGCGCTTGTCTCAATGAGGATGTTGCTAAGCAACCATCCATCCACTACTTGGATTCAGGTTATCTCTTTGTCATAATCAAGGCTGCGAGGTGGGAGTTTTGCATGTAGGATTTGCCTTTCGTGTTCTTCCCACAATGCATGGCACCGTTTTCTCTCACCATGTTCCTAGTAGGGGAATAACATTCTCTAGCCTCGATGGTTTACACACTCCTTAACCTAATCCAAGTCATCCTTTGGTGCTTCTACTAGTCTTCTTTGCTCAACTTTTCTAGTTTTCTCTTTTAAGCATTAGATCTCCCCTTGTAAACTTTGAATTACGTCCATGGTTTCCTGGTAGACTTCTTTCAGTGAGTTTGGTTTGGATACTTCCCAGGTACTACTTCTTCCCTTGAGATAAGAAGTCTCTGCCAGAGTGCTTCCCTTGTGCAGTATGTAGACTCCACCCTTGTTGTTACCATAACAGGATCTAGTTTTGATTCACATATTACTCGCGGGAGCCATTGCAGTGTCATCCTTCTTAATACTCACCATGACAAGTGCCCTTATCCTTCCGGTGCTGCTGACTCATATGTTTGTATAACTCAGGAACTCTTCATACTTATGTTTTTTTCCACACCATGAGCATTGTAGAAGATCTAGACATTCACACTTATAATGGTCTGTGGCTCCACAATTAAAGCATGTTCCATGCGGAACTCACTTCTTCCTCCACGGTTACCATGACCATGAAATCCTCCATGAAATCCTCTTATATCCGCACCTCCATCTCCATGTTCTTCATAATGACACTCATCTCCTTTGGACCTGCTAGCAATGCCCGATTTGACGCACACCAAGATCAATTGCCTCATGAATCTAGTCAATCAATCTACAATCCTTGGTGTCATGTGTGGTTCATAAACATATATTGCAATAACAAGACACGTTTTATAGATCATGCACCTTTGTAAAGGGGCACCTATTTGCATCATGGCCCCAAGTGAAATATTTCACAATTTATTGATACGACACGCACCACCTTAGAGTATATATCCCGCCATTATCCTTTGTGTGTCCTTCTACGTTACAATCTATGCACCACATCCCACCGTGAGTCTCTCGGGCTGTGTTGGTAGATAATTTCTCCAATTGCTTAGCCATGGCGATGATTTGAGCCTCAGAAATGGGCTAACACTAGTGTTAACACTACTGACTACCTTAGCGTGTAAAGCAACTTCCATGCTTCACACGGGTCCATGAATGTTTTATGAGAAAAATCCTCCTAATGGGTGTGATCAACCCTCCGAAAACTATTGAGCATGTTATGAAGGGTGGATATCATAAGATAGTTTAGGCACAATAGAGTTTTAAAGCACGCATCATATTCCTGCATGCTCTTTTCCATTCCCTGCTAGATTTCTTTGAGAGAGTTGATGCTCTTCTATCCAAACTTCGGGTATGTGAAATTATGCCAAGAACGCATTTTTCAACATGGTAAAATCCACAACGAGGGTTTGATGAGGTCATACTTTCTATAACAACTATGTACACGTCCTTGAAAGGTTGTCACAAATTGACTAGCCTTTCAATCTTGGATCATGATCCCCTTCGCACGCCAGAGCAACTCATACTTATGCACATGATGCATGGCATATTCTATCCCACTGTAATCTAGTAAGTGTAGAGATATATTGAAAAATACTTGAGGAGGTGGCTAAGGCCCTTGTCCTCTGGACCAAGGTCTCTCGATTTCCTTGATGTTTCCTCCTCCACCGGACCCACTAGATCATGAGCCTCCAACTCCACCACTTCCACCTCTGGGTCCTCCTATGGTAAGTACGGGGGCTGTGTTTATCGTGCCGAATGCTCTCATCGTCCCATTGAATTACACACCGATAATTTTTGAACTAGTGACACTCCCGGTTGTATTTCCTCGACCACTTCTTGTCGCACTCCCAAAACCACCTGTATATATGCCTTGCCCAAACATTCCACCAAATACTGGAATAGTGTGTGAAGCCATAGAGGTCCCAAATGAGAATTTGTATCTTCTAGGTGTCGATCAGTTGCTTCCACTGATATCAAATGGATCAACTGTACTTTTCCCTCGTTTGAACAAACCAAGCACCAAGGTTCGGTCATTAGGTGGGGTTAGATGCACGCTTGATGAATCTTCTTTCTCTACGTGAAAAACTCTCATCGAAGCCGCGAGGTTTTCTCTCTTGCGCTTACCAAGATGGGGTATCCTAGGATTTTCAAGTTCCACATCCTCCGCATGAACCTCAACTCCTTTCCACCATGTCTGGCTCCATAACCCACTTGTAATCCCATGTTGTCTATCGATCTCCCTTTCACGTGCTTCATTATACTTGAGCCATCTCTCCTCCCTTTCCTTTTCATTCATTATATCAACCATCTTTCCCCAACCTGGCTTCCTCGCCAAGCACTCAGAGTGGTTTAGCTAGCCATAGGAAATGCCTCTAAACCCATGGTTACCATCAAGATTTTGATCGCAAGGGGGATAGCATGCAGAAATGATCCTCTGGGCTCCCGTAAGAACTCAAACTCAGTAACTTTTAGACAAGAATACATGGAAATGGCGTATTCTAGAGTGTAGCTAGTCAATACTCCCTTCCACCAATGATCTATAAAGACGGGTCCACATTAGATGAGCATCTTGCAAGTTCGATATGTTTCTTGGGTCCAAGGGTGTGACTTATAACACCACCACGATCTAGATGTATAATCTAAGATCCATTCAAATAACTCTATTGGGAACAACGAAGAAAGTTTACGTCAACTCATGATAAAGAGTGTCCTCCACCCATCTTCATGTGTCAAACCCGGTTCAGTATTGAATCTCTGAGTGAATTCATCTTCCATGCTTTTAAACCAATCTTCAACACCTTCTACGGTTAAGCGCTCCATCATCACTTTTTTTACACACCATGATTTTTACACCCATCAAGAACAAGGAAACCTCATGCACTTGCGCTGACTATCACCCAACGGTGTCTTAAGGGCTCACCGAGCACGCGAAGGGGAGGCGAGTCTCTCTTTTATGTGAGTTTAGTGGAAGCCATCATTCATGATCTTGAATTAGTGATTTAAAGGACATGAAAAATCTATAGAGCTCAAACAACTTCTATACCCCTTCGAGTCATCTCAAAACTAAAAGTGCTTAAAAATTAATGTAACTAGGAAGTTGTAAACCCCAAATAGACTCAACATTCAAATAAGGTTCATGATTATACAAAAACAAAAGAATAATAGAAATATGCAGTAATCGAGAAAGGGTCTTAATACTGATTGTCATGGTAACTTTATCATATTCATTCATAACATTACTTATAAAATATTATAGAAGGGGAGACGGTAGTCATGCGCCATATCTAGATCCATACATGTCGACCACAAAATAATATTTTCAATCCCCATTCCTCATTACATCCTTCCTATAATTATCTACCCATTTTATCCCATAGTTCTCGTAGTAATTATATAGAGCTCCACTTCATTACTTGTGTCCCTTTTCATTACCAAGGGAACACGTATAAATAGGCATTTGAGCTCTAACACACTCCTCTGCAACCTCGGATCTAGCCACAGAGTGTCAAGGTGTGGATCGCCTCGGCGGATGCCTCTCCATGTCATGATTAGATTTTTGGATCTTCCTATCACAAGGTATATTCCTCCCGGGACACCACTGTTGGCGAGGTTGGAACCTTATCCAAAAGCGGAACACATTCTTCCTGTGTTTTGTCAAAAAGGCCAAAAATGGGTAAGTCACGAATTGTACTTTGTGGGGCGTGTCCTTGGTTCTCCAAGAACCCCTTTTTGAAACACTGCCTTGCGCGCCTTAATTTGCAAGCACTTCCTCCTGGTCGTGCACACCTACACGCATTTAATATTTGGAAGATACATTAGGGGCCCACAAGAAATTATTTTTGGGGCCTCATTTTTAATAATGCATCTCAAGAGCACTCCATTAGGGTTCTTCCAAGCTAACCTAAAATAAGTAATGACATACTTTTGAGAGGCTTACTTAAGAGCTCTTTTTTTATTTTTAATAAGATATTTAGGGCAACATGGATGTTTGAGATAGAATATTATATCTTTGTACCATTTGAAACTTACCAACTTTTCAAGGACATCCACCCTTACTCCTTCTACTTCATTCACCTCAATAGTTTTGCGAGTTGCTCTCACCATAAGATTAGCTAGGCCCAAACCTATTACCAATTTTGTGGTTTGGATATCCATGTCATACTCCTACAACTTGTTCAGACCATCTGCATCTTTTTGGTTGAGACCTCCATCTCTGATAAGATGTCTTTCACCAAGGTGTGGGAACATAAGAATTTTTTAAAAGTCAAAATGTAGGATCGAAAACCTTTGTTTCTTTCATCAAGAAAAATGCTTGCTTATCCATGATGGTGTATTTCAACTCAGCTCCCTCATGCCTTACTTAAAAGGAAATTGGTCTCTCATTCATCATCCTTACGTAACAAAATAGATGCAATGGTGTTTTCTGAAGCAAAATAAAACACTTGAAAAGGCTTCTTGTAATTTGGGGCTGCCAAAACAGGGGCATGCTTTAGTTTTCTTTGATCCCATTGAAATCTTGAATGGAAACTTATTCCCATTTGATAACTTGGTCCTTTTTCAAGCATGCTAGTAATTGGGATGGTCACTCAACAAAGTTAGACACAAACCTTCACGATAAAGTTTATTTGTCCAAATAAGGATTGAATTCCCTTCTTAGTTATTGGAATTGGAACCTTACTGATGGCTTTCCCTCTCACTTGTATCTATAATTACCCCTTCTTTTGATCTGATGTGACCAAACAACTTTTCCTTTGCACTCCAAAGTGGCATTGCTTAGGATTGATGATATGCCATACGCCACTGCACCTTATCAACATCTTATCCAAGTGTTCCAAGTGATCATTTCTCTTTCTAGAGAACACGGTTACATCATCTGATAAAAACAATGAAATCATTGATATAACCAAAAATGCTACATGCATTGCTCTTTGGAAAGTTGCTCGAACATTCATTAAGCCAAAAGCGTCCCGACATGAACATAAGTTCCCCGAGGAGTAGTAAAGGCAATATTTATTCTTTTTGAATCCTTCACAACAACTTGATTATAGCCGGAGAAACCATCTAGAGTAGATAAAAATTTAGAACTTGTTACCAATTGTAGCATGTTCTCCATGTTTAGAAAAGGGTAGTTATCTTTTAATGATGCTCTATTAAGGTTTAAAGTCTACGCATATCCTTATGTCACCATTTTTTTATAGGCACTAGATTTGTGACCCAAGAAGATTACCTTGTGGGCTGAATGATCCATCCATCCCTCAACTTCTTCAGTTCTTCTTGAATTTTCAAAGAAAGAAGCAGATTGATGGGCCTATGTTTTTTTCCGAAAGGCTTGTCATTAGACTCAAGAGGAATCTCATGTTGGAACAAATCTTCCTTTTATGTCTTTAACTTAGAGTAAGACCAAGCTATGCAATCTTGATATTTCTTGATGAGTGAATTGAATAGAGGACTGCTTTTCTTCCTTCTTGAGATTGCTTCTTAACTAGATTTTATGTGGATTTTCCTTTGTGCCCGATTCATGTTCTTCTACATCTCTTGAAACAGGACATATTTCTTTTAATGATGCAATCAACATTATCAAATTTTGAATCAAGAGCCACTAAACCTCTGGGAATCATTTTTTTCTTCAAATGGATGATGTATTTGCCAAATAATGTTTCCTTTCCTTCAGAAACACACACCATTGGTTGAGAATATATATTCGCCAACAAACTTGCCTTAGCTCTGCAAAACTATTTCACCTGGGCATCATCATCAAACACTTGCCAATTTTTAATGTTATCAAGGACATATGGCCTTGTACTTCAACATCATACTCACAAAATGGAGACAACTTGTATAATTCCAAAATCTGGATCCTAATAACTGTAATTTGTTTGCAACAACATTAAAATTTCTATCATGGTGCACAATATTAAAAGAGTAAAAATTCAATTAGATCCCAAATTGCATGCTTGTCTTGTTTCATTCTCTTATTTTTAATAGCATACGATTTCTAATTTTCTTGAAAATCAATTCGAACCCCTTTTAACAATGACACCCTTTATACCATATTTCCATGCAATTCTCAAGCCTAATAATAACACTTCATATTCAAAGAATGTTGTTAGTACATTCAAAGTTAAGTTTGAAATAAAATAAAAACTCTTCTTGGCTTGGGGAGATCAAAACAATGCTAACACCATTTCTAAACATTGAACAAGATCCATCAAATAACAAGGTCCAAGGTAAACCCATTTTTTTCAATTCATTTGCAGCTGATCAATCTTGTGCTCCTTGCCATCAAGAAATTGCACAAAGTTATCTGCATCTACATCAACATATCACACTTCATAAGAAGCATTACTTGGATCTTCAATGACATGTAACATTTTCTTATCTCCATATAACTTTACAAAGCTTCCTTGATTGGAATGGTGGAAAAATAAATATCCATCGGAACACTTCCACCAACACTTATGACCCACTTTCTTGATAATCGCATGCCTCATTTTGTAGGGCAATCAACAATGACAACATTAGGTTTCATTTTTTTTTACCTAGATAAGTTGCAAATTCTACCACAAAACACTTCACACACCCTACAATTGGGACTTCTCTAGAATCCATTGCAAAGTACACTTTCCATAAGTTTGTCACTTTAATGTTCAAATCATTCATAACTTCCGGAGGCATAACATTGCATGATGCTCGGAGTCAAACATACTGATTGTGCAACAGTTTGTCTCTAATAATTAATGTTGTAAAAATGGATCAACATTTAATTGAGACTCAACTAAAGATGTCCCCAAGTAGACTTTAGGTGGTTCACCTATCTCCTCTAATCTTTGGTGGTTTTTCTAAGTCTCGATGGTTGAAGGATGAGTGTTTACATTATTTATATTTCTGCCTTGGGCACTCATATCTTCGCTGAATCCCAAATACTCAAAATCCCTCTTCTTATGCTTAAGAATCCTAAGCGAGTTCCACAATTGGGACAAAAATATTGATCCGACTCAAGAATTGGGAAATGTCATAGGCAATGTACTTGCTTTCAAAGCAACATTTGGAGAAAGGTTGAAAAACTCATCAAATGACACAATGTTTTAACATTTTGGGCATGGGTGGGCACACCAAATCTACTTGAGACAATAGGGCCTTTGCAGTGCATCTTTCTTTAGAGTCTCTTTTGGGACATCGGCGAGAACTAGGGTCTTTGTTTTGGCTTGAGTCCACCTTTTGACAACTTTACTTCTTGCGTTATACTCCTTTTCTTGGGCCACAACAAAATTCATTAGTAGTTGTCTATCCTCTTACGATTGGATTCCTCCATCATAATTCTTAATCATTAGAGCTCTTAGGTACTAAAATCATTATTAGGAAGTTCAAATGCTTGTACCATATCTATTTCTAAAGCATGAGAGGGAGGAAGAAGATGTACCCGATGAATGTAGTCAAAAAAACTTGCAGCGAGTTCTTGTACTTATTACAGAGATGAAGTTGCTCATTCTTATGAGCTTGTAGATCAGTCTACAAAGCATGCATCTTCATCAGCTTCATCAACTTGTTGATCTAATTCACATGGCATGTGGGGTAAGAAGCATTTGTCATACCAATCCATTTGATTTGTCTCTTCAACAACAACAAATATGGCATTAAGAGGATCGGCACAACTCTATCTTCCCTAGCTTGGGGTTGTCTAGCTCCCATGGGTCCTTTACCTCTGTCATCAAACCAATGATCATTTCTAGGATGATTCACAAGTCTATCCTATCCTTATTGCCTATCTGGCCCTAAGAACCTTGTCCAATTCCTTTTTCACCACAGCTAGCTTGTAAGAGATTTCTTTGTGCATTACAGGCCAAAGTCCTTACAATTTCCTCAAGATCCACACCTTACTTGATTGAGGCTTATCAAGGTTGATCAGTTTAACATGCTCCCTCTTAGGAGGTTTTCCAACTACTTTGATGTTGTTCTCAATTTGCAGAGCCATGGTAAATTCCTTTCTCAAAGTCCTAGGGTTTTTGTCCCTCAAATAGTAAGCAACTTTCTTATCAAATGCATCAAGTGCTTTATCATACATGATTCATGACATGACCTCAAATTAAAAGGCAATATTCTCAATCTTTTGTTAAATATATTGTTGAAATCATGCCTTTGATTCGTTAGGATTATTTTTTTATATTTTCAAACTAAATGATAAAATAAACCTAGAAGTGCGGTTTATCACATCTTTGAATTCTAAAGGCGTTGTTCATCTCTGTTTAGGAGTCATGGAATTATCTCGGTAGAGATTTATAGCAGTCCCCTTGCATCTATTCTAGAGTATGAATAAATAATTTAATGTATACATCTTTAAACTCTATTTCAAAATCCTCCATCATATTGACAAAGAGTTTTAAGTGTTGATCACCCGATTATTGCATTGTTTCCTTGAAACTTAGGCAATCTCTTTCTTACATTACGTGACACAACATTTGGATTGCCAACCATACCTCTAAAACGATGGGACAAAAAGTATTAATGAAAAATGGAGGTGCAGGTGCGGGTAGGCCATATTATTTTAAGGAGGTGATCTTACATGAGAAACAAAATGATGAGTGAGGGTCTTTACTCGTACGGGGATACAATTTTCATAATGACCGCCCTCTAAAAGCTCAGTCTCTTGGAAAAATCTATTAGATTTTGCAAATACATGAGAATATTGAGAAGAAAATGTTTCAAATACAAATGATGGACCCTCTCCAAATGGAGAATTTAATTCAACAAATAGGCTACTTGATTAAAAGCACTTGAGGAAATCAGTAATCTTGATCACGGTGACCAGTTTCTCTAATAGAGATCTCCTTTGTGATGCTTGATCTCCAACAACCTTCTAAATTATTCTTCCTTCTAAATTAGACTTTCCCAACTCTTGAAACAACCTTCTACTAGGGTCCTTGGCAAAGAAATATCTTCTTCCTTCCATCTTTGCAGATATTAATGACAAATCTCACTTGATATATGTTAAGACATTGGTATTTATAAAGAATTTAAACTGACATGAAGTTGACACTAAGGTTTTCAACTTAGTTTGTGAAAATTCACTATGAAAGACCTATCAAACATCATCAATAGCAGATTCATGCAAAGCTCACAAGATCTTCTCTTCTTTTACCAAAATTTATCAATGATGATACTGACTTTGAACAATTCTTCAAGATATGAGCAAATAATGACGTTTGAAATGTATTTGTACTTTTAAATTTGTAAAAGGCATTACCAGGGTCTATACATGTACACCTTTGTTCAAATACTTCAAAGAGTCCCCGGTAATGATGCCACAAGTGTTGGTATCAAAATTCATTCTCCTTTTCAAGCCGAGCAACAACACGTATCGAGGGGATCTTAGAGGCGAGATATATCATAGTGTGTGTCATTTTGTAGCTGGGGGATGAGATCTAAGCTCGACCCTTTGTTACTAATATTTATGGAGAGATGGATAACACCTTTAAGAGGATTTGACTCCTCCTCACTACTTTAGGCTATGCCTCTTGAACTAGGGTGAGAGGACCATTAGTGTAACATCTTTTTATGAAGGAGATGGAGACATCCTTCCTTTTTAAAAATTATATGAAGGGAACCACAGGGAAAATACGGTCAATGCTCCATGATTTAACTCTTAAGAGTTTTCACTTCTAAACAATGTAGATATTTTCAACACAAGGCTAACTTTCTTGAAGACATTAAGAAATCGTGATTGTTCTACACATTTTTACAAGTAGATTTTGTTCCTTTGTTGATACACGAGGGGAAAACAGGGGTAGTTCATGGTGGATCAATTATTTTTAAATGATTTCGGTGGGAGATGAAGAATGATAAAGTTGATTATACTAGATCTTCGGAGGGACTTGACAAAAATGAACAAATTCAACAACGAAATCTTCAAAAGCAGATTAAGGCGTCCCTTGACTAGAAGGTGTCTTTGTAATGGATGCCCGGTCAACATATTTTCACATAATCTTTGAGACTCCAATGTACGAAGGTGCAAATTGAAAGACTCAATTAAACACTTAAATTTCTGATTAATCATGCCTAAAGTACACCCGAAGACTAACAAACAATATTTATCAACAAATGAAAGTGAATTGATTTTAAATTTGTTTATCTCGTCTAAGATGAAGGCTCTTCTTGAACTGAAATTGCAAATACCATTAAATTGTCACATGAATGAGATCCTCTGTGATTTCACAAAAAATTCAATGTAAGATTGCAATAGGAATGAAAGAAACTATTTACAGACATTCTAAAACAAAGCAGACACAAATTGCTAGACATTGGACACAAATTAATTCCAAATTTTCTTAGATTCATCGATAGTGGAAAGCTTAAAGAAAATTCTTAGTGATTGTCAATGGCTAAAAATCTACAACCAACTTGACACAACAAAAATATAACACATAAGAAAATAACAGGTTATCTCGGCTTTGGTCTCTCAAGAAGACGACTTTCTCAAATTTTTTCTCAAGAATTCAAAGTTTGACCATTTGCAAGAGTATTTTCATTACATTTATAAACTTTTTCTCATTCAATTTTCCCCAAAGAGAAGAATATTTGAGCAACCTTTTTTTGTTAACAATTTGTTTCAAACATCAACGTTTAAAAATTTAGATCTAAAATCTGCTAGGTGAACCAATTGTGAACTAATCACATTTCTTGGTCTCTCGACTAATGTCTAGGATGCCATGCCACAATGTTTCAGAGTCCTTTTAATCATTCTCATTCTCACGTCATGCCAGAAATCCCCTTTTAATCATTTTATGGACCCTTTGCATAGCTAGACTTGACAAGTCATCACTTTTGCTCTTGAAGCAACACCTTTTTAACCTTTTCCACTTGCACTTTCATCATTTTGTCCTTTTTCCCTCTTTTTCCTCTAAAATTTCTACCCTACATCCATTTCCTCTAGGTAATTCCCACTTTTTCGAGTGCATGAGTAGATCCCTCTTCAAAATATCGACCTTAACGATCCTTGGACTCATAATTTAAGTTTTAAATCCATTCAATGGCACCTTACCGACAAAGACGACAAAGAATTTCATCAAAGAATGATGAAAAATAGTGTGTATTCACATCTCCAAGAGTCTTGGAGAAAAATGGTAGAAAATACGTGAAATTCACAACAACCGTTGATCCTTCCCCTTTTCCACTTTATATCATATCCGTCCATGTGTTTCCTTGGTACAACTGCAAAGGAGAAGCATAGAGGCAAGTCTCAAACAAGTGCGAGCCTTCCATGTACCTTGGGCCCAAAAAAATTCCTTTTGGCCTTTGAAACGTCTTGGTGAAAAAGAATCGGCGGGAGCATACTCGTGTCTTTATGGCACATTTTGAGATGGTCCCCAAAAGTAGAGACCCCAAACAAGTGCGGGCTCAACACGTGTCTCAGTTCGGTAGAGTCCATTAAAAGGTTAAAGGTTCGAAATGATGGTGCCATGTTTCTAGGGTCCGAGACAGTATCCTTTGGCTATTGAAAATTCGGAGAAAAGGTTTGAGTGAGTGGAAGCCTACAAGTGTCCTCTTAGTGCTTCCTCAAAATAAAACTCAAGAGCTGGTCCCCAAACATGCACGGTCCCTCCACATGTCCCAGGTCCCTAGAAAGTTTCTTGAAAAGTCTAAGTATAGGAAGACCCAACGGAATCCTCCACGTGTCTTCATGGCACAAATTTGAGATGGTGCCCAAGAGAGGAGACCCTAAACAAGTGCGGGCTAACCACGTGTCTCAGGCCTTAGAAAATTGCTTTGAAAATTTTGAGTACAAAATGGAGCCGGCGGAATCCTCCACATGTCTCCCTATTGCAATTGTTAATGTGAGACCACGAGGTGGATGCGTCAAATGAGTGCCAGAGACCACCACATGTCTATGAACTACCAAAATAGTACCAAATGCATGAAAAATTTGTCTAAGTGTAGGCAAAGTAGCGGAATCCTCCATGTGTCCCTCGGCGCAACGCTAAGGTCAAACCAAAGGTGAATTTTCAAATGAGCGTCGTTCCTCCACATGGACAAGTTTTGGGTTGAAGTGAGCTATAAAGTTTTTAGAGTCTTTGTGCCGCTAAGGCCGCATCGAACCAAAAAGGTTGACGCGTTTCCACTTATGTAGAGATGAAAATTTAATGGCGAAAACCACACCCGTCAAAACGTAAAAATGCGGAAAACCACCATTTCATTACTTTTACGAAATGAATTTTTATTCATGGACGAAGAATTTGGAAATGTTATAAGGGTCAAACATGATCCTCGAGCTACATCCATAACGTTTCCTCGGGTATTTGGGGTAAAAATGAGCGGGGACAACAATACGTCACGATGAAAAATGGAAGGAAAGGAACAACCTAAGTTTTACGCCAAATTTACAGACTCCTTCAGATGGATAGAGAAATGAAAAACAAATTCTAGACCTTTAAGTGATCTTCGACCAAAGAAGGGACTGATCATGGCTGACCAAATGGAGGACAAAGTCTTTAAGAACCAACATGGGGAGATAGAAAACATGATAGAGGCAAAATCTTGAGGAATTTCAATGACAAATGGGGCAAGACTATTTTGAGCACCAAGACAACTGGCTTGCTTAGGGCAGTGGTTTCATCACTTTGATGGAAATAAATTATGACTGTGAAAAATCTGGAATGAATTTAATTAAAACCTAAGCTTTAAAACTATCAAATAGAACTACAAACAACTAGTAAATGAACAAATTCATTTGTTTGAGCATGTAAATCCATTTATGGGAACCCAAATGTGTATAATTTCATATATCTAATGAAATGGGGTTTTTTCCAAATATTGAACTCAAATAATGTAAATAACCAAATAGCAAAACAATATTTATGGTGGAAGCTCTAGGATAAATAAATAAGGAACCTTGTTATAGGAAACCCATCAATAATTAAACTAGATAATGAATGGAGTGGAGGAATATTTCCTCATTTGAAAACTAGATCCAAAGAAACTTCTCCATGGTTTCATTCCTTTCTTCCATGGCTTCTACTCCTCAAACACTGCACATTAAATTCGAACAAACAAATGAGTTAGGGTCAAAGAAAGAATAAGAAGACCCCATAAGGATGTTTAGGGTTCATCTTCAAATACCTTGATCTAAGGGTGTATATCCATTTAATCTAAAGGTTGAGGATCAAGCATATACATTTCATATCATTTCACTTTATAGGGTTGGGTAAGTTTAATTAAGGTATGGGTATCTAATGAATGCAGCCACTTAATGGTTAGGGTAAGTGGATACTTTAGCCTTAGGATACATTAAGTAAATAAATGTCATTAGAATTGTAAGGGTTCATTAAATAATAATTGTGAAAGGGGTAACTTAGCTATTGAATTTAAAATGTTTAGATAGATAAACATGATGGGCAATATTGTTAATTGCTATAAGAGGAAAAATAAAACTATATTAGGAAATATTGGCCTAGTTGAAATTTTAATTAATGTGAATTAATGGAAACCCTAGAAAAGATATTATCCCTCCCATGGAATGGATCATGACACCTACATCATTGTTCAAGGCTCGCAAATAGTACGGAAAACATTATTTGGAGAAGAATTTATGAGTGTCGAGAATCGTATTCCAAGTATTTTGGATTTAGAAGTTGAAATAACTCATGTATCCTTGCGGAGATCTCTTTATCATAGTGAGTTGTTCTAAGAGTGACAGGGTGATCACTCTTTTCTTCAATTTTTATAGAGCTTGTCTCTAACTCGTCCCAAAGTGGTTATAGTACCAACACTTAACCAATAAAACCATGGAAGTGTTCCTCCTTGAAATAAGTAAGAAGAAGTCTAACCACAACATTGTCCTTCATGATATTATGTACTACACAAATGATGACTCCATCAAGATTATGTTCCACTTTGGAATAACATGAGTTTCCCACAATAGAAGGGTAAACAGTTGAGTGTAACAACAATTATAGGGTCACGTTGAGCCAGCATAAGAGGAATACTTTCATTGAAATTGAAAAAAACTAGGTTCCTCGCCATACCAACGAGAGGTTGATTATTCTGGGTGGAGAAACCTTCTGTAAGAAGGATTTGATTCACCCCTATAAGGTGATGCTACAACAGGTGATGTTACAATAACTCTTCTCATTCTCCTTGGAGGAGATAGGGATAGTTAGATATGATGATAATTTTCTTTCTTTGAAGAAGATCTTATCTAAATTCTTCACATAAGTTAACGCACTAAGATTTGAAATCAAGAGATATAAAGTCACAAGTTTCTTTGGTTTGTGTAACTAAGAAGAAGTACTAAGTCTTTGTTCCACACGGCATGCTAAAAAATGTTATCGCGAAATAACTTCACCCTACGATTGGCTAGAATATCAGCGGGACGTTGAATGTGATTTGGTAACTTGGGCTCGAGGTGATCCTCTAGGTAGAACGCCTTCCTCTTCCTAAACTAAGTGGTGTACTTACTCTAGTGCATTAAAATGGTTATCTAGACCTATAATAACATTTTCATGGGATTTATGGAAAGAGATCTGCAGAAATGAAACTATACTAGGGATGTTGATGCACCAAATAAAGGGTGTTTCTAGACTTAGGAAGGGTTAATTTGAAGAGGGTTTAGTGCACCGCAAAGACAACTTCACCTACTACAATTTGGAAAGGGTAAAAAAATACCAAAAACTAATAGCGTGTGTTCCCCTTGTTAAAATGAACTACACAATCAATATTTTAGTCTTGAGTGAAGAAGAATGAAACGAGAAGGGTGAACAAGCACCACAACTCAACTACATGTAGAACTCCACCACTTGATAAGCACATAACTCCAAGAACCTGCAATGGAAACTTAAACTAGCACAGTGTACCTGTAAGCATGAGAAAGACACAAAGAAGTATATAGGATGATAAAAGGACTAACAGTAGTCACAAAACACAAAATTTTATTACTGCAACAATGTGCACAATGCATCATTACATTTAGAAGAGGAAATGGTTTTCATTATAGTCTTGGAAAGGAGACATGAAAGTTTCCCTATCCAAATCTAACTTGGAAAAGAGAGAGGATTCTTGAAAAATATACACTTGTCTAAGATGCGTAAGTTATCCAACACCTTTGAATGACCTTCTCCTTTACATTTATAGAAAATATCCTTGAAGATAAAGGATTGATAAATCCTAAATTGTGGGATGAATAACGGCACATGATGTCCATCATGATAATTACATCATTTAATTGCACCCATCCATCATTCCTAATAAATTCAAAAAAATTGAGCCTATTCTTTAATCAATTAAAAATAATATTTTTAAGAAAATGTATTTTAAAATAATAATTTTAATAACATATTCTAATAAAAATAAAATTCAATGTCCTTGTAGGGGTCCTTGGTTTGATATTGTTTGCAATGACTCGTCAACCAGCTCATCGAGTGGTGGAAACTCCTCCTCTTTACTTTGTGGCAATGTTTTACCTATTCTAACCACCAAATTATTTATTAGTTCCACAACAAGTTTTCACCCCTCGATCTCGTGCCTAATGAAATTTGTATCGGAACTTAATGTTTTAACGGTCATTACCTTTCTTTCTCATTAAATGACATTTAAATACATTTATATCGGACGGGCACTATGCCATGTTTTACATTGACTGACTATCACTTTTCATGGTTTGCTTTACATGACACGTTCGTAATTTGTATTGATCAAGCTTCTAATCAAACCGTCCTCATTTTACATTTGTGGATTCATTCATTATAAGTTCTTGTTATCTATGGCTTTGGTTTGATGAACCCCACATGCCCATAACAATGCAACCTTCCATAGAGCTCAGAAAATAACTTGCCACATTCTCCTTAATAAAGGTCGACCTCCCACCGAATCATTGACTTACAACTCACTAGAACTCACTTCTACATTATGTGTGGCCTTCTCCATACCATTTGCCATGCACCACCTTGATGAGTTGTCTCCCAATCTCCATGCAATTCCCATGAGCTCCAAAATATTTCACCGAGCTTATCTATTGAACTTGAACATTTCCTCCAACACGTCGCTATACGCCGATATCAACTCGGCCCTTTTGTTCATGTCTGACCTTCCTCAAACTTTTTCAAACTGGATCGATGCATAGCTCACCCATGGGAGTTGTATCATTTGTGCGATAGATCCATACTCGAGCCTCAAGCTATACCGCAATTCAATCCTTGCATTCACGAACTTGCTCTAATTTTCTATTTTGCCAAGAATCTGTTTAGCTTGACCTCCTATAGTTAGCTTACTTGATCTCTTCCTTCATGATTTTCCTCTGCATCATTATGATGAGCTTGTGCATCGACCTTCTACGCTAAAATGAGTTATCTTCACATCGGCCTATCTGGATGGCCATCTGATAAAATTCCATCTTGCTGACGTCCATGGATCCTTGCGAGCTCATCGACCTTTCTCTATGTTGAAATGTGCTGACCTAACATTCTATTTGTTTTAGCTTACTTCATTTCCAAGCCAACCCTACAAATACACAACAAGCTCGTGTTCTGATTCAAACATCGAGGATTTATTCACATGATGAGTCAAGCTCCATTTTGCTGACACGACTGTACTTGTGAATCCTCTCAACTTCTATGCCAAGCTCACATGGCTTGCTCCAAGTGTCATGTTTTGAACTAGTGATGTTGACTCAAATCGACGTTCTCCCCTTGAACTGTACTACCGACATTGCAATATGTCGGGCCCCATCATTAATTCTACGAGCTCCAAACTTAAGTCTTGCACGTTTGAGCTGCGGTATATCAACGCAATGCGGAATCATCCTAACGTAGGGGCGGATTATCTAAACGCAATGGTGGATAAATTTTCAATCTCTAAATTTTTGTAAACTTTTCCTAATCTATTATTCTTTTGATTGATCTCTACCACCAAGTTATCCATGATACGAGCTCCTGGGCATATTTTCTAAATTGATTATTGTGCACGTTCGAGCTCATTATTTCTTCGAGCTCCTATGAACTCCAAAATTTTCTTAAATTATGTTACCGCGATTTCTCCCGGGCGAGTTGATCCATTCTATTTCCTAGCTGAAAACTTGTGTTGCAACATTTGAACTCAAATTGATTTCATGTATCTTGTTTGACTCGAGTTCACATCTAGTTTTCACATGAACCAAAGATAATCTAACCATGGCTCGACCAACTCTATCTAACTCATTTGCTTCACTTCTCTCAACATTAGAAGAACCTCAACTTGTAACTCTATCATGAGCTCACCATGTGGATATCCTCTGTGAGTTGTTCCATACAATTCGAGCCAAGAAAAAAACCTATCGATCCAAGGATGAAATGTTTGGGAGGTTGGCGAACTTGAGGGTTTGCTTGACGCGTGCCTAAATCTTGAGCTGACTTCCAAGCTTTGATCCGACTCTAAACTCTATTGTTTTTCCTTTTTCACTTGAGATGACCATAAAGTGAGCCAAGTCACATACCCCCGATGACCTACCTTCCTTTAACAACTAACCCAAGGTATTATCACATAACTAGAATTATCCTTCTAAACTCCTATATGACAAGCTCATATTCATGGCATTTGTACCTTTCATGGTTTTATATCTTGGAATCCTTTAGTATTAAGTTCGATGCCTTACCTTTGTAAGAATTTTTAACTAATTATCTTAAACTTAGTTTCCAATGTAGCTTGATAACCTACAACTTTCCCCTTAGCTTGTTGAGTAGCTTGCCGAGAAACTCATCGAGCTACTTAGTGACTTGTCGAGCTCAAACCCTAATTTTGACTCTTTCAATAGGTTTCTTATAATTTTTCATTGACCCTCAAACCTATTAAGGGCTGATTAAGCATCAATTATACCAATTATACCTAGAGGGTAATGGGTCAAAATTGCACCCCATTATGTATTTTGGAGGATAAAAAGCTAAAGTAATTATACCATCTTACAAGAGATTTTAATTTTGTCCTTTGGAGTATAAATTTTGGTTTGTGTGAGTAAGGAGAATTTTTCATTCCTCACTGACCAATTTATTTAGATTTGGGTTTGATGTTTGACCATGTGATGTGGAGATAAAGAGAATTGATGTGGCATCCTACATGGAGCTACCTCACCTTCCTCTTCTCTTTATCTATTTATTCAAGTTTGATTGATGGTTTTGAGGTTAGATGTTTTAATTTCACTCTAATATTTTTGAGGAGCTTTCTTTTGGAGCATTTGTTTGAATCTTTGAATATTTTTAAGAGCTTGTTTGGACTTGGAAAGCTTCGAGCTTGTGCTTGAGGTTTGGAGTTTTCTTGTAATGACAAGGTAGCAACTTCACCCATGTATTTTTATTTTTATTTTTTGTGCAAATTGGTTGTAAATGAATGAATGTTGTGTATTTTTGTTATGGCAATAGAATGGCCATAAGTTTGTGTAGGAGGAGGAAAATGGGAATTATTGAGGGAGGGATAAGATTTTATATTATGCATTTGGAGGAGTTTGGGGTTGGGTGTTCGACCTTGTGATAGTAAGAAAGAATTCTTATTTATCTTGATATGTTTATTGAGGGAGGGATAAGAGTTGAGGGAGACATAAGATAAATTGAGGGAGGGATAAGAGTTTGGTTTTGGTTGTGTGAATGAAGTTTTGGAGGATTTTTAAGGTGGACACCTACACCCTTTGGGAGGCATAAGTGATTCCCCATGTTTCTTCTCTCCCTTGGCTTGAATTTGAGCCTTTGTGCTTGAGAAAATTGTATGTTGTTGTTATTTTTGTATTGTGCTTGTGTGTGGAAAGTTTTGTGTGAATGGTTATTGTGGAAGCCTTGTGAAAGTTTCCATGGTTTCTTAATACCCTTCATTGCTTCATTGTTGGGGATCAAGGGCCAATGAGGAGGATGGATTCTCCTTCTCATTGGATTATAGGTTGCATGGAGAGCATAGCCTACTCCCCTTTTTATTGTTTTTCTTGAAATGAATATTGGAGGAGTGATGCCATGTTGGAGACAAAAGGATTACCTTTGTAATCATGTTCCAATGTTGAAAAAAAAGTGAAAGTTGTAATCTTGTAAATTATTCTTTCATATTGTTGGAAAGAAGAGATTTTGTATTGTAAGAAAATGAACTATGCTCATTGAGAAAAATAAATTCTATAGTTGCCTTGTTTAAATTTGTATTATTGTAAAATTAGGAGTTATTGTAAATTTTATTTTCAACTTTTGTTGTATTGGAAAAGGGGAAAGAATAACCTTTGAAAGTTATAATTTTCTGAAAATAGATTTCTTTAAAATATGGAAATAAAATCATAGTTGCTTGTGCTTTACTTTTTTAAAATGATTGTATTTGTATTGTAAGAATGTATGAAAGTTATACTTATTTTCCTTGTTTAAATGGATATCACTCTTGTTTTGAAAACAAAGAGACACATTCTCATTTTGACAATAAGAATTAGTATATTTCAAATTAGAAATATATTGGTATGGAACTACCCTTGTATGCAAAATATAAAGATGTTGAAATGCAATATGTTAAGCCAAAGTAGGAAACAATGAACCTTATTTTAATGTAATTGGGATGGTTTATTTGATTATTTATCCCGGAGTTAGTTTAAAAGGAAGAAATGAATTTAAGCTATAAATTATTGTTTGTAAGCACCTAATTAAATTTAAATATCACCAAAGAAACTAACCCAGGTAGAAAACATTTTGGACAATGCATGAAAACGAGTTTTAGTTTTCGAAATAGAATCTCCACCCTATGCGGAGAAGCGGATTTAAGAAATATTGCCTTTCCCAAAGTGGGGGTTTAAGAATCGTCACCCAGGATAGGGCGGTGGTCACAAGACCATTGGCTTTCTTAGGGAGTGGTTTCATCACTTTTGATGGAAAAAAATTATGACCCATGAAAAATCTAGAATTAATTTAATTAAAAACTAAACTTTAACAATAGGAAATAGAACTACCAGTAACTAATAAATGAAAAAATTCATTTATTTGAGCATGTAAATCCATTTATGGGCACCCAAATGTGTATAATCTCATAGATCTAATGAAATGGGGTTTTTCCCAAATATTGAACTCAAATAATGTAAATAACCAAATAGCAAAACCAGATTTATGGTGGAATCTCTACGATAAATAAATAGGGAAGCTTGTAATATAAAACCCATAAATAACTAAACTAGATAAAGAATGGAGTGGAGGAAGATTTCCCCATTTGCAAACTAGATCCAAAGAAATTTCTCCATGGTTTCAATCCTTGCTTCCATGGCTTCTACTCCTCTAACCTACAAATTAAATTAAATTGGAAAAAATGAATGAGTTAGGGTTAAAGAAAGAATAAGAAGACCCCATAAGGATATTTAGGATTAATTTTAAAATACCTTGATCTAAGGGTACATATCCATTTAATCTAAAGGTTAACGATCAACCGTATACATTTCATGCATGACCCTTTATAGGGTTGGGTAATTTTAATTAAGGTATGGGTATCTAATGAATTTAAAGGTAAATTAATTAGAATTTAAAATGTTTATATAGATAACCTCATGAGTGGCAATATTGTTAATTGTTGTGAGAGGTAAAAATTAAACTATCGTAGGAAATATTGGCCTAGTTTATATTTTAATTAAAGTGAATTAACGAAAACCCTAGTAAGGATTTTATCCGAAGTGGTCTTATTGAAAATTAATAATGTTAATTACTTGATTTAATATTTGAAAAATTTATAAATTTGTGAAATTTATTAAAAAAATAAAGTAAACCTAGTTGAGAATATGTTGTAATTTCAACTCTTTTAAACAAACAATTTTTTAAAAATATTTTTCCTAGTAAAGTATTGAGGTTTGTCTTGGGTTTTGTGCATCAAAATGTGGTCAATATAGGTGAGAGACCTTATTTCCTTGATGTATCAATTTTTTTCTTTTTGCTTCATCTTTCGGATGTACAGGTTCCCGATCCTTCAAATCTCATTTATTACCTTATCTAATAAAAAAACATAGAAATTTTAGTAAAGTGCACTATAGTTAGAGCAAATATCATTGAAGTAATAAATATTTCATCCAAATATCATCCTTATTCCCCTATAAACTCCTCAAAAATTAATCGTAACATTATTTTATCATCCCAACTTCATTTATTACATATTATTGTTATCAAAACATTACAATACTTTTCCAACTTCCTTGAGTACATCCCACAAGTGTGAGATCATTCCATTCCAACCCAATTTCATTGAGGTTTACATTCCATGTCTTTCACAATATCTCAATACCATCTCAAATACTTATGCCACATTTTCGGAGGCATAATAGGTATAATAGGTAGAATAGTCTAGACTAGGTAATCAATAAATTTGATAAAAATATGAAAATACACAAAACCATAACTTATCCAGCAGACATATGTATTTATTAAAAATTATTATAAATTACTCGTGATGATAATAAATATAAATATGACTTAATTAAATCCATGAATGAAAAATGTGATTGTACTAACAAGATAAATGCTTCATATTGCTTGAATCCTTTTACTTATTAATGTACTTGAACATAAAAACATTGGATGGTTTATGGTAGTTGTAGTGACTAAATAATATAATTATTGGGGCCAATTCATTGACTAATTTTTTACTCTTTGCTAATTTAAAATAATATAGGAAACACTAAGACACATAAATGATTTACTTGTGAAAAAAATTATGAATGCAATGAAAACAAAAGTATTTATCTTTGTGGCGCCAATATTAATCCTCTCTCAGTAATTAACTCACTCAATACTACTAATAAAATCTACTAAGAAATAAAAAAATTCAATAACCAATGTCATAGCAATTAGTTTTAAATTTTTGAGAGTTTAAGTGAAACTCTAGTTTCTAACAAATAGAGTTATATGGAAAACGTGTAATATTTTCAATCATTCAAAGTAGAAAGGAGTTGCGGTGTATGTTCTTATTTCCAATATAAGATTTATTATTTGGAAATAATTATAAAACAAATCAATATAAGGGTAATTTTCTTGTGCATGTCTTGAGAAATTCTTTTGGTAGGTATATGTGGCACTAACCTAGCATCCCATTCCGAGTCAATGTAATAATTGAATTAGATGACCACAAAACATGGCATATCAATTGGTTTGCACTATCTTTATAGACCATTAACTTAGGAGCTTTCTTAAGAAACAATAGATATTATCCAAAACGTTTTCCTTTTAGATACATAGTTGACAATGGAAAATAAAATAAACACCACTACATTTGTAAATATCTCCCCCCCGGGTAGATATAGACAAGCAGAAGAATACGGAAATCAAAGAAACTCAGAGCTCGATATTTATTGCATCACCAACAGCCCCTGGCGCAGGTAGAAAAGTGTCGACACAAAAAATTTCATGCCAAGGCGCAGGTAGAAGGCGTACGTCAAAGAGTGTTGACATGAACATGGATGCGCCCTAGCGTAGGTAGAAAAGTGTCGACACGAAAAGTTTGCGCCAAGGTGTAGGTAGAAGGCACACGTCAAAGAGTGTCAACATGAACATGGATGTGCCCTAGTGCAGGTAGAAAAGTGTCGACACAAAAAGTTCGTGCCTTGGCGCGGGGTAGAAGGTGCACGTCAAAGAGTGTCGACATGAACATGGATGCACCCTGGCGTAGGTAGAAAAGTGTCGACATGAAAAGTTCGCGCGAGGTGCGGAGTAGAAGGCGCATGTCAAAGAGTGTCAACATGAACATGGATACGCCACAGCGCAGGGTAGAAAAAGTGTCGACATGAAAATTTCGCGCTTGAAGGCACGAGTAGAAGGTGAACATCAAAGAGTGTCGACATGAACATGGATGCGCCCAGGTGCAGGTAGAAAAGTGTCGACACGAAAATTTTGTGCCAAGGCGCAGGTAGAAGGTGCACGTCAAAGAGTGTCAACATGAACATGGATGCACCTCTAGTGCACTTAAGAGTATGATGACACGCAAATGGATGCGCCAAGGTGCACCTTCAGGAGGCGCAACATTTTGAGCACTGACAGGAAGCAGACCCTGACCCAGATATTCAGACGGCCATAACTTTTCACAGGGAGCTCGGATTCACACAAGGTTGGACTTTTCGGAAAGCTTACAAGGTCCTCTATCCAACTATTTCAGATATATTTAATTGGGTGAGAACAAATTCTTAAAAATAAAAAGTACAGTTCGCCACTTTTTGGGTTTGCTAGGGTTCTTACCTACCACCATTATGAGATGAATTAAATACAACCTGGAGGTGGTTGGGGTAGATTTGGAGTTCCTCTCTCTTCCCTCTCTCATTCTTCCCATAAATTGTAAGGAGGATTCTTTCTAAAGGTTGGAAATTCTTGTTTTCCCCTCCCTTCTTCTCTTTGGCAGTTGAATTTGTGCATCAAACCTCCCATTTA